>OY856412.1:1214300943-1214900943 GCA_963693085.1 Alisma plantago-aquatica
CAAGAAAGTAGACTAATGGCATGCAAGCATGCAAAGCAGGTAAAATCTAATTTAGATAGCAGGATCAACAAAATAAAAGTAAATGGCTGGGTGAAATGCAAAAAGAGTGAAATGAGGGCATACCGCCCTACCACCACAAAGTTTTGAGTTATGTTGTACTTAGCATGACACTAAAGTCTAGGAGTGACAGGGTAGACAATAATGGTTGTTGTGGAGGCTCCGATGGTGCTCCTCCATGTGGTATAGGATACTGATAGTAGTTGCCCTAGTAATCTATGGAGGCAAGTAAGCCTCGTGGTAACCGGACAATGCACCCCACCAATATACCCCCCACTAGGGGTTCCTCTGAACCTGGGCATGCTGAAAGTGATACATATGGTTGATCTAATGGTGCATATGCTATTGATCCAACCATAATGCATCTTGTGCACTCAGGATGTTGTCCAGAGTCCTTTGGATGCCCTCTAGCTGCACATGTATTGAAGACATATCATATGCATTCACCGAGGGTTGTTTTGGTTGTGTCATCTTCGCCTCTCGTCTCCTCACCATGTGTGCCTCTTTCTCCTACATTGTCCTCCTCCACTCAACAACTACCTATGACTCTCCTAGTCCCTCAGGCAATATCTCTGGTTGTTGAAATGTGTCCCGAATATGCTCATGTTCCCATCTCCTCACTATATATAAGAACTCTATAGTCGGGCCATACTCACTTAGAAGAGGTGCATTATGGTATGGTAGCTCCCATGCGATGCTTGTGTATGGTCAGTTGACCTGATATCTAATTTTCTAATCAACAACTGAAGTCATCAAAGAGAAGACAATATATTATAGGTCTACCAGCTTTCCCCCTACATTGATGTATCTAGAAACATCATGTTCCAAGGCAATGTCAATCAACGTCATAGCCCCTCCCCCATAATGAACAAATTCTTACTCTTAGAGGGTACCTTCCTCAAATGATCAATCAATAGTGGACCCAGATTCACATGCTTGCCTTTTGTCATCTAGCCCAAGACAAAAATATCTTTCTTTGTGCGGCCGCTCTGATTTTCATATTTTCTAAAAATGATGTTATGTTGAAGGACCTGTGATGATCCTTGATAAAGAATTAAAAAGCTAAAAAAGAAAGACATAAGTCTTGTGAAAGTTCTCTGGCATCACCGTGGCATTGAAGAAGCTACGTGGGAGCTAGAGGAAGAGATGAGGAGGAAGTACCCTTCTCTTTTCTCTTGATGATTTCGGGGACAAAATCCATGTTAGAGGTGGATAATTTGTAACATCCCTGACCTCGGTTACGTTTTAACCCTAGATGTTTTGCTTAAGAAATATAATTATATGCTTGCTCTCACCTTTTGAAAAGTAATTAAGGCTCAAGAGGAACTTATGTTTCAATTTTAGTCCTTTTTGAATAATGTTGAAAACAATGTTTTGTCCGTTTTGGACGAAAGTGCAAAACACCCAAGTTGAGGGGTTAACTTGAAAATGTTACATGATAAAATGTTCCTCAGGTGTTTAAGTATCATAAGAATGAAAATGATGTAGAGGTATGGCTTCCACAAGCCTGAGCACCAAGAAAGATCTTATTAAGCAATGTTTGTGCATTAAAACCTAGTTTTGGTGTAATGTGCAATTTACCCAAAACCTAGGGTTCAATATGCAAAATACCACTTCTATAGAGTCCATAATGTTTCTTGGTATCAATTAGAGATAAGAAAATCAGAGGGGAATCTCATTTAAATCTCTTTGGGGGGGAGAGAATCTTGATATTAAAATAATCAAGATTTAAGCATAATTAAAACCCTAATTCAATTTAATGCAAAAATAAATATATTAATGGAAGTGCCATTCAACCAAAAAGGTGATGGTTGAATTTATATAAGTATGGACGTCCTTGTTCCTTGTAATGTCACCGAAATATCTAAAGTGAGTGGAGAGCCCACTCACATTAGTTAAAGAAAAACCAATATCCACTAATTTTTTGATATTATTATTATATTGATTAAGGTGCTTCATTGTTTTCTTTTAATTCATTTATAAAGAAGAGGATTTCTAAAGGAAGGATGATGGATTCGTATTCAAGGAAGTGAGGGGAATAATTGGCACCAATTTAGGGAATTGAAGGATTTTTATAACACTTTCTCTCTCTCTTGAATTTCCCTTATAAACACTCCATTCTTTCACCCACATGAAAGGCTTTTTCGACTCTTCTTTCTTTCCGTTATTTTTCCAAACACAAGGGATCTTAGGAGCAACAAGAGGACGTACCCCAACCTGTAGGTGAGCTCCTTAATCATCTTCAACCTTGATTTCATGGCGGAAATCGAAATTCAATGCCTATTTTCTTCTTTTCTCCATTCAATCTTCAACTTTAGCCATTCGTTTCACTCAAAGACTTGAGGACGGACCTTGGGAAGTTGAGAAATCTTCATTCACCATTAAAGGCGTGAAGCTTGAAGCTTGGATTCAACTTTGAAGGCAGGTTATATAACTTGAACCCTTAAATATTATTATTGATTTTACTTCTTCATCATATGTTGAATCTTTCTCTTTCCCGAAATTCCTTTTGATTAGTTGATGAAATCACCATAAGAATCACAGTAATTCTCAAAGGTTTTAAGCTTGAAGATGATGATGTCATCTTAGCACACACATCAATAAATATCCTAGCAAACGGTTTTCAATTTTGATGATCAAACAGTCTTGAGACCGTTTGGTGATTAAACAGTCTCAAGACCGTTTGAGGGCAAACAGTCTCAAGACCGTTTGAGGTCAAACAGTCTCAAGACCGTGTGGGGTCAATTGCTGGTATGTATGGATGAAGATACAATGATTCCAATTGATTTAATCACAATGGTGACAGTGATGGATGATCCATTGATTACAAACCCTAATTGATTGATTGAAGAAACCCTAAATTGATTTAAATGATTTCAAGGTGGAATTGACCAAATGGTCTTAGGACGTTTGAGGACCATTCAGACTCAAACCGTTTGGGGTTTATTAATATTTAAATCAAACGATCTCAAACCATTTAGGGTTGATCAATCATCAAGACCGTTTGATGGTCTAACAGTCTCAAACCGTTTAGAAGTCAAGCATCTCAAGACCGTTTGGAGGTCTGATGGAGCTAGAACTTACACCAAAAGATTACTCTTCCAATGGAAGTCCTAATATGCACCAAAAACCCTAGGGAGTTGATGTTCTCTCTAGGTTTACCTACAACTGGTGCTAGATAAATGCTCCAACCCCACAAGAGTGTGGAAGCCTTATCATAGTACAGATTTAGGATCGAACCCAAAGGACAACGTTAAGAATCTGAGTGTCTTTTCTTGTTTCGTATCAATCTAAGTTAATCATCTAAGACCAGAAGTTTGATTTGAGTTATTTAACCTAAAACGTGCAAAAGTAAAGGCAAGAATAAAAACTAGTTTAAGGATTAAAATCTAAGATTAGAAAATGATGATGGATCACTGGGGTGATGCGGGTATTTACCACCACTACACATGAATTGTACTTGTACCAAACATAGCAAGACTTGTAAGCAGGATACATGGATGTTGTACAATACCGATGTCTTATAGGACAAGAGTAATGCACACATCCTTCACGGGTTGAGTAACTCTCATCCGGTACGTATCTACGTGTCAATGAAGATATGTAGTCTCCGAAGAGAAAATCTTACTCAACCTCGTGAAACGTGCATCGGAAAACTAACAAGCGAGCGATAATTACCAAATCGATTAGTATCCTTATAGACTATCCCTCTTTCGAGGATATAGCTACGAGAAACGTGAGAGTGTTGCAACGTCAGCCATTCCCGAACGAATGGTCAAGTACTTTGCACCACTCTCTCCTCAGAGTGTGTTCCTCGACCTGTCAAGGTTGCACTTTTGTACGTCAACTGATTTCATTTCATAGTACAAAAGTACAACGATGGAGGTGAGTTTACTCCACTACTTAGAAAGCGTTCCTAGATACCAAAATGGATGCGTGGTGGATACACACACCAGAAACCAACACTAAATCGGTATTCGAGTCTCAAGAGCGGTCGTAGACAAACCACAACGAAAGACAATAAATGCATACAAGAACGCGGCCAACATTCAAGCATGTATGAAACGATTTAGTATTGAATCAGAATGATAACATTTTTTTAGTACAAGATACAAGACACGGGCAACGGGGCTAGTCTCCATGCCCCAGTGGATGGAACTACTCGCTCCTCATAGAGGGAGCAACAAAGAAAGAGAAGAGAGAGAAAGAAAGCATCGCCGTGTCTACCTCCAGGATTGTACGGGTAGAATGAGGTAGAACAATGGTAGAAGTGAGATGGTAGAGGTGAGATGGTGATGGAACAGCCTTCTAGATCTGTCCCCAGTCTGGCAGCACACCGGATCTGGACTCAGGCCGGGATTCTGAGGCTGTGGGTGAAGTTTGGTCGGAAACGGTGCTCGGGCATTCTGGCGGCGTTCCGGCACTGGTCCCGGTCCGGCAGCCTTGGGCCGTAGTGAGATGGGATCTTGTAGAACATGCCTCTACCCTTCTATTTATAGGCTTGCTAAAATATCTTGGGCCAAGGAGTCACACTTTTGTGCGTGTCCTTTTGTCCCATGCGGTTTCATACATTTGAGCTCATGCGGTTTCGGAAAGCAATTAGCTCATGCGGTCTTCGCAACGGTCGTCGCTATCCATTCGGTCTTGCATAGGCAACCGGCCATGCGGTCTTGCTAATGTGCTCCATGCGGTCTGTGCATGCAATGTCTCATGCGGTCTTGATTTACGTTGCTATTCCATTCGGTCCTCTCATGCGGTTTGCGCATGCGATCTCTATCCATGCGGTCTTCATTTCTCAGACTTCTTCATGCGGTCTCAGCTCAGCAAACGGTCTTAAATTGGTCCTTCACGTGTTTGCAGCTATACGATCCTGCGGTTTTGGCTTAATAGCTCCATGCGGTCTTGGCTTCTCACGAGCTGCTATTCATGCGGTTTCACACGCAGCTGCACATGCGGTTTGGTAAAGCAATTAGCTATGCGGTTTGCATGTGCATTCTTTTGCTTTTCCATATTGCTCGTCTTGTTTTCTCCTCCTCTTTCCATTCGTTTCCAAGACACTCTCGCATTCTTTACTTTTTTTCTCTCATTTGCTTTGCCATTCCATGCGGTTCTTCACGTAGTGTGCATGCACTCACGTGGTTTCAGAAAAAGGTTTTATATGTTAGCTCTTATCAAACGATCCCGCAAACTTTATCCATTCGGTCTTCTGTTCCCATATGGTCTTCGCTTTAGAGAAAGAAGAAAAAGCAAACGGTCTTGCCAGCTGATCCAAACGATCATGCATGCGTTCACGTGAGCGTAAACGGTCTTGGCAGCTTCACCTTGACGCAACGCATCGCTCGATCAAGTGGACTCATGCAGTTTCTCTTCCTATTACTCATACGATCTCGGTGCATGCGGTCTTGCGCAATCGTCATGCCTTCGTGTGGTTTGGCCTTAGTTGCTAATCCATTCGATCATGCATGCTTATGCATGTGTGATCTTTCATTCGTTCTAGAGAAAACGGTTTGCAAGGAATCTTGCTCGAACGGTCTTCACGCCTAGCTAATCAGCAGCTTATCCATTCGGTTCTTCACGTGTATCCAGCAAATGGTTTGCAAACCATTTAATTATCAAACAGTTTTGATTCTGACAGCAGCAAATGGTCTTGGGCAAATGACAGGAAAACGGTTTGCATGCTCGGTCAAACATCCTGGAGGTGGACAGTTCATACGGTTTGCTGCTATCATGCTCAAACGGTCTTGAGACCGCATGGGCTCATACGGTCTTGAGACCGCATGGGCTCAAACGGTCTTGAGACCGCATGGGCTCATACGGTCTTGAGACCGCATTGGCTCATGCGGTCTTGAGACCGCATAAGCTCAAATGGTCTTGAGACCGCATGGGCTCATACGGTCTTGAGACCGCATGGGTTAAACCGAATAGATCAAGACCGAGTGGTTGGATGAAAAGGAACCGTTGGATCTCGATTGGATGGTTGAGATTGATCTGTAGAGAAGAAGGGAAGTGAATGAGAGATAAAAAGATCAAATAATCTTGTAAATAGAACTATTAAAGCAATATTAGCATGGAACTAGGGAAATACCCAAAGCAAGGGTAAATCAGTTAATATGAGGCACAAAATCCCTAAAATTGGCGACTGTAATGGTGAATCTGGAGGATTCATCACCACACCGAACTTAAGCGTTGCTCGTCCCGAGAAATGAAAAATCCTAAAACAGTCGAAAAAAAGCTCGTTTGTTGGTCTCGTAGTTACCTCACCTTCGTGCAAGTGTCAGAATTTTCATAAAAAAGAGAGAAGGAAAAAGAGGCGAAACCAAAATTAGGGCAAAAATGTCAAAAATCCTTTGAATTGGTGACTGAGGATGAGTATGGAGGATACATCACCACACCGAACTTAAGCGTTGCTCATCCCGAGAAACAGAAAACTTAAAACAGTCGCCACTGAAATCGTTCATCTCAAGATTGCCTCATCCTATTATCATATCGTAATTTTGTTCATGGCTCAGATCGATACGACATTAAAGCTTCCTTAGATCACGAAATACATCTTATGATATCCTCATTTCTGAGTTCACTTTTCTGAAGTACTTCCTTCTCACTCTCTGTTGTATCGGTCATGTTAAAGAGTTTTATGAGACATTGAACAGACCCATAGAATCAAAAAAATGCATACGATCTGTCACTGGTGTTAAAAAAAAAGGGAATGGGGGTATGATCAAAAGATAAGAGTCTCTCCTCTGATTGAATCAAGACTCTTATTATTAGTTTACTCATCGAGAAACTTTGAATGATTTATGCACAACTCTGGTTGACTTAGCCTTACACCCGATTTTTTTTCTAAAGGTAACTCAGAAATGTGTATAGGTTGGCTTAAGGCTTTAGGCTATTTTACCTCTTCGAGAGGAGGTAAGGGGTTATTTTTGGATCCTTAGGATCTCACTACCGGTCACGACACATCTGCCTTTATGAGGGCAGATAATGTACCCGTCGGGCGAGACCTTTATTGGTTATCCTTATTCAGGGCACAACTCTCATGTTTTTATTCACACTCTGGCTTTTATTCATTCTCACTTGGCTTGGGAGAAAGGGTATTTTTGGATTTTTGCATATTTGGGATGCCAGGCCTCTTTTTGGAATCGGGGTAGATTTTTCACCAACCTCGGTATGTGCACAATCATCATTGTATACTCTTTGAAGCGAAAAGAGGAGGTGGTACGCCGCTATTATGTATTGAGGGGTATGGAAGAAGCGGTAGTGGAAAAAGAGGTGTGGTGTACCACACCGAACTTAGAGTTTTGCAGAGGTGTGGTTTACCACACCGAACTTAAAGTTCGGCAATGTTCTAGTTTTCACTAGAAATGAGTGTGGCGTGCCACACCAAACTTAAAACTTTGGCATGGTTAGTGAACAGAGGGGTATGAAAATGAAGGAAGAAGTGTAGAAGAGAGTTCGGATCATGATGCAGTTTGCTTGGTGATTCCATGCGACGGGTCTTTTCTCCATCACACTCTGCTAAAAAAGAGACATGATGAAACATCAAATGAGAAATCCATACAATAGATCCATTAATCAGATAAAGGCGTGATGTATTTGATCTATCTCATCCTTATTGAAGTGTATCACATTTTCCTATTTGAGGGTATGACATTAGGTTTCATAGACAATTCAAGATGAAAGACACGCATTGGCTAGTTTTAAGCATTCTTTTCTTGGAAAATTGCAACGAAAAGAGGTGATGATCACAGATTCGAAAAACAAAAAGCCGACTAGATAAAGGCTTTATTTTTGGAAGACTACCGAAAGGCAGAAAAATTATGAAAAAGAAACTAGAATGGAAAAATAGGAAGCAATAAATATATAGGGTGGAGTGAAATTCATACCACCCACCCTCCACCTTGAACTCATGAATTCGCTCTTTTCTGAACAAATATTAGGTTCAAGGTGGAGGGGAAGGGTTGCTCAATGTTAACCAGGCGGTCCTCGTAGTTGGAAGAAGGTGTGGCAAAGATGTCTTGCGATAGCTGGTGCCGAGAACGAGGAAGTGGCCCAAACAACCTGTTGACTGGGTGGTTGTGGCGACTCGAACGAGTCTTCTGGACGACTTGGATGCACATTTCTTTCGCCTCGTTGTCCGTCTAGAAGAATCCAAAGACCTTCCCCCATCAGCGAGGGAGGCGAAATATAAGCAGTCGAAACTGGAGGACTATGCGAGAAATTAAGGTTATGCCCACTTGTGCCCTCCAGTTGTGGCTCACCCTCGAAGTTCAAAGTAAAACTGCTTTCTTCAAAATCTAGGGCAGTTGATTGAGGGTTGGCCACTTGAACTTCCTCCTGTCCAGGATCAGGTGGTGGATCCGGTTCCGGCTTCATTTCGTCACCTGGCTTTTCTTATGTGGGATATGGTACCCAGGATGACTTTTCTTCATCATAGGAGTTATTTTGAGAAGTATCATCATCTTTATCAATGTTGAAATTGGTAAGAGCGTCGTTCTTCTTTTCAAAGTTTTGTTCAGGATTTTCCTCGTAGAACATCCTTAGTTCATCCAAGTAACTAGAAGAGGATTTGACTGGTAAAACGAACTCTTGCTCGGGTAAGGAAATCATGGGGTCCTGAGATAGAGGTTCCAATGATGTATCTTCATGGGAGGGATTAGTCCATGACGTATCGTTTTGAGGGCTAAAATCACCTGATGAACCCATTTCTTCGATATTGGGACTAATGTAAACCATTTCTGAGTCATGTTGTTATTCCAATTCTTCTTCATAACACTCCTCCGGTTCTATTGAGTGCTCAGGAAGAGTTTCTATGGGAGGAATGGAACCTAGCTCAGGTAATGGACATATCTTAGTTTCTTGAATATCAGGAGGGGCTTCTTCATTGGGATGAGTGACTATAGAGGGATAGGTTTGTGACTTGATATCTTCCCAAGGGTCCTTTTTGTCATTACAAGAGTTTACGGTAATATCGTAATCCATTCCAAAGTCAAGAGATGGTTCATGTTTCTCTTCATAGTGTACTTTCAACTCATTCAAGTGACTAGAAGGAGATTCAATAGAGAAATCATGCTCTTGTTCGAGAACTGGCTCCGTCTGGACTTCTTGTAGAGGTGGTAGCTCCGGTGACATCATCTCATGGAAAGGATTGGTCATGGATTCATCATCATGAGATCCGTCATCTCCCCATGATTTTTCTTCATCACTATCGGGTTCAGTGAGAGTGGTATGGTCCGTCCCTGGATCAGGGTCTTGGTCAGCCCCATCCTCAAAGTTTGTTTCTAGATCAACCGAATGATCAGAAATTTCTTCATAAGGACAAATCAGATCCTGCTCCAGTAATGGAGTCGTTTGAGTCTCTTGCATAAAAGACGTCTCCTCATCTGAATCAGTCTTGTATTCATCTGTTTCTGACTGTGAAGGAGTGTAGAGTTCATGTAACATAGATCCTTCTTCATTGGGATTCAACGATAAGACAGTTGAAGTTGAAGAATATTTGTCGTATAGGGAGTCAATCATTGCTAATTGCCCCTCAATCTGTATGGTTGGATCTGGGTCTATGGAGTCAGAAGGTGGTTAGGTATTGAAGTTTATCCCCCATTAATCTTCTGACTGTAGACAATCCTCATATTGGTTACTCAATCTTTCACCTTGCACTGATGCATGAAGATCATTAGAAGGCATATCCCACATGATTTCATAATCATCATCGTAATTGATTTCAACATGTGGGCTAGGGATGTGCTTAGTTGAAATAGGTGGTTGTTCTACATGTTGCTCAGGAGTGTCGATAATTCGATCAAGATCGGCTATCAACTTATTGATCGCGGCTGTTTGATCAGCTAGTTGTTGAGCCACCGATGTCTGTAGAGCACGTAGTTCTTCCATCAATGTGTGTTGGTCTTCACGTACTTCATCGTCTTCCAGGTTCCCTTCTACATTGTAGTCCACGCCTTGAAATCCACCATAGTTAGGTTTTTCGTAGTAGCCTCCAGGGTGATACGGATTATAACTTGTGTTATATCCATAGTTGTATGAAGAGGTCGCTTTGAGGTTCCCAACTATACGATTCACGATCACTTGATGCAGAGCCATCACGTAGAGAGGAGGGACATTGAAGCAGTAAATTGATGCGTGAGAATAGTCACCACATAGTTGGCATCTAATGTTTGGTGGTGTCGACTGCTCCATTTTGAAGAGAGTTGGTACCTGAAATCAAGGAAAGAGTGTATCAGGCTTGACCAACTGCTTCAAATCCAAGAAGATATGCGAGATTAAGCCCTTCATTTTTTAGGTTTTTGAAAAGAAAAAGGAAAACCCTAGAGAAACCTGAATCGACACGAAATTCGAAAAAGACGATTCTTATACCGTTGTCCCTGGCAACGGCACCATTTTTTGATGGAGCTAGAACTTACACCAAAAGATTACTCTTCCAATGGAAGTCCTAATATGCACTAAAAACCCTAGGGAGTTGATGTTCTCTCTAGGTTTACCTACAACTGGTGCTAGATAAATGCTCCAACCCCACAAGAGTGTGGAAGCCTTATCATAGTACAGATTTAGGATCGAACCCAAAGGACAACGTTAAGAATCTGAGTGTCTTTTTCTTGTTTCGTATCAATCTAAGTTAATCATCTAAGACCAGAAGTTTGATTTGAGTTATTTAACCTAAAACGTGCAAAAGTAAAGGCAAGAATAAAAACTAGTTTAAGGATTAAAATCTAAGATTAGCAAATGATGATGGATCACTGGGGTGATGCGGGTATTTGCCACCACTACACATGAATTGTACTTGTACCAAATATAGCAAGACTTGTAAGCAGGATACATGGATGTTGTACAATACCAATGTCTTATAGGACAAGAGTAATGCACACATCCTTCACGGGTTGAGTAACTCTCATCCGGTATGTATCTACGTGTCAATGAAGATATGTAGTCTCTGAAGAGAAAATCTTACTCAACCTCGTGAAACGTGCATCGGAAAACTAACAAGCGAGCGATAATTACCAAATCAATTAGTATCCTTATAGACTATCCCTCTTTCGAGGATATAGCTACGAGAAACATGAGAGTGTTGCAACGTCAGCCATTCCCGAACGAATGGTCAAGTACTTTGCACCACTCTCTCCTCAGAGTGTGTTCCTCGACCTGTCAAGGTTGCACTTTTTTACGTCAACTGATTCCATTTCATAGTACAGAAGTACAACGATGGAGGTGAGTTTACTCCACTCCTTAGAAAGCGTTCCTAGATACCGAAACGGATGCGCGGTGGATACACACACCAGAAACCAACACTAAATCAGTATTCGAGTCTCAAGAGCGGTCGTAGACAAACCACAACGAAAGACAATAAATGCATACAAGAACGCGGCCAACATTCAAGCATGTATGAAACGATTTAGTATTGAATCAGAATGATAACATCTTTTTAGTACAAGATACAAGACACGGGCAGCGGGGCTAGTCTCCGCGCCCCAGTGGATGGAACTACTCGCTCCTCATAGAGGGAGCAACAAAGAAAGAGAAGAGAGAGAAAGAAAGCATCGTCGTGTCTACCTCCAGGATTGCACGGGTAGAATGAGGTAGAACAATGGTAGAAGTGAGATGGTAGAGGTGAGATGGTGATGGAACAGCCTTCTAGATCTGTCCCCAGTCTGGCAGCACACCGGATCTGGACTCAGGCCGGGATTCTGAGGCTGTGGGTGAAGTTTGGTCGGAAACGGTGCTCGGGCATTCTGGCGGCATTCCGGCACTGGTCCCGGTCTGGCAGCCTTGGGCCGTAGTGGGATGGGATCTTGTAGAACATGCCTCTACCCTTCTATTTATAGGCTTGCTAAAATATCTTGGGCTAAAGAGTCACACTTTTGTGCGTGTCCTTTTGTCCCATGCGGTTTCATACATTTGAGCTCATGTGGTTTCGAAAAGCAATTAGCTCATGCGGTCTTCGCAACGGTCGTCGCTATCCATTCGGTCTTGCATAGGCAACCGGCCATGCGGTCTTGCTAATGTGCTCCATGCGGTCTGTGCATGCAATGTCTCATGCGGTCTTGATTTACGATGCTATTCCATTCGGTCCTCTCATGCGGTTTGCGCATGCGATCTCTATCCATGCGGTCTTCATTTCTCAGACTTCTTCATGCGGTCTTGGCTCAGCAAACGATCTTAACTTGGTCCTTCACGTGTTTGCAGCTATACGATCCTGCGGTTTTGGCTTAATAGCTCCATGCGGTCTTGGCTTCTCACGAGCTGCTATTCATGCAGTTTCACACGCAGCTGCTCATGCGGTTTGGTAAAGCAATTAGCTATGCGGTTTGCATGTGCATTCTTATGCTTTTCCATATTGCTCGTCTTGTTTTCTCCTCCTCTTTCCATTCATTTCCAAGACACTCTCGCATTCTTTACTTTTTTTCTCTCATTTGCTTTGCCATTCCATGCGGTTCTTCACGTAGTGTGCATGAACTCACGTGGTTTCAGCAAAAGGTTTTATATGTTAGCTCTTATCAAACGATCCCGCAAACTTTATCCATTTGGTCTTGTGTTCCCATACGGTCTTCTCTTTAGAGAAAGAAGAAAAAGCAAATGGTCTTGCCAGCTGATCCAAACGATCATGCATGCGTTCACGTGAGCGTAAACGGTCTTGGCAGCTTCACCTTGACGCAACGCAGCGCTCGATCACGTGGACTCATGCGGTTTCGCTTCCTATTACTCATACGATCTCGGTGCATGCGGTCTTGCACAATCGTCATTCCTTCGTGTGGTTTGGCCTTAGTTGCTAATCCATTCGATCGTGCATGCTTATGCATGTGTGATCTTTCATTCGTTCTAGAGAAAACGGTTTGCAAGGAATCTTGCTCGAACGGTCTTCACGCCTAGCTAATCAGCAGCTTATCCATTTGGTTCTTCACGTGTATCCAACAAATGGTTTGCAAACCATTTAATCATCAAACAGTTTTGATTCTGGCAGCAGCAAATGGTCTTGGGCAAATGACAGGAAAACGGTTTGCATGCTCGGTCAAACATCCTGCAGGTGGACAGTTCATACGGTTTGCTGCTATCATGCTCAAACGGTCTTGAGACCGCATGGGCTCATACGGTCTTGAGACCGCATGGGCTCAAACGGTCTTGAGACCGCATGGGCTCATACGGTCTTGAGACCGCATTGGCTCATGCGGTCTTGAGACCGCATGAGCTCAAACGGTCTTGAGACCGCATGGGCTCATACGGTCTTGAGACCGCATGGGTTAAACCGAATGGATCAAGACCGAGTGGTTGGATGAAAAGGAACCGTTGGATCTCGATTGGATGGTTGAGATTGATCTGTAGAGAAGAAGGGAAGTGAATGAGAGATAAAAAGATCAAATAATCTTGTAAATAGAACTATTAAAGCAATATTAGCATGGAACTAGGGAAATACCCAAAGCAAGGGTAAATCAGTCAATATGAGGCACAAAATCCCTAAAATTGGCGACTGTAATGGTGAATCTGGAGGATTCATCAAGGTCAAGGGCTGTGATGGATGGTTGGAGATCCAAGGGTTATAATTTGATGTACTCTGAATGGTCCAATTGATGAATGATTCAATGAAGCAAAACCCTAATTGATTGGTTGAGAGAAGCCCTAGATGATCCTTTCAGTTTCAAGGTAGTTTGAACCAAACGGTCTTGAGACTGTTTGAGTCCAAATGGTCTTGAAACCATTTGGGATCAAACAGTCTTCCAACCGTTTGAGATCAAACAGTCGCAAACCATTTGGAGGTCCTATCGGTTTCAAGGTTAATTTATCCAATCGGTTTCAAAATCTGATGGGTCCAATCGGTTTCAATGTACATGTGATCAAACAGTTTCAAGGGTTAGATGCTCAGGGCAAACGGTCTCAACCCTAGATGCCCAAACGGTTTCAAAACTGTTTGGAGGGCAAACGGTCTCAAAACCGTTTGGAGGTTGAGGGGTCAAAACTGTGTGGAGGTTCAATGCAATCAAAACCGTTTGAAGACCTAATGTGATGAAAGATCAATTAACCCCATGATTGTTAATGATGTATGTCAAAGATAATTACAATGGTTGTACCTTTAAGGTACTAGGGTGATTAGTACCCTTAGAGGGGTTAACCTTTGATGCTTATGGAGGCAATATCTCAATACACTATGCTAACCCTAAATGTATGCACTTGAATGAAGGGTTGACCTAATCTAATCAAGCTTGAAGTAATCAACATCTTAGAGAGGATGAGAGAGAGAGAGTAATTCATACGTGTATAATAATCATGTAGTGGTTAAGCCTCAACACTTTCAACATGAATAAAATATGTAATTAGGGTATGATCCTTGATAAAGAGATCATGAAACCCTAATCGAGAAGGTTGATGAGCCCTAACCCTAATTTAGGGCAATGCTAGGTAAAACCCTAATCCAGGGTAATGGTGTAACCCTAATCAAGGGTGATGATATGAGAAATCCCAATTCATGTAATATAATGAAAAACCCTAATTCAAGAGGATGTTTCATGAAACCCTAATTTTGGGTAAAGTTACATGAAAACCTAATTTGGGGAAAGTTATAAGGAACCTTATTACAAGATAATGATGTGTGAAACCCTAATGCAGGGTGATGTTATGTGAAACCCTAATATAGGGTGATGTTATGTGAAACCCTAACATAGGGTGATGTTATGTGAAACCCTAATACAGGGTAATGTTATGTGAAACCCTAATATAGGGTGATGTGATGTGAAACCCTAATTGATAAAGATGAGAAACTCTAACCCTAATGAGGGAGTAGTGATGTTATCTTTGGATTGCATATTGTTGACATATGATTGATATTGTTGTTATCGAGTGTACTAACCATGCATGTGTTGGTTGTTTACACTAACGAGTTTCAATCATTAAAAATGATCTTTTACTCAACCAGCTATATCCCGCAAGTATACGAGAGTAGTTGTAGTCGAGGTCGAACACAAGGAGT
This sequence comes from Alisma plantago-aquatica, assembly GCA_963693085.1. Classification (NCBI taxonomy): domain Eukaryota; kingdom Viridiplantae; phylum Streptophyta; class Magnoliopsida; order Alismatales; family Alismataceae; genus Alisma; species Alisma plantago-aquatica. The sequence goes on from OY856412.1 coordinate 1,214,315,963, forward strand.
GTTGGTTAGTTAGGCGCAAGAGTTATGATTTTCAATAATCTAGATCATTGTACACAAGATGATTGGATTAGAACAACTAAATTATAGATTTAAAACAAAATAGTAAATTATCACTTAAGAAAGGTTAAGATTCAGATTTGGAAGGATCCTAGACTTGGGATTTCACTATCACATCATAGATTATATTAAAATATGAATTTAAACATGTTAATTAACTTGTAAAGGAGGTTTGTAGTAATCACTCACCTCCCGGTGAAATGATGATGATTTTAACTCCATACACCACTCTCGTGTATGTATTTCATTTCAAGTCACAAACCTTGCTCCTCAACATAATCCCATCCACTCTCGTGGTCAAGGACAAGTTTCCAAAAGAGTAACACCATACTCTTAAACACATCTTCTCAGATTATGAAAGAAAGCATAAAATATGCAAGTATGATGGCCAATCACACAAACAAGCATTTCAGATCTGAAACAACTCTTGGAACATCCAAGAAACTAACATTTAGTATGAAATTCATATGTTCATACAAGCTATGACATGGGAGCTACTCTCCCATGTCTAAGAAAAAGGAACTACTCGTCCATAAATGTGTACAACAGGAAATGTGAAGAATATTCAGAATTTAACATGATTTAGAGAAGGAAAAGCTAAGTAATCCCAAGGTGTAACCAAAGAAGGGTAGAATTCCAACTTGAGGATGAAATCCCACTTCTACAGCTTCTCCAAACCGGGTAAACCTCTCTCCCAAGAAGCTTGGTGGAGTGAAGAAGCTCTGCTGCACTTTGGAGAAGAAGAGAAGAAGAATGGAGGTTCTTTGGCAAGGAACCACCTCTTTTCTCCTCCAAATTGCCCTCCTCTGCTCTAGGCTTGCTCTGGGACGAGGGAACTCACACAAATGACCGAGCCTAACTGCCTATTAAGTTCCCACTTCATTTTAAACAAAAACTTGTATTTTTCAAAATCTTGAAACTGCCAGGTGCACGTCGTGCACCCAAAGTGCACGCCGTGCAACTTTCCAGAAACTTTCAATTTGCTCCAGAATGCACTGTGCATGGTGTGCATTGAAGAAATGCACGCCGTGCAACTTTCCAGAAACTTTTAGCTCCCAGGTGCACGCCTTGCAATTGTGTGCATGCCGTGCAACTTTCCAGAAACTTTCAGTCTGCTTGACGCTCCCAGGTGCACGGCGTGCATTTGGCTGTTGTGGACTGTTGTGTATTCTGCTCATAACTTTCAGCGTGTAGGTCCAAATTACATGCCGTAAAAAGTGGTATTTGTGTAGTTTCGAACCCCAAAACATGTAGATACTTGAGGAGGGATCCAATAAGAGATAATATGATATATTCCTCATCATTTCATTGCAAAATAAAGTACCTACAATCCAAACTATGAGACAAGTAAGAATAGCTAAAAATATAGAATCTAGCATGAATGAGAGTGATAATTGAGTCATTACAACATGGATATGCAACCAAACATGATCCAAAAGATGATATGATTTTTGCACATCAAATCCCCCTAAGCTTAAACCATTGCTTGTCCTCAAGCAAAAAGAGCATAGAAACACAAATGAAGAATTGTCAAGTTCATGCATAGATCAAATGAAATGAAATATGTGTATCAGACCAAACCAACCATGATCAACATGTTTATGTTCATAGCCATCAATTCAACTTAAACACCCAAGAAAGAGATTTTTAGTTCAGAAGGGGTGGTCACAATTAAATAAATCAATCAATTAAACAACACTAAGTAGAATTTGGATGACCAAGCCAAGCAATTAGTGGATGTGCAACTCAAACTCTCAACTATTAAGGATACACATGATGAAATCGTAGTTAAAATTGACAATTTTAGTTGTACTCTCCTTCTTTATCAAAAGTGATTGATAATGGATTATGGGTTCCGACACTCGGCTGCTAATGTAGGCTTATGCACACATGGAGTGTCAGTTGGGGTATTTTACCCTCTTTTAAGACATACCACTTAACCATCATGGCCAAATCGGACTTACACTAGGCTAGCATGATATGTGGGCGGTTTAGCCATCTTTTATGGGGTATAAAGATGAGATATGACAAAAGAAAATTTAATTTTTTTCCAAAACATATGAGAGTCAACTAAATTGCAACATTATCTAGATTTCATTCATTTGTTTTGAAATTTTTTCATTGAAAGAGTGGTTGAAAATGCACTAAGAGCTTGGCAAGGGCATCTTGTATTCCAAATGATGTTGTAAAGTTGATTTACTCACAAAAATTGAAACCATTACATGTTTTAAGCAATCAAGGATGTGAAAGATGAATGTTCAGGATAGAAGCATAAACCAGAGTTAAGCACATGTTGATGGCCAAAAGGTTTCATTTGATTAATGCATGCCTTTTACAATTTCTCCATATGATATTTCACATCAAAAGAGGACAACAAAAGACTAAAATGTGAACACAAAATAAAAGCAAATAACATGAAAGGCAAAAGCTAAAAGAACTAGGTTACCATCCAGTTGATCCTCCCTAAGCATGAAATATGCAGTGTCCTCACTGCATAAATCAAACTAAAAAGGTTGCAACTGGGTACCTCATCTTGGTGGAAACATCAAAGTACATGGAGGACCGCTGCTCTGATTTGCAGCTGGAAATTGTTGTGCTAAAGATTGATGCCTCCTTGCAAATATGTCCTTGATTTGGGGTTAGCGAAATCACCTATGAGCTGTAGAAAGAATAGTCTTTTGTATGCCAATACTATTTGTCTTTTCATTCTCCTTTGAAGCATCATCAAAATATGAGTTTGGAAGAGTGTTCTCATTATAAAGTAATGTGTCATCTAGTGTGAGGAGGAAGGACATGTGGCTTGCTTGAAGAATCAACATGTAGAGCATGTGTTGTAGCTTTCTCTCCTTTAGTTGCGACTTCATAATCATCAAGGGTATCAACAACATCATACTTTGAAGGATATACCTCTATAACAACTCCATTCTTCAATGTCACCGGCTTGAAATATGTAGGATTCATCTCCGGTGGACTAGGCAAGAAAGGTGGAAATGCTTCTTTGCTAGAAGGAGCTTGCTGGGCAATTTGTTTCTCCAAGATGTGTGCATGAGTGGCAATACCATCTGCCATAGAAGATAGTTGGCAAATGACACCCTTCATTGATTGTCTTTGTTGATGGAACTCCTCATTTTACTACATTTGAGCTGAAATAAATGTTGCAAGCATGGACTCTAATCTAGAAGTTACTTGTGGTTGTTGTGGCTGAATGAAATCTGGGTTTGCATTGTTGTAGAAGCCCGATGGAGTGTAGCCCATTGGAGAATAGATAGAAGAAGCAGAACATGTAGAAGATGAGTGTCCAAGAAACCCACATGCATCACAAATATTGTTGGCTGCTTGAAATGGTTGTGTGCTTAGCTGATCAAACCTTTGTGATAAAGTGTCTAGCTTTGCTGCAATTATGTCTATGGCACCAACCGTGTGATCTTCCCTTTGCTTGTCGGAAGTAGTATGTGAAAAAGATGGGTGGTAGCTTGTAGTCGGACTCCATTGGCAATGATTTGCTGCCATATCTTCAATAATAGCATAGGCTTCTCTATAAGATTTGTTCATTAGAGCTCTATTTGCAGCTGCATCAATAGACATCCTTGTATTGTAGCACAAACCATTATAGAAAGATTGCAATAGAAGCCAATTGCTTAGACCGTGATGTGGACAAAGATGTTGAAGATCTTTGAACCTCTCCCATGTATCATACAAGGTCTCTCCATCCCTTTGAGAATAATTGATGAGTTGAATCCTCAGTTGTAAAGTTTTGCTAGGTGGAAAATATCTTGCCAAAAAGACCTTTAGAAGCGCCTCCCAAGTGTCGATGACTACTTTGGCAAAGTATAGAGCCATGCCTTGGCTCTATCTTTAAGAGAGAATGGAAAAAGAATTAGACGTATCCCATCAATAGGAACGCCATATATCTTTATAGTGCTTAGCAAATAGCAACTGCAGAAATTCAGCAATGTGGAGGTTTAAATCCTCCATTGGTGTCCCTCCAAATGCATTCAGTTGTAGCAATTGTATGATGGCTGGGTTGATAGAAAACTCCTTTGCCTCATATTCAGAAATATTTATAGGCCCACTCATGTGCATTGCAGCTGTACTAAAGTAGTCCTTAAGAGGAAGGTCATTCTCCTTGACTAGTTCTTCATGTGAATCTGGAGTATTAGGTGGATGTGGCATGGATGGTGGTGGTGTATGTGGTATGGATGAAGATGGTGGATATGAGGGTGTGGAAGAATGTGGTATGGGTGTTGGTGGTATATATGATGGCGGTGAATTAGGTGTGATTGATGGTGGTGTGGATGTAGGTGGCATGGGTGAATGTCGTTTAGATGATGGTGACATGGATGATGGTTGTGTGGGTTGTGATTCCTCCATACATGTTTGGGTTTTGCTCCTTCTTTCTCCATGAGAGTTGCAAATGATGTGTTCATTTTCTGAATGTAGAGATATGCACGATTCAAGGATCTTTTTATGAACAACCCATATGCTCCTGCAAATAAATAAGGTGAGTGGGATACAAAAACAAACATGGAAGACACAACAAATTATGATGATCATGATGAATTATGATTTATGGATATGATGGTGGATATGAAGGTTGTGATCTAGTCTCATTTACTTATCAACAACTCTTACTCTAACAGGATTACTGATGCTCCTCGGCAACGACGCCAAAAACTTGTTGGTTGTTTACGCTAATGAGTTTCAATCATTAAGAATGATGTTTTACTCAACCATCTATATCCCGCAAGTATACGAGAGTAGTTGTAGTCGAGGTCGCACACAAGGAGCATTGGTTAGTTAGGTGCAAGAGTTATGATTTTCAATAATCTAGATCATCGTACACAAGATGATTGGATTAGAACAACTAAATTATAGATTTAAAACAAAACAGTAAATTATCACTTAAGAAAGGTTAAGATTCAGATTTGGAAGGATCCTAGACTTGGGATTTCACTATCACATCATAGCTTATATTAAAATATGAATTTAAACATGTTAATTAACTTGCAACGGAGGTTTGTAGTCATCACTCACCTCCCGGTGAAATGATGACGATTTTAACTCCATACACCACTCTCGTGTATGTATTTCATTTCAAATCACAAACCTTGCTCCTCAACATAATCCCATCCACTCTCGCGGTCAAGGACAAGTTGCCAAAAGAGTAACACCATACTCTCAAACACATCTTCTCAGATTATGAAAGAAAGCATAAAATATGCAAGTATGATGGCCAAACACATAGACAAGCATTTCAGATCTGAAACAACTCTTGGAACATCCAAGAAACTAACATTTAGTATGAAATTCATATGTTCATACAAGCTATGACATGGGAGCTGCTCTACCATGTCTAAGAAAAAGGAACTACTCATCCATAAATGTGTACATCAGGAAATGTGCAGAATTTTCAGAATTTAACATGATTTAGAGAAGGAAAATCTAAGTAATCCCAAGGTGTAACCAAAGAAGGAGAATTCTGACTTGAGGATGAAATCCCACTTCTACAGCTACTCCAAACCGGGCAAACCTCTCTCCCAAGAAGTTTGGTGGAGTGAAGAAGCTCTGGTGCACCTTGGACAAGAAGAATGGATGTTCTTTGGCAAGGAACCACCTCTTTTCTCCTCCAAATCGCCCTCCTCTGCTCTAGGCTTGCTCTGGGAAGAGGGAACTGACACAAATGACCGAGCCTAACTGCCCATTAAGTTCCCACTTCATTTTAAACAAAAACTCATATTTTTCAAAATGTTGAAACTGCGAGGTGCACGCCGTGCAACTTTCCAGAAACTTTCAATTTGCTCCAGAATGCACTGTGCACGGCGTGCACTGAAGAAATGCACACCGTGCCACTTTCCAGAAACTTTTAGCTCCCAGGTGCATGACGTGCAATTGCATGCACGCCGTGCAACTTTCCAAAAAAATTTAGTCTGCTTGACGCTCCCAGGAGCACAGCGTGCACTTTTGGTGCACGCCGTGCACTTGGTTGTTCTGGGTTGTTGTGTATTCTGCTCATAACTTTCAGTGTGTAGGTCTGAATTGCATGCCTAAAAACTGTTATTTGCATAATTTCGAACCCCAAAACATGTAGATACTTGAGGAGTGATACAATAAGAGATAAAAGGATATATTCCTCATCATTTCATTGCAAAATATAGTACCTACAATCCAAACCATGAGACAAGTAAGAATACCTAAAAATATAGAATCTAGCATGAATGAGAGTGATAATTGAGTCAAAACAACATGGATATGCAACCAAACTTGATCCAAAAGATGATATGATTTTTACACATCAAATACCCCTATGCTTAAACCATTGCTTGTCCTCAAGCAAAAAGAGCATAGAAATACAAATGAAGAATTATCAAGTTCAAGCATAGATCAAATGAAATGAAAGATGTGTATAAGACCAAACCAACCATGATCAACATGTTTATGCTCATAGCCATCAATTCAACTTAAACACCCAAGAAAGAGATTTTTAGTTCAGCAGGGGTGGTCACAATTAAATAAATCAATCAATTAAACACCACTAAGTAGAATTTGGATGACCAAGCCAAGCAATTAGTGGATGTGCAACTCAAACTCTCAACTATTAAGGATACAAATGATGAAATCTTAGTTAAAATTGACAATTTTAGTTGTACGCTCCTTCTTTATCAAAAGTGATATGATAATGGATTACGGGTTCCGACACTCGGCTGCTACTGTAGGCTTATGCACACATGGAGTGTTAGTTGGGGTATTTTACCCTCTTTTAAGACATACCACTTAACTATCATTGCCAGATCGGACTTCCACTAGGCAAGCATGATATGTGGGCAGTTTAGCCATCTTTTATGGGGTATAAAGATGATATATGACAAAAGAAGATTTTAATTTTTTTCCAAAACATAGGAGAGTCAACTAAATTGCAACATTATCTAGATTTCATTCATTTGTTTTGAAAATCTTTCATTGAAAGAGTGGTTGAAAATGCACTAAGAGCTTGGCAAGGGCATCTCGTATTCCAAATGATGTTGTAAAGTTGTTTTACTTACAAAAATTGAAACCATTACATGTTTTAAGCAATCAAGAATGTGAAAGATGAATGTGCAGGCTAGAAGCATAAACCAGAGTTAAGCACATGAAAGGTTTCATTTGATTAATGCATGCCTTTTACAATTTCTCCAAATGATATTTTGCATCAAAAGAGGACAATCAGTTAAGCATAGAAGTTATATCCACATATAAAAGATAAACCTCATATTATACTAGATTTTCCACAAGAAGAGCAGAATTGAAAACAAAAGACTAAAATGTGAACACAAAACAAAAGCAAATAACATGAAAGGCAAAAGCTAAAAGAACTAGGTTACCATCCGGTTGCTCCCCCCTAAGCTTGAAATATGCAGCGTCTTCACTGCATAAATCAAACTAAAAAGGTTGCAATTGGGTACCTCATCTTGGTGGAAACATCAAAGTCCATGGAGGACCGGTGCTCTGATTTGCAGTTGGAAATTGTTGTGCTAAAGATTGATGCCTCTTTTCAAATATGTCCTTGATTTGGGGAAAGCGAAATCACCTATGAGCTGCAGCAAGAATAGTCTTTTGTATGCCAATACTATTTGTCTTTTCATTCTCCCTTGAAACATCATCAAAATATGATTTGGGAAGAGTGTTCTCATTATAAAGTAATGTGTCATCTAGAATGTGAGGAAGAAGGACATGTGGCTTGCTTGAAGAATCAACATGTAGAGCATGTGTTGTAGCTTTCTCTCCTTTAGTTGCGACTTCATAATCATCATGGGTATCAACATCATCATACTTTGAAGGATATACCTCTATAACAACTCCATTCTTCAATGTCTTCAGCCTGAAATATGTAGTATTCATCTCTGGTGGACTAGGCAAGAAAGGTGGAAATGCTTCTTTGCTAGAAGGAGCTTGCTGGGCAATTTGTTTCTCCAAGATGTGTGCATGAGTGGCAATACCATCTGCCATAGAAGATAGTTGGCAAATGACACCCTTCATTGATTGTCTTTGTTGATGGAACTCCTCATTTTTCTGCATTTGAGCTGAAATAAATGTTGCAAGCATGGACTCTAATCTAGAAGTTACTTGTGGTTGTTGTGGCTGAATGAAATCCGGGTTTGCATTGCTGTAGAAGCCCGATGGACTGCAGCCCATTGGAGAATAGATAGAAGAACCATAACATGTAGAAGATGAGTGTCCAAGAAACCCACATGCATCACAAATATTGTTGGCTGCTTGAAATGGTTGTGTGCTTAGCTGATCAAACCTTTGTGATAAAGTGTCTAGCTTTGCTGCAATTATGTCTATAGCACCAACTGTGTGATCTTCCCTTTGCTTGTCGGAAGTAGTATGTGAAAAAGATGGGCGGTAGCTTGTAGTCGGACTCCATTGGCAATGATTTGCTGCCATATCTTCAATAATAGCATAGGTTTCTCTATAAGATTTGTTCATTAGAGCTCCATTTGCAGCTGCATCAATAGACATCCTTGTATTGTAGCACAAACCATTATAGAAAGATTGCAATAGAAGCCAATTGCTTAGACCGTGATGTGGACAAAGATGTTGAAGATCTTTGAACCTCTCCCATGTATCATACAAGGTCTCTCCATCCCTTTGAGAATAATTGATGAGTTGAATCCTCAGTTGTAAAGTTTTGCTAGGTGGAAAATATCTTGCCAAAAAGACCTTTAGAAGTGCCTCCCAAGTGTCGATTGACTTCTTTGGCAAAGTATAGAGCCATGCCTTGGCTCTATCTTTAAGAGAGAATGGAAAAAGAATTAGACGTATCCCATCATTAGGAACGCCATATATCTTTATAGTGCTTAGCAACTGCAGAAATTCAGCAATGTGGAGGTTTGGATCCTCCATTGGTGTCCCTCCAAATGCATTCAGTTGTAGCAATTGTATGATGGTTGGGCTGATAGAAAACTCCTTTGCCTCATATTCAGAAATATTTATAGGCCCACTCATGTGCATTGCAGCTGTACTAAAGTAGTCCTTAAGAGGAAGGTCATTCTCCTTGACTAGTTCTTCATGTGAATCCGGAGTATTAGGTGGATGTGGCATGGATGGTGGTGGTGTATGTGGTATGGATGAAGATGGTGGATATGAGGGTGTGGAAGAATGTGGTATGGGTGTTGATGGTATATATGACGGTGGTGAATTAGGTGTGATTGATGGTGGTGTGGATGTAGGTGGCATGGGTGAATGTCGTTTAGATGATGGTGACATGGATGATGGTTGTGTGGGTTGTGATTCCTCCATACATGTTTGGGTTTCGCTCCTTCTTTCTCCATGAGAGCTGCAAATGATGTGTTCATTTTCTGAATGTAGGGATATGCACGGTTCAAGGATCTTTTTATGAACATCCCATATGCTCCTCCAAATAAATAAGGTGAGTGAGATACAAAAACAAACATGGAAGACACAACAAATTGTGATGATCATGATGAATTATGATTTATGGATATGATGGTGGATATGAAGGTTGTGATCTAGTCTCATTTACTTATCAACAACTCTTACTCTAACAGGAATACAGATGCTCCCCGGCAACGGCGCCAAAAACTTGTTGGTTGTTTACACTAACGAGTTTCAATCATTAAGAATGATCTTTTACTCAACCAGCTACATCCTGCAAGTATACGAGAGTAGTTGTAGTCGAGGTCGCACACAAGGAGCATTGGTTAGTTAGGTGCAAGAGTTATGATTTTCAATAATCTAGATCATCATACACAAGATGATTGGATTAGAACAACTAAATTATAGATTTAAAACAAAACAGTAAATTATCACTTAAGAAAGGTTAAGATTCAGATTTGGAAGGATCCTAGACTTGGGATTCCACTATCACATCATAGCTGATATTAAAATATGAATTTAAACATGTTAATTAACTTGTAAAGGAGGTTTGTAGTCATCACTCACCTCCCGGTGAAATGATGACGATTTTAACTCCATACACCACTCTCGTGTATGTATTTCATTTCAAATCACAAACCTTGCTCCTCAACATAATCCCATCCACTCTCACGGTCAAGGACAAGCTGCCAAAAGAGTAACATCATACTCTCAAACACATCTTCTCATATTATGAAAGAAAGCATAAAATATGCAAGTATGATGGCCAATCACACAAACAAGCATTTCAGATCTGAAACAACTCTTGGAACATCCAAGAAACTAACATTTAGTATGAAATTCATATGTTCATACAAGCTATGACATGGGAGCTACTCTCCCATGTCTAAGAAAAAGGAACTACTCATCCATAAATGTGTACAGCAGGAAATGTGCAGAATTTTCAGAATTTAACATGATTTAGAGAAGGAAAATCTAAGTAATCCCAAGGTGTAACCAAAAGGATAGAATTCCAACTTGAGGATGAAATCCCACTTCTACAGCTGCTCCAAATCGGACAAACCTCTCTCCCAAGAATCTTGGTGGAGTGAAGAAGCTCTGTTGCACCTTAGAGAAGAAGAGAAGAAGAGTGGAGGTTCTTTGGCAAGGAACCACCTCTTTTCTCCTCCAAATCGCCGTCCTCTGCTCTAGGCTTGCTCTGGGAAGAGAGAACTGACACAAATGACCGAGCCTAACTGCCCATTAAGTTCCCACTTCGTTTTAAACAAAAACTCATATTTTTCAAAATGTTGAAAGTGCCAGGTGCACGTCGTGCAACTTTCAGAAACTTTCAATCTGCTCCTGAATGCACTGTGCACGGCGTGCACTGAAGAAATGCACGCCGTGCAACTTTTTAGAAACTTTTATCTCCCAGGTGCATGACGTGAAATTGCGTGCACGCCGTGCAACTTTCCAGAAATTTTCAGTCTGCTTAACGCACCCAGGTGCACGGCGTGCACTTGGCTGTTCTGGGTTGTTGTGTATTCTGCTCATAACTTTCAGCGTGTAGGTCCGAATTGCATGCCGTAAAAAGTGGTATTTGCATAGTTTCGAACACCAAAACATGTAGATAATTGAGGAGTGATCCAATAAGAAATAATATGATATATTCCTCATCATTTCATTGCAAAATATAGTACCTACAATCCAAACCATGAGACAAGTAAGAATAGCTAAAAATATAGAATCTAGCATGAATGTGATTGATAATTGAGTCAAAATAATATGGATATGCAACCAAACATGATCCAAAAGATGATATTATTTGTGCACATCAAATCCCCCTAAGCTTAAACCATTACTTGTCCTCAAGCAAAAAAAGCATAGAAATACAAACGAAGAATTGTCAAGTTCATGCATAGATCAAATGAAATGAAAGATGTGTATAAGACCAAACCAACCATGATCAAAAATTTTATGCTCATAGCCATAAATTCAACTTAAACACCCAAGAAAGAGATTTTTAGTTCAGTAGGGGTGGTCACAATTAAATAAATCAATCAATTAAACAACACTAAGTAGAATTTGGATGACCAAGCCAAGCAATTAGTGGGTGTGCAACTCAAACTCTCAACTATTAAGGATACAAATGATGAAATCTTAGTTAAAATTGACAATTTTAGTTGTAATCTCCTTCTTTATCAAAAGTGACGTGATAATGGATTCACTCGGTTGCTAATGTAGGCTTATGCACACATGGAGTGTCAGTTGGGGTATTTTACCCTCTTTTAAGACATACCACTTAACCATCATGGCCAGATCAGACTTACACTAGGCTAGCATGATATGTGGGCGATTTAACCATCTTTTTTTGGGTATAAAGATGAGATATGACAAAAGAATTTTTTTTTCCAAAACATAGGAGAGTCAACTAAATTGCAACATTAGCTAGATTTCATTCATTTATTTTGAAAACTTTTCATTGAAAGAGTGGTTGAAAATACACTAAGAGCTTGGCAAGGGCATCCAGTATTCCAAATGATGTTGTAAAGTTGATTTACTCACAAAAATTGAAACCATTACATGTTTTAAGCAATCAAGGATGTGAAAGATGAATGTTCAGGCTAGAAGCATAAACCAGAGTTAAGCACATGTTGATGTCCAAAAGGTTTCATTTGATTAATGCATGCCTTTTACAATTTCTCCAAATGATATTTAGCATCAAAAGAGGACAATCAGTTAAGCATAGAAGTTCTATCCACATATAAAAGATAAACCTCATATCATACTAGATTTTCCACAAGAAGAGGAGAATTGAAAATAAAAGACTAAAATGTGAACACAAAACAAAAGCAAATAACATGAAAGGCAAAAGCTAAAAGAACTAAGTTACCATCCGGTTGCTCCCCCCTAAGCTTGAAATATGTCGTGTCCTCGCTGCATCAATCAAACTAAAAAGGTTGCAACTGGGTACCTCGTCTTAGTGGAAACATCAAAGTCCATGGAGGATCGGTGCTCTGATTTGCAGCTGGAAATTGTTGTGCTAAAGATTGATGCCTCCTTGCAAATATGTCCTTGATTTGGGGCAAGCAAAAGCACATATGATATGCAACAAGAATAGTCTTTTGTATGTCAATACTATTTTTCTTTTCATTCTCCTTTGAAGCATCATCAAAATATGAGTTGGGAAGAGTGTTCTCATTATAAAGTAATGTGTCATGTAGAATGTGAGGAGGAAGGACATGTGGCTTGCTTGAAGAATCAAAATGTAGAGCATGTGTTGTAGCTTTATCTCCTTTAGTTGGGACTTCATAATTGTCATGGATATCAACATCATCATACTTTGAAGGATACACCTCTATAACAACTCCATTCTTCAATGTCACTGGCCTGAAATATGTAGGATTCATCTCCGGTGGACTAGGCAAGAAAGGTGGAAATGCTTCTTTGCTAGAAGGAGCTTTCTGGGCAATTTGTTTCTCCAAGATGTGTGCATGAGTGGCAATTAATACCATCTGCCTTAGAAGATAGTTGGAAAATGACACCCTTCATCGATTGTCTTTGTTGATGGAACTCCTCATTTTGCTGTATTTGAGCTAAAATAAATGTTGCAAGCATGGACTCTAATCTAGAAGTTACTTGTGGTTGTTGTGGATGAATGAAATCCAGGTTTGCATTGTTGTAGAAGCCTGATGGAGTGTAGCCCATTGGAGAATAGATAGAAGAACCATAACATGTAGAAGATGAGTGTCCAAGAAACCCACATGCATCACAAATATTGTTGGCTGCTTGAAATGGTTGTGTGCTTAGCTGATCAAACCTTTGTGATAAAGTGTCTAGCTTTGTTGCAATTATGTCTATAGCACCAACCGTGTGATCTTCCCTTTGGTTGTCGGAAGTAGTATGTGAAAAAGATGGGTGGCAGCTTGTAGTCGGACTCCATTGGCAATGATTTGCTGCCATATCTTCAATAAGAGCATAGGCTTCTCTATAAGATTTGTTCATTAGCGCTCCATTTACAGCTGCATCAATAGACATCCTTGTATTGTAGCACAAACCATTATAGAAAGATTGCAATAGAAGCCAATTGCTTAGAACATGATGTGGACAAAGATGTTGAAGATCTTTGAACCTCTCCCATGTATCATACAAGGTCTCTCCATCCCTTTGAGAATAATTGATGAGTTGAATCCTCAGTTGTAAAGTTTTTCTAGGTGGAAAATATCTTGCCAAAAAGACCTTTAGAAGCTCCTCCCAAGTGTCGATTGACTTCTTTGGCAAAGTATAGAGCCATGCCTTGGCTCTATCTTTAAGAGAGAATGGAAAAAGAATTAGGCGTATCCCATCGGTAGGAACGCCATATATCTTTATAGTGCTTAGCAACTGCAGAAATTCAGCAATGTGGAGGTTTGGATCCTCCATTTGTGTCCCTCCAAATGCATTCAGATGTAGCAATTGTATGATGGCTGGGCTGATAGAAAACTCCTTTGCCTCATATTCAGAAATATTTATAGGCCCACTCATGTGCATTGCAGTTGTACTAAAGTAGTCCTTAAGAGGAAGGTCATCCTCCTTGACTCGTTCTTCATGTGAATCCGGAGGATTAGGTGGATGTGGAATGGATGGTGGTGGTGTATGTGGTATGGATGAAGATGGTGGATATGAGGGTGTGGAAGAATGTGGTATGGGTGTTGGTGGTATATATGATGGTGGTGAATTAGGTGTGATTGATGGTGGTGTGGATGTAGGTGGCATGGGTGAATGTCGTTTAGATGATGGTGACATGGATGATGGTTGTGTGGGTTGTGATTCCTCCATACATGTTCGGGTTTCGCTCCTTCTTTCTCCATGAGAGCTGCAAATGATGTGTTCATTTTCTGAATGTAGAGATATGCACAGTTCAAGGATCTTTTTATGAACACCTCATATGCTCCTGCAAATAAACAAGGTGAGTGAGATACAAAAACAAACATGGAAGACACAACAAATTATGATGATCATGATGAATTATGATTTATGGATATGATGGTGGATATAGATGTTGTGATCTAGTCTCATTTACTTATCAACAACTCTTACTCTAACAGGAATACCGATGCTCCCCGGCAACGACGCCAAAACTTGTTGGTTGTTTACACTAACGAGTTTCAATCATTAAGAATGATCTTTTACTCAACCAGCTATATCCCGCAAGTATATGAGAGTAGTTGTAGTCGAGGTCAAACACAAGGAGAGTTGGTTAGTTTGGCGCAAGAGTTATGATTTTAAATAATCTAGATCATTGTACACAAGATTATTGGATAAGAACAACTAAATTATAGATTTAAAACAAAATAATAAATTATCACTTAAGAAAGGTTAAGATTCAGATTTGGAAGGATCCTAGACTTGGGATTTCACTATCACATCATAACTTATATTAAAATATGAATTTAAACATGTTAATTAACTTGCAAAGGAGGTTTGTAGTCATCACTCACCTCCCGATGAAATGATGACGATTTTAACTCCATACACCACTCTCGTGTATGTATTTCATTTCAAATCACAAAACTTGCTCCTCAACATAATTTCATCCACTCTCACGGTCAATGACAAGTTTCCAAAAGAGTAACACCCAACTCTCAAACACATCTTCTCAGATTATGAAAGAAAGCATAAAATATGCAAGTATGATGGCCAATCACACAAACAAGCATTTCAGATCTGAAACAACTCTTGGAACATCCAAGAAACTAACATTTAGTATGAAATTCATATGTTCATACAAGATATGACATGAGAGCTACTCTCCCATGTCTAAGAAAAAGGAATTACTCATCCATAAATGTGTATAACAGGAAATGTGCAGAATTTTCAGAATTTAACACTGATTTAGAGAAGGAAAAGCTAAGTAATCCCAAGGTGTAACCAAAGAAGGGTAGAATTCCTACTTGAGAATTAAATCCCACTTCTACAGTTGCTCCAAATCGGGCAAACCTCTCTCCCAAGAAGCTTGGTGGAGTGAAGAAGCTCTGTTGTACCTTGGAGAAGAAGAGAAGAAGAATGGAGGTTCTTTGGCAAGGAACCACCTCTTTTCTCCTCCAAATCGCCCTTCTCTGCTCTAGGCTTGCTCTGAGATGAGGGAACTGACACAAATGACCGAGCCTAACCGCCCATTAAGTTCCCACTTCGTTTTAAACAAAAACTCATATTTTTCAAAATGCTGAAATTTCCAGGTGCACGTCGTGCACACAAAGTGCACACTGTGCAACTTTTCAGAAACTTTCAATTTGCTCCAGAATGCACTATACACGGCATGCACTAAAGAAATGCACGTCGTGCAACTTTTCAAAAACTTTTAGCTCCTAGGTGCACGTCATGCAATTGCGTGCACGCCGTGCAACTTTCCAGAAACTTTCAGTCTGCTTGATGCTCCCAGGTGCACGGCATGCATTTTTGGTGCACGACGTGCACTTGGATGTTCTGGGCTGTTGTGTATTCTGCTCATAACTTTCAGTCTGTAGGTCCGAATTGCATGCCGTAAAAGTGGTATTTGCGTAGTTTTGAACCCCAAAACATGTAGATACTTGAGGAGTGGTCTAAAAAGAGATAATATGATATATTCCTCATCATTTCATTGCAAAATATAGTACCTACAATCCAAACCATGAGACAAGTAAGAATAGCTAAAAATATGGAATCTAGCATGAATGAG
The DNA here is from genome assembly GCA_963693085.1 of Alisma plantago-aquatica. Lineage (NCBI taxonomy): Eukaryota > Viridiplantae > Streptophyta > Magnoliopsida > Alismatales > Alismataceae > Alisma > Alisma plantago-aquatica. The sequence goes on from OY856412.1 coordinate 1,214,332,071, forward strand.
AGTGATAATTGAGTCAAAACAACATGGATATGCAACCAAACATGATCCAAAAGATGATATAATTTGTGCACATCAGCAGGTATCAAGAGATGGTAGGTATAACCAGGTATGAATTATGATGGTAATGGGCCTTGTGAGCCATTACTTTATTTATTGCCTAGTGACAGGTGACAAGAAGTTGTATATACCTGGAGAGTTATGTGAGATGCTTGTGTAGCAAGTATCATGTTTACCTTGGTCAGGTGACCTGAAGGTATTAAGTTACCTGATAAGTGGTAACAAGTGTTCTTTGATGTACTGAGGGTTTGAATACCCATATTCCATAATCATGATGATGAGATGTTAAGGGATGAGAATGCCCATGATGTGACAAGGGATTGAGATCCCATTGTTTTATAAAGCTTCAAAAAGTACTTTATAGAAGTATTACACATTCTTTGTAGCAATTGTTATAATAATTTATGTTTGAAAACCTGACTGATGCTAAAAGAATATGGTAATGTACTTAATTAATCAAGTGAAATCTTATCATGTAGAGCACTGGCCATAGATCCATCATCGTCAGTAGTTGGTGATGGTGAAATAGGTTTTCCCACGGGATCTCCTGGAGAGCAAACTGTTGAGTATGTGGGGGTTATGGATAGGAATATCCTTACACCCTAATGTGGGATTGATGTGAGATAAACATTAAATCTCTCAATCCTTCATTATATGTGCCGGGATGGATGTATCATGAATCTCCCGATAATATTAATGCCTAATCGATGTGAGATAAACATGAAATCTCTCGACTGTGAAGAGAGTACAGCTGCCACTATAACTCTATAGCGAATTTGTCAATATACCATGGAAATCTATTTAGCAAAGACACAAGATGTCCTGCATTTTGTACTCACACTAACTGAGGAGGATGAGGTCATGGAAATTCGGCTTTTCCTTGACCTATGTATGGAACCGATTTCGACTTCACAGTGGTCGGTTGGAGTATGAGCGGTATACCTCATCTCCTTAGGGCTTAAGTATGATTGTAAAATGTAATCAACCGTGTAGCGTACTTGCTTAAGGTTGAAATACGAGAATCATTGGTTGATGTTACCTTGCTTAGCATATCCTAGATGATTAAATGTTATACATGTTCTTCAATTCCTTATTGGATAAGTGACATGCTGCTTTATCAAGTTATAGCTGAAATGCTTTGAAAAAGAATATTGCTCTAATATGTTTAGACACTGATTTATCTACTGTTGAATATATATGATTCCTCTGCTCAGTTTTATTCTATTAAACTACAATAATAATGTTTTTGGCATAGAGTTATATCTCTCACTGGGGCAATTTCAATTGTCTCACCTCGTGGAATCCAACATTTTTAGGTAGACGCGGGAGAAGAGGCAGAAACCCTATAGTAGGGGAAGAGCAGCAGCAGCAACAACAAGGATAGCAGTGATATTCCAGGTGGAGGCACTGGATGTCATATTTTGTATAGAGAGCCTTATGTGCCGTCTTTGTACTCTCAGGTCCTTGGAGTTAGTAGTCAGTGCTTTTAATGAATCGATTTGAGATTTTGGCTTGATGCCTCGAGGTTCTTATGCTTCATGTGTATAGTTTTAACAGAGCAGATGATGCTTGTAATCCTCGAGAAGGGATGGTACAAGATATGTATTTATGAACTAGGATGTAAATAAAATACATTGGTTCTTGATAAAAGAGTTTTCCTGTGTTTGGATCTCTTTGTAAATGGTTTTAATTTTTAGTGATTTTTGTTAATTCACTGCTTGTGTTTGATTCCACATTAATCATCACTTGTGTCGCCACATATGCAGTCCTATTTGAGGGCTTCATCTTATGTCTTATTTCACTTTAATCACATCTATACCTGATAGATTACATGTTATTCCCATCAATATGTATATTTTAGTAAAATGCACTTATGGATGTTCTTTGCATGTTTTTTAGGTACTTAGACCACTCTTGGATGGAAGAGAGAGACAAAATGATCCTAGGGTTTTTCTATCCTTAGAGAGGCCCAAAGTGAATTCAAAGGCTCCCTCAACCTATTTCTAGGGGCCAAGGATCAATTGAAGCAAAGAAGTCTTGGGAAACATAAAGTTTAAGAGCAAAGTGCAACTGAGAAGACCAACCGGCCATGGTGCCACATAATGGTTGTGCTGGCTCAAGCAAAATCATAGGAGATCAAGTTTAGGACACTAAAAATGCAAGTTCAACAGAACGATCGTGCAACATGGTAGGGTTGTGTGGCCAAGCAACAGAATGGTCATTCTTTGCAGAACAGACAAAGTCTTTCTCAGCAAGATAGTCGTGGTACCCACCACAGTCGTACTATTAGTGACCCACCATGGTCGTGCCACCAACCACCCCAAATCCCAAAATTCTACTGTGATTTTTCCATTTTTTCACCTCGCCCGTTTCCATCCACCACGGTCGTGTGGACCTACACCCACCATGGCTGTGCTACCCAACACGACCATTCTACATACAAACCAGCACAACTTTTGCACTGATCTCCCTATTTTACCCCTACTTAACCTAGTGCTTCCCCACCACCTATATATACATAGGTGGCTGCTAGGGCACAAGTTTAGCTACCCTACAACCACTCTAGCCTCCCCATTTTTCCTCCCATCTATTCACACCTCATTCCACCTCCATTCCTTCATCTTCCGCCCCCAAAACACCCATTTTGGCGTTTTTGGCCATCTTCCACCATACACCCATGCTATTCCACCTTGAAGGAGGGTTGTTCTCAAGTTTTTGCTGCTAGGAGGCAGACAATGGGGAGTCTACACTGAGCTCATCGTGGATTTTCACTCCTTTACTCATTATTCTTCCTTCCTTCTTGTGTTTTCTTATTCTATGAGTAGCTAGGCCCCTTAGGTGGGCTGTTTGGGGCTCAAAATGTTACTTTGATACCATGTTGGGTAAAAATGATATGTAAACATTATAATTTCATTTACTAATGATTATGTTATACTTCTATCTCATTCCCATAAATTGCTTTGTGGTTTGTTCTTGAAATCACCCAGATTCTAGAAAAATTGCTTATATGTGGCTCTTTTTGTGAATTGCTCCTAAGTCCAATTAATGGATCCCTACTTAGCTATTCACCTTCCTACATGTTAATCAATTATCCTACACCTAGGTGAGAGATCTAAGTATCTAGTATAGGAACACCTAGCATAATTAGCTTGAATCCTTCTCAAGGTTAGAATGTGGGTGATGTGAGGTCTAAAACCTCACTTCCACCATACATTACTACCCTCGGTCCATAATTACCCTAAGCGTTCCTATCCTTAAAACCTAGGCTTGACTAGACCCTAATTGAATTCCACCTAACCACTAACCCAATTGAGCTCTGCGAGGGTAGGTAGGAGATGTTAGGGACTAGTTCCCCTATACACACCCTATCTTATCTATGGCCAATTAGTAGTTTAGGAAAATTCATTAGCCTCTAGCTTGTTGTTTGGTTTGGTAATCTAAATGAAAGATAAATGTTTACATGTTATCACCCCCAACCCAATTGATAAGTGCATCCCCCAAACAACCCACACTTCTCTTAATTGCTTTCAAACCCTAATTGCCTTCTTACTTAGCCAGTGTTAGCTTAATTAGCTCTTTACTTGCTTAGTTAGTTCATTGCCTTATTTTTGCCTAGTTCTTACTAGATTAGGTCCTTAAATGCTCTTTCGCCTAGTTTGCTAGTCTAGTGTAGTGTTAGTCTTGTTTTGCTTGCTTTAGTGTAGTTTGCTCTTATCTCATTCCTTTCTTGCTTAGCTTGTCTTTTCCTTGCTCATTAGAACTAATTGTTTAGGATAATTTATGTTTTGATTCATGTTCTCCTTTAATTTCCTGATTGATCAACCTTAGTTTAACAATCAAATCAACCATCAAACCCTTAAACCCTAGACTCTATAGTAGGAACCTAGCCCAAACTATCCTAATTCTAGTGCCCCCTTTTTCTCTTGGTTTGACCCCCTAGCTTGCCACTCTCCTCCACTATAACACAACCCCGTGCGCTTGCACGTAAGTGTGTTAGTCTATGTGAGTGTGCCCAAATCTTAGGGCTTGATAAATTTCAAAGATACCTAGTGTGTTCAGCCCTTGAAGTGTGCACATCTAGTCATGATTCAATTGATTTAGGTGTGTATACCTCGGGGTAAGGAAAAACACACCAATCATCCATGTTGTTACACTATCTTTTTATTCTACTTAATCTATTTAACTTGTATAATAAATACCCTACTGTAATCAATAGTCGTTGTTGAGAGTTATATCTCTCAGTGGGAACATGAGTCTCACCTAGTGGGTCACCACATCTCTTTAGGTGACCGTCAGAGATGTCGTCGGGATCGTGGAGGTAAGGAAGAGAAGCTCAGAGAGTATTATGAGCAAAAGGTTGGCTAATAGTCAGTAGTATCGTAGAGTCGTCCCTATACTCTCAGGTTCATGCATGATATGTTTTGTGGATGATGTGTATATCGACTCAAGTTTTTGGCAGTATGCTGATGTTTGTATATGACATGTATATGTGGAATCATTTATTTTGTATACAAGTTGTGGCCTTAGCCACTAGACATACATGTAAATACCTGATATGGTATATCTTGTTATACTGATACTTATATGCACTCATCCCCTAACATGTTGGTGATGTTTGATTGGTTTGAGTTTACCCTCTTTTCTGGATGTGTGATTAGTTAGCAACCGATTACATGTTTTATTTTGAGTAATCTCGATTATCGTGGCGGCGTGCCACATAATGTTTGTAATGACGTGCCCAACAGTGGTGGTTGATGGAGCTTCCACTTACGTGGAATTGCGTGCACCAACTAAAAATCCTAAAGATAGTAAGTCTTTAGGTTTAGCCTTGCTTATACTAGATAGAGAACTCCACCCACGTATGCTAAGATATGTGGAAGTCTTATCGTAGTATAGTTAAGGGTCGAATCTTCAGGACAACGGTCTTGTTGCAAGCAACAAGATGGAAAACGTTAGAGTTTCACTTAGTCTCTTAATAGTAGGTACTTAAATCGAAAGTTTGGTTTTGTTGTTTTAAACTAAGAACATGTAAAGTAAAGAAAGCAAGTAAATCTAAGGAAGTTAAACTATGATAAAAGTCACTAGGGTGTGATCGGTTTTTCACCGCCACTACACATGGATCAAGACATGCAAAGCAAAACATAACCTGCAAAAAGAGTTTAGTCAGTTAGTATCTTCGTAGACTTAGTTTCCTTTTTAGAGAACTAACTACGAGAAGTGCAGGAATGTTGTAAAGTCAGCCATCCCCAAACGAATGGTCAACTACTTTGCATCATTCCCTTCGCAAAGTGCGTTCCTCGACTCATCAAGGTTGTACTTTCACACGTCAACTGATTTCATTTATAGCATGAGAGTACAACGATGGGAGTGAGTATACTCCACTTCTTGAAAGACACTCCTAGATACCGAAATAGATGCATGGTGGATACATGCACCAAGAACCAACATACAAATGAGTTTCATACTAAAAGATAAAAGATAACGCAAGTTGATGATAAAGCAACAAGCATTCAATAAACGTTTGATGTTGAACTGAAAAGATAATAACTTTATATTACAAACTATGGATTACATTTACATGATATGAAAACATGGGTAGTGGGGCTACTCCCCGCACCCTAGTGAGAGAGACTACTCGCTCATAACTAGGACAAAGAAGGAGGCAAGAAGAGAGAGAGAGCATCATCCCCACAAAGGAGAGAGGAAAGTCAACCCCTTGGAGAGAGAGAAACGATCCACCAGATTCATAGGTTGCGTGATGACGAGATCTCCCTCTTCCCACCTTCTTTGGTGGAGAGAGAGAAAGCAGCTTCGAGATGGAGTATGGGTCTCAGACCGGCAGCCCCTGAGCGGAGGATGGAAGTCAGATTTGCTCTAGAGTGATTGAGGCAGCCTTTGGACGTCTGAAACTTGATGCTTTTTTGAAGGACCCTTGGGGTCTTATTTATAGGCCTTAAGTGAAGTCCAAATGGTTTGGATACCGTTTGGACCTCAAGACCGTTTGTACCTTAAGACCGTTTGGGTCTCAAGACCGTTTGGGCTTCAAGACCGGTTTGGGCCTCAAGACCGTTTGGTCCTCAAGACCGTTTGGTCCTCAAGACCGTTCGGCTTCATGCGGTCTTGGGACCGTGTGACTCCATGCAGTCTCGGGATCGGTTGGCTTCATGCGGTCCTGGGACCGTGTGACTCCATGCGGTCTCGGGACCAGTTGGCTTCATGCGGTCCTGGGACCATGTGACTCCATGTGGTCTCGGGACCGATTGGCTTCATGCGGTCTTGGGACCGTGTGACTCCATGCGGTCTCGGGACCGATTGGCTTCATGCGGTCTTGGGACCGTGTGAGCCCATGCGGTCTTGAGGTTGGTTGAGTCTTTTATGGTTTTTTTTGTGTCTTTTTCTGCATATATAAAAGGGAAAAGTTAGTTTAATAGTATATTTACAATAAGAGGGAATATTTAGAGATTATTTATAATTTTAATTTAGAAAGAGTGTAGAAACTAAAGAAAAGACTAAGATAATCATCCAAAATTGGAGGTTATCACCCCCCCTAACTTAGAGTCTAGCTTGTCCTCAAGTTAGATAGAGCTGAGGCATGTAATGGCGAGGCAATTTTATTTAGTTAGGATTTCCATACTCTTGCTTCAATTCTCAACCTGAGTTCTCGTAAGGTCATATCAGGTCTTATTTCTTGCCTTGACTCTTTCAGGTTTTGAGAGTTGCTTGGGTCTCAGGTTTCTTTCTGTATCTCGTAGCTTGCATCGGGACCACTTTTATTCTGTGCATGTTGTTGACTCTAATCAGCTTTATACCTCTCTGAAAAACCTACTGGAAGCTAGAGTGTGTATGAGGGTTGGCTAACGGCTTGAAGTGTAACTCCCCCTTCAAGTTGGGGAGGGGTTGTCTATGCTTTTAGAATCTCACTACCGGGCACGACACATCTGCCTTTGTGAGGGCAGCTGAATGTACCGGCCGGGTGAGTCCTTTATAAGCCTTTCATATATTTAGATACCTTAGGGTTTCACTACCGGGAACGACACATCTTCCTTCGTGAGGGCAGCTGAATGTGCCGGCAGGGTGAGACCTTCATCGGTTCTTTGTATAGATCCTTATTTATGGCACAACTCTCATAATTTTATTCAACTCTCTGGCTTTTATTCGAAGACTCGCATGCTTGGGTTTTGGGGTTTTTTTTTCTGGGAAATTGTTTTGGGCGGCCAAGCCTCTTTTATTTGAAGAGAGGAAAGTTGTTCTTAGAGTTTTTCAACATGCACTTATTTGGTTTCTTTTTGTGATCCTCTTGCAAGACTTCTTGATTTGGAAGTCGCATGATGCCCCTCTCATCCTTGAGAGCTTGGCTTATTTCTACCTTGATATTGACCTGTGGAGAGTCAGATATAGAAGTGAAACAAAAGCATGCAAATCGATAGTGGAGAGACATTATTAAGTCGCCATTATATGTCTAAGTGCTATTTACTTTTAAGGACTAACATGATTCTAAAGTTAGCTGAGGGTGATTTTTTTCCAAAGGAATTAGATTAAAAAGAATGTAAAGGAAAAATAATAAAATATGTACAGATAAAAAGGAAGGATAAGATGGAAAAAGAGGGGTTAAAAATGATACCTCGCCCTTGTCTAGTGTACCCCCCCAACTTATCACTCACTCTGTCCTCAGAGTGTCAAAGTGATAGGTTGAGAAGTACGATGACAAGGGCTGCAGGCTAAGTTAATCCGGAGTTTGCCCCTGGTGTTCGAAGTAGATTGTCCGCAAACTGTCCACGTAGAGCATGATAATCCACGTCAGTCATATCCTCTACTGGTCTTTGTAGGACCATGATGGTGTACATCTAATAGAGGACATGAAAGTCGTAATCATTTGATTCCCGGATTTGTTGTGGGCATTTGTGGCTGAAGGAAGGGCGATGAAAATGCTCTTTGCCATAAGCCCTTGTATGCTGACTTAAAAAGGCGATTAATTTGTCAGTGCATTCCTTCGCCACTACCTCTGTGGGCGTCTTTGGTGTCACGACATAATTCTTCTGCCATGGATTGTACTGGATGTCAGAACTGTTATAGATTGTAGTTGTTCCTTCTGGTAGGTTTGTTGCCAGGAGCATCCAGTGCTCATGATAAAGGAAGGGTAGCATGATGAACTTCGGCGTTGTGTGTTGTAGAAAGGAGATCAACGCCTCAGTTGTGCCGAAGTTCTTTAGCTTTAAAAGATCATCCTTCATGTATGGGGACACCATATATGTTGTGGGGTTATTTTGGCCGAGGAGAAATTGATAAGCGACCATTAAGCTTACAAAGAGAGATCCTTTAAACTGTACAGTCTCTCGAAGCGTGTCTGCCATTATAAGAATGTCACCAGACATGAATACGAGTTCATCCTTCTCGACAGAAAGCCTTGACATGATGAGATGTAGTTCAATGTCAGAGAGACCGTTGCAAGCACTGAGGTCAAAGTCCGGGAAAGTTGGTTTAATGGCAGACAAAAGATCTATGTCACTTTTTCTTTGCTCAGGAGCTGTGGCTGGCTCCTGCGATTTCTCCAACTCTTTCAAAGTTTGTCAGAATGGTCACCTCTGCGGACGTTGTATTGCTGAAAAAAGGTAACGAGGGACGTCATCTGGTGCCATTGTCGGGTCCTTGAAGAACCTTCTATCACAAATGAGCTCCATGGTGTAACGCCCTCGCAAGGAGTGAAAATCTTCAGCAACTAGATCAGTAAAAGGGATTTCTTGGTTCAGCGCTTGGATGTGACGGATGGTGTAGAAAGCACAGTCCCCAAATCCCTCAGCGGCTTGAACTTGCGGATTGATTATTTGGAACCAGGGTTGGATCCAGTCTTGACGGTGGGATGGGCGTGCAGCCTAAATTAACTTAAACAGTCATAAGGGTATACATCTTGCTTCACCTGCTGCTTCACCAACAAAATTTATTGTACCAGCAGGTAGCTCAGTGCTGCAAAAATTATATACCTTGGCGTCCCAAGCCTCAGTGTCTACAATCATAAATATCCAGTGATCCGAAACTTAAAAAGGCACGGTAAGATAACGTGCCCGTCGTGCTAAACCAGCACACAGCCGCTCGATTGACTTTACTCGTATGTCTTTGTATAAAAGGCCGATAGACAGAGCAGGTGAGGCGTTAAAAACTGGTTGCTGCCTCTTAGAACTTCTGTACACTTCTATACAGTTGGCGAGAAGGAGAGGGAAGATTGCCATTGGCATCGTGGATCGTGGTCGTAGGATGTTGCAAAAGTCTTCTCGTGTCAACTTGCGTTTAGTTTTGGTGTTATGGTAGATGATGTCTTCTCCTACTTTTGCATCTTCTACAATAGTGTTCAGTATAAAAATGTCCTAATCATCTAATGTGGAGATGGCCGACATATCTAGATCATGCATTTTATGCGGTAGAGGTGGTGGCAGGGGAAGCTCCTGCGGGGGGGGTGAGGAAGTTTGTTCCAGGACTGCTGCATAGTCTTGCAGTTCGTCATCCGAATCAAAAGCAGAATTGAGTTCTTCATCTGTATCTAAGTGCACTCGTTCTGACTCGTCCAGGTCTTGGGGGGAAGGCACTGATTTGCCAAGTGCGGAGGAAGGCTGAGTGGTTGTTGCTGGTGGGTTTGCGCTGGTTCCTAATATACATTGGTGGAACTCAGCGAAAGTCGCGTCTTTGGCAGACTCCCCAATGGATCCCAGAGCAGAATAATCAAGGAATTGGTCCCCATATGACATGTTTACATTATCGTTTGGGGGGGGGCTTGGGGTGATGTTCACCTTCTTGGTGACCTTTGTCGAAACCTTTCTGAGAAGGTTCTGTTGCTTGGCCTGGGTCCTCTCCATCATCAGATTTATCACCTGAGGATGTGGTATCATTATTCGAGTCAGCAGAAGAGTTAGAGTCTTCTTCTTCGTTGTTATCGCCATCTTTGTCAGCCGCTGCCTTTTCTGCTGGCTTCTTATTTGCTTTCTTTTTGCACCGCCGATGGGTTGCTTGTAATTCATTGAACGCCACTTGCACATGCTCGTGTGTTTTGAGAAGTATGTCGTGTGATTCTTTGAGGTCGTTATATCGGCCCTCGACGGAGAGGAGTCGTGCTGTAAGATCTGTTACTTGAGCATGTAGTTGTTGGATTTCATTATTTATTGAGTCCTCTTGGCGATTGTTTAGCTGTATGAGGGTGCTGCTGATGGTGTCCAAGCACGTGCTAAGAGCTTCTTGTTGTTGCTTGAGCTCGTGGAGAGTCTCAGGCAGAGGTTGAGTCTGCGTAGAGATCTCATTGACTTGCTTAGCCATCGCTTATTGCTGGCGCTTCGCTCCAAGGACCAGCTCGGGCAAGTTGTTGTAGTGGCTGTTGATGTGATCAACTTGCTTAGCCACCTCATCTTGTCGTTGCTGAAAACCTTGGAGGATGTTGGGAAAGGCGTGGTTCTGTTCGTCGATCGTGGCCACCTGTTTGGATAATCCCCGCACACAAGAAAAAATAGAATGTAAAATGTTAAAAGGATCGGTGAGGAGGTTTCGGATGACATCGAATTGACGTCCGAATTCCTCACCGATATTGGAAAAGGGGACCCCAGAGGCAGAAGGGTGGGATGGCTGGGGTCTGTATGGGAGGGTGGTAGTGCCTTGCGGAAGAGACACTGATGGTGTCGCGAACTGCATGGTGACTATGGATGGGGTCACCAGCGGTGTCGGGGTGGTGGTGGATGTGAAAGGTGGTGGTATCTCTGGTGAAAGTGGTGGAAGTGATAGCAATGGGGTAGAGACTGTGGAGGTGGAGGGGAAAGTGGTAAAGTCGGGCATAGGAGTGGAGAAGGGAGAGCCCGAAGGGAAAAGGGGTGAGGAAGAGGATGCAGGTGGTTGCGTAGATGTGGTGAAGAAAGGAAGAGTGGTGGATGTTGGAAAGGTGGAGGGTGGTGAGGTGGTGGCGGTTAGCTGAGCATTTAGACTCATAATGAAAAGAGTCTAAAGATGAGGAGGTGATGTGATCGTGGGGAAGTGGGTTGTCTTCAGGATGTGGTTTTAAAGTTGGCGTCCCCGACAACTTTTGATTCTGTGAAAGTCTTGTGGATGGTCGTTTCACAGGAATTTTTGATATTCTGGCTATCGGGGCGTTGATGCTGAGTTCGGTCTACCCTACCTTTATTTTCTTTGCTGGTGCTTTTATCGTAGCTAAGAGTTTGGTAAACTCCTCGTCAGTGAAGAGGAGCTTTTCCTTGTCGTAGTCTGCGAGCTCCGACAGCGGTAGCAGGGTTCTGGATGATTTGACTGTAGGGCAGAAAACATAATGTAGTTTCACATCCTTTTCCTTGATAATGAAGGAGTTCTTCAAGGTTTGTTCGTTGGTGAGGATGTCGCCCTTTATTTGTGTGCATCTGGGTAGAGGTCTGTCCATCTTAAGATATTTGATGATGGATGTGACATGACCTCTCATGCAGATTTCCTTCCCTAGGGAGTAAGCAGATAATTTCTGGATCATATGTCGTCCAATGTTGACTGGCATTCCGTTTAGAATGGACCAGAGAACAAAGAGATCCGAGATTATAACATTCCCTCCTTTTGTCCTGGGGAAGAGTGCGCATGCGAGGATTTTGTGTAAGGTGCGCACTAGTCCAGATTGTATATTTGATGATTTGCATGTCTTAGCATCATAGGTGGGGAGCCCAGTCAGAGATTTCCAAAAGTTGTGCCTGTTGAAATTAGGATTCTCAGTTCCCACAGCCTTAGCTTTCATTAGCTGCTCCTGGTTGTCAATAAAAATTTCATTCAACATGTTTTCTGTGATGACAACCTTGCTGCTGAAAAGTTGGGTGACCAGCCTACGGTCACCTCCATCCCATGATCTATCCATGATGTCGACGGGCTCTTTGTGAAGAAAGGTGAAGAATTCAGTTGTGGGTTCAGAATATGAGATCTCAGGTACCAAACACAGCCGTGCAAGGTTGGCTTTGTCTAGCATGTTGAAAATTCGGTCATGGATCCCCATTTTGAGCAGTACGCTGGAGCAGACGTACTTTGTGGGTTTTAGGATTTTGTCGGTGGAGGGGGCGGTGTGTATGTAGAGGTTTTCTGGTGGTGGTGCTGCGGTGGTGACGGGAGGGAAAGTGGGGACATAGATGGTTGTGGGAGCGGCAGCGGAGGTGGTGATTGGTGGAGTGTTTCCTGCCAGGGTTTGCTCCCTTGCAGTGGCATGCCTGACTTGCTTTCTGGCTCGTTTCTTGGAGGGTTGTCCGGTTGCGGTTTCCTGGACCTTGCGTTTCCCCTTTGATTCTTCAGCTAGGGATTCCTCCTCGGATTTTGGCTTGTATTCCGAGCCTTCATCACTAGAGGATATTTCAATTTCTTCTTCAGGCGCCTCATCTAGACATTTGTTGAGGCGGTCAATGTCACACAAGACATCCATGATCTTGACCTTTGGTGGGCCCTTTCCAGTCCTGTTGTAGTCATCTCTGATCTTCTGGAGTCTGGCCAGGTCTTCCATCATTTGCTCCTTTGTCCAGAAAGGAGCTTCGTCAGATCCTGTGGCATGCTTAGCTGGTGATGCCATTTCTAAAAAGTGGAAAAATTATAAGAACACATGCTTAGAAAAGAATTGGATTTTTATTCGTATTTATGTGATTTTATATTTTTGTGAAACTTAAACGATGAAGGCCAAACAACTTGGAGACCGTTTGGTCCCGAACAGTTTCAAGACCGTTTGGTCCCAAACAGTTTCAAGACCGTTTGGTCCCGAACGGTTTCAAGACCGTTTGGTCCCGAACGGTTTCAAGACCGTTTGGTCCTGAATGGTTTCAAGACCGTTTGGTTCCAAACGGTTTGAAGACTGTTTGGTTCCAAACGGTTTGAGGACCATTTGGTCCCAAACGGTTTCAAGACCGTTTGGTCCCAAACGGTTTCGAGACCATTTGGTTCCAAACGATTTGAAGATCGTTTGGTTCCGAACGGTTTCAAGACCGTTCGGTTCTGAACGGTTTCAAGACCATTTGGTTCCAAATGGTTCGGAGACCGTTTGGAAGGTGAAACGTCGGGTGAAGCGGCCGGCGAAAACAAGGATCGCGGGGGAGCCGGCGGCGATAAAGATGAAGGCGGTGATGGAAAAGGCGGAGCCGACGGCGATAGAGGCGAAGCCGACGATGGAAAAGGTGGAGTTGATGGCGATAAAGGTGATGGTAAAGATGATCGCGGCGGAGCCGGTGGTGATAAAGATGAAGGCGGCACCAAAGATGTTGATGGAGGTAAAGATGGTGGTTGCGGAGGCGGAAAGATCGAATCGGTTGCCGCGGTGGTGGATGCAGGCGTCGGCGACGGTGGGACTACCTTGCAGTTGATGGCTGTTGAGGCAGAGGGCGGTGGCACAGAGGTGAGGCTGCCATGAAAAAACACGGAACTAGGTCGATGGAGGCGGAGGGAACATGGGTTGCGCGGGAGCAAGACGACGGAAGCAATGGAACAGCTCTTACGCAAGAGTATGAGGAAACTCAAGAGTCGAAGAGGGAAGAAGAAGGGGAAGAGTTTGTATTTACAGGAAACGGGGGTCGACCCTAGGTCAAACGATTTAGCGACCGTTTGGACTCCAAACGGTTTGAGGACCGTTTGGCTCCAAACGGTTTCAGGACCGTTTGGACTCTGAACGGTGTCAAGACCGTTTGGACTCTGAACGGTCTCAGGACCGTTTGGCTCCAAACGGTTTCAAAATCGTTTGGCTCCAAACGGTTTCAGGACCGTTTGGAAGGGTAAGGGTCGAAAGGATTTTTATAATTTTATGTTTGTTTTGGTTATATGATTTTTTGTATATTTTCATTTTGTTATTTTTATGTTTGTTTTGGTTATATGATTTTTTTAATATTTTAATAAGATAAACCTAAGGTAATTAAAAGAATGGGAAATAAAGAAAGAAACTGAAATCTTGGGTTGCCTCCCAAGTAGCGCTTGGGTTTTACGTTGCTGGCTTGACGAAGCTGTGACGTTGTTATGCTGATGGCTTGGCGTCTTTGATTTCAATGGTCTGTCTTGGCATTTTATCTGCTGGAGTGTAGTATTTCTTTAAATGATGGCCGTTGACCGTCCTTTCTCCTCCTTTATTGTCGACAATTATGACAGCTCCAATTGGGTAAATATGCTTTATGGTGAAGGGCTCGGACCATTTTGTTCGAAGTTTTCCAGAAAACAACTTGAGCTTGGAGTTGAAAAGGAGTACTTTGTCGCCGATGGCGATGTCTTTCCTCTTAAGATGACCGTCGTGCCACATTTTGGTTTGCTCCTTATAAATCCTGGCACTCTGATAGGCGGTCATTCGGAGCTCCTCTAGCTCCTGCAGCTGGAGTTGTCTATTTTCTCCGACACTTTTAAGATCAAAATTTAGCTGTTTGATGGCCCACCAAGCTTTGTGCTCCAGCTCCACTGGAAGATGACATGACTTCCCGTATACCAAACGGAACGGGGTTGTCCCGATTGGTGTTTTGTAGGTTGTTCGGTATGCCCAGAGGGCATTGTGAAGCTTAGTGGACCAGTTAGAGCGGTTTCTATTAACTGTCTTTTCTAGGATTGACTTTAATTGTCTATTTGATACCTCAACCTGACCACTGGTCTGTGGATGGTAAGCCGTTGCTACTTTGTGGTTGACTCCGTACTTTTTCAACATGGCTTCAAAACTTCGTTCCAGGAAATGGGTCCCGCCATCTGATATGACAGTTCTGGGGACTCCAAATCTGGGGAAAATGATGTCTTTGAACAATTTGATAACTGGTTTGGAACCGTTGGACACAGTGGGTATAGCTTCGACCCACTTTGAGACATAGTCCACCACAACCAGGATGTAAGAGAAGCCATAGGAGGAAGGGAAAGGTCCCATATAGTCTACCCCCCACACGTCGAAAAGCTCAATTTCTTGCCACATTGTGAGGGGCATTTCGTCCCTTTTGGATATGTTGCCAGAAAATTGACATTTATTGCAAGATTTCACAAAATCATAGGAGTCCTTTGCTATGGTTGGCCAGAAGAAGCCTGACTGTAGAACCTTTATAGCGGTTTTCTTTGCGCTCATGTGCCCCCCTGTGGGTCCTGAATGGCAATGCTCTAGGACGGGGGTAATCTCTTCTTCCGGCAAGCAACGACAGAAAAGTCCGTCAGCGCATAGGTGAAACAGGTAGGGCTCATCCCAATAATATTGCTTTATATCATGGAGGAACTTCCTTTTGTCTTGGTAGGAAGCGGATGGGTGAATGATCCCTATAGTGAGGTAATTGACAATATCCGCATACCAAGGGAATCCATGGGTTGCCTTCATTAGTTGGTCGTCTGGAAGAGAGTCTCAGATAGGGATTTTATCTTCGTCTTCCACTTCAATACGACTGAGGTGGTCGGCTACAACGTTTTCCACTCCGCTCTTATCTTTAATTTCTAAATCAAATTCCTGAAGCATCAACACCCAGCGGATAAGTCTAGGTTTGGCATCTTGCTTATGAATCAGGTATCGAATGGTGGAATGGTCGGTGTAAACGATAACCTTAGATCCAATCAAATAAGAGCGAAATTTCTCAAATGCGTAGATGACAGCCAATAACTCCTTCTCCGTGGTAGTGTAGTTCTTCTGTGCTTCATCTAGCATTTTTTATGCGTAGTAAATTACGTAAGGTTTCTTGTCAATCTGTTGTCCTAATACAGCCCCTATAGCGTAATCGCTTGCGTCGCACATGATTTCAAATGGCTGTGACCAATCTGGGGCTCTCAGAATAGGTGCGGAAATTAAGGCATTTTTGAGGGTGGAGAAACTTTTCATGCATTCTTGGTTAAAGATGAACTTAGTATCTTTAGTCAGGAGTCGGGTCATGGGTTTTGCTATCTTTGAAAAATCTTTGATGAATCTTCTGTAGAACCCCACATGACCCAAGAAAGCCCTTACTCCCTTTATATCTTTCGGTGGCGACAATTTCGAGATAACATCAATTTTTGCTTTATCGACCTCGATTCCTCTGTCACTCACTCTGTGCCCGAGGACGACACCTTCAGTTACCATGAAATGACATTTTCCCCAATTCAGTATAAGGTTCGTTTCCTCGCAACGTTGTAAAACTTGTCCAAGGTTGATTAGACAGTTATCGAAAGAATCTCCATAAACTGAGAAATCATCCATGAACACTTCCATTATGGATTCTTTTAATCCTGTGAAAATGGCAGACATACATCTTTGGAATGTAGCGGGTGTGTTACACAACCCGAATGGCATTCTTCGAAAAGTATATGTTCCAAATGGGCAGGTGAAGGTAGTTTTCTCTTGGTCTTCCGGGTGTATGGGTATTTGGTAGAACCCAGAATAACCATCGAGATAGAAGAAATATTTTTGATGAGCTAAGCTTTCTAAGACTTCATCGAGAAAGGGTAGAGGGTAGTGATCTTTCCTCGTGGCTTTGTTCAGCTTCCTATAGTCAATACACATCCTCCACCCTGTTACAGTCATGGTGAGTACTAACTCATTTTTGTCGTTAAGAACAACAGTAGTGCCTCCCTTTTTAGGAACAACCTGGACGGAGCTGACCCATTGGGAGTCAGAGATAGGGTAGATTATGCCAACTTTAAGTAATTTGAGAACCTCCAGGCGAACCACCTCTTTGAGATTAGGGTTCAGTTTCCTCTCATGTTCGTGTGATGGCTTAAATTCTTCAACCATTGGAAGTCTGTGCATGCATAGGGTAGGATTTATGCCCGTCAGGTCAGTTATCTTATATCCAATGACCATTCTATGTTTCTTCAGTTCTTCCAGAAGCCTTTCTTCCTGGTCTTCTGTTAGGTTGGAGCTGATGATAACTGGACATAATTTTTCCTCATCCAAGAAAACATGTTTAAGCCCCATGGGCAGAGTCTTCATTTCAGGAGCCTTAGGTGGCTCAGTTGCTTCTATAATGGTGACAGCTTTGAGTTCTTCAAAAGTGGCCATCTATGCTTCTTCGGCTTTCTCTACGTGTTGCAGACACTGTTGAACCAGTTCATTCGCAGAGAATTCGACATCTGGTTGGTTAGGACATTCTCTAACTCGTCCGCTGGCTCAAATATTTCTAATTGAGACATTTGATGTATTGTGTCTAGAAGAAAAACCTCCTCTTGAATGCTAGGGCCTTTCATGCTGTTAAGAACTTGGATTGAATTTCTTCTTTTCCGAGTCTTAGAATGATGGTACCAGCTTCAACATCGATAAGTGCTCTGGCAATAGCGAGGAAAGGTCTGCCGAAAATTATCGGGTATCTTAGATCTTCTTTGATATCCATGATGACGAAGTCACACAGGACATAGGCATCCTTGCCTATCCTTACTGTAATATCTTCAATGATCCCCAGAGGTGCGGTGATGGTAGAGTCTACTAACTGAATTGTCATTGTTGTAGACAGCAATTCGGTGAAACCTAATCGTTTGCACATAGAATAGGGCATAATGTATATACTGGCCCCTAGGTCAGCTAGTCCCTTTTTGGTAGATGCATTTCCAATGCAGCATTGAATGCTGAAGGAACCTGGGTCCTTCTTCTTCTTTAGCATTTTATTGAGGATGATATCAGAGGTGGTTTGGGCAAGTTTGACAGTTTCCTGTTCCTCGGTGATGTACTTCCTTGATAACAGAGTTTTGAGGTATTTTGCCCAAGCCGGTACCTTGGAGAGAGCATCAAGGAGCGGGATATCGATGTAAAGTTTCTTCATCGCTTCCTTGAATTTTTGGAACCTGGTATCCATTTTCGTTTCTCGCAGTCTACCCGGATATGGGATCCTTGGTTTATATTGCAAGATTTCTGGCTCTGTGGACACTTGTTCTTTGCCCTTTGCGCCTTTTGTGGGATTCTCCGTTCCTTGCTGCGGGCTCTCATTCGTCATAAAGGCAGGTGTATCATCATTATCAAGGGTGATCCTTGTAGTTTCATGAAGAGTGCGTCCCGATCTTGTAGTAACATCATTCAACTGTTCAGGCCTATTCTGTCCATGTCTGGGGTTCGATTCGGGCTGCCCTACAAATGTGCCTACTGGAGGCTTCAGTTGTGCAGCAATCTGGGCAAGTTGAGCTTCTACTGCCTTTTGCTGCACTTGTTGATTAGCGAGCATAGTCTGTTGGGATTGCAACATATGCCTTATCAAAGTCATTTCATCTTCCGGCTGAGAAGGAGTGTTTTTCTGAGGAATTTGTTGGTGTCCTTGTTGAGGTTGTTGTGGTGGCAGCGCCAGCTGAGGTTGCTGCAACTGAGGGTGCAGCTGTGGGTGTAGAGGAGGATGAGTATACTGATAGTAGGCAGATTAGTTCCTGGGATAGTTATTCTTGGGGAAGTTATTCCTGGGGTTCCCTTGATTTTGATTGAAATTGTTTGGGAATCTAGGTGGTAGCCTACTAGAGGATCCTCCCTGCATCTGGTGTTGCGGGTTTGCGGTTCCAGCAGGGTTCCCGTATTGGAATCCTGGGTGGTTCCTTGGCTGATTAGGATTATAATAGACTTGTCCAGGAATGGAATGAATAGAGTTGACTTGTTCTGGCAATTTCTCTTCAGACTGGTCAGTGATTGGTTCATACTGTTGTGGTGGTGGATGCAGATCCATCATCACATTATAAAGCATACCGCTCAAAAGGGTTGGATGATCAGATGCATGACAGGCTTCACAGGTTCCTGTGGTAGCCTTAACTTGTTAAACCAGAGGATTTTTCTTCTTGTCAGACTCTCCAAGAGAGGTTTCGAGAACTTGTTGCTTATGAGCTATGGTTTTCAAGGCTTCAGCAATAGCCTTCATCTGTATTGATTCTTCAGCTTTATAGACCTTGAGGATTCCTTTGCCAGCTGATCGTCCCCAGTTGGACTGATTCTCAGCTCCGAGTGTGACTATTTTCTAGGCATCCTCATAATTCTTTCTCATAAAGTTTCCTCCAGATGAGGAATCCAGAAATTGCTTTATGTCATCACTCACTCCCCGATAGAAGGTTTCTATCAGTTGGTTTTGGGAGATGTCGTGATGAGGGCACTTTCGCAGAAGCTCTTTGAACCTTTCCCATGCTTCGGCAAGGGATTCTCCGGGAAGTTGAGAGAAGTGATTAATCTGCCCCCTGATCTCGTAAGTCAGTGAAGGGGGAAAGAACTTCTCCAAGAACTTTTCTTCCAGGGGAGCCCAAGTGGTGATTATTGGCTCCCTGTCAAGTGAGTTATACCAGCTCAGAGCCCTCCCAGATAGAGTGAAGTGAAACAGATGAAGCATTATTGCATCGAAGGCAACTCTGGCTTGCGGGACCAGTCAGCACAGTGCCTTAAACCTCTTCAGATGATCTATGCAGTCATCTCCAGAACCCCCAGAGAATGAGATGCCCTGCATGATCTGAATCCACTGGGTCCAGATCTTAAAGTTAAGAATGTTGATGATCAGAGGTCAGACCGGATGGTTGTCTTCGTAGTTCTTAGGGACAGCATAATCCCTCAACTGCTTGTTCCTTAGCTCCAACTGAGCAGCTTGGATTGCTGCCTCATTTTCATCTCTGATGCGTGCCTGTTCTTCCGCACGAATCTCTGCTTGAATCTGAGCACGAGTATCAGCGATGAGTTGTGCTCTTTGACCGGCGATGGCGGCGTTGACCCTCTCCATCACCAATGCAGCCTGGCGTTGATCTTCAGCCATTAGCCTGGCTCTTTGGCGATTGAGTCGAATGCGGCGATGGAAGCTTCTCTCTACCTCAGAGTCAAACTCTGGATCAGGGGAGAATCTGTGGTTATGCGATGATCGTATACACGTTTTCTACCTGAGTAGAGAAAAGAAAACACCTTTTAGATAATGGTAGAGATATAATGGTTTCAGAAAGATATAGACTAATGATTAAAAGAAAGTGTAAAATCCTAACCAACTAGCAAGATACTAAATGAGATTAAAACGTTCCGTTGTCCCCGGCAACGACGCCAATTTTTGATGGAGCTTCCACTTACGTGGAATTGCGTGCACCAACTAAAAATCCTAAAGATAGTAAGTCTTTAGGTTTAGCCTTGCTTATAATAGATAGAGAACTCCACCCACGTATGCTAAGATAAGTGGAAGTCTTATCGTAGTATAGTTAAGGGTCGAATCCTCAGGACAACGGTCTTATTGCAAGCAACAAGATGGAAAACGTTAGAGTTTCACTTAGTCTCTTAATAGTAGGTACTTAAATTGAAAGTTTGGTTTTGTTGTTTTAAACTAAGAACATGTAAAGTAAAGAAAGCAAGTAAATCTAAAGAAGTTAAACTATGATAAAAGTCACTAGGGTGTGATCGGTTTTTCACCGCCACTACACATGGATCAAGACATGCAAAGCAGAACATAACCTGCAAAAAGAGTTTAGTCAGTTAGTATCTTCATAGACTTAGTTTCCTTTTCAGAGAACTAACTACGAGAAGTGGGGGAATGTTGCAAAGTCAGCCATCCCCGAACAAATGGTCAACTACTTTGCATCATTCCCTTCACAAAGTATGTTCCTCGACTCATCAAGGTTGTACTTTCACACGCCAACTGATTCTATTTATAGCATGAGAGTACAACGATGGGAGTGAGTATACTCCACTTCTTGAAAGACACTCCTAGATACCGAAACAGATGCATGGTGGATACATGCACCAAGAACTAACATACAAACGAGTTTCATACTAAAAGATAAAAGATAACGCACGTTTATGATCAAGCAACAAACATTCATTAAACGTTTGATGTTGAACTGAAAAGATAATAACTCTATATTAAAAACTATGGATTACATTTACATGATATGAAAACATGGGTAGCGGGGCTACTCCCCGCACCCTAGTGAGAGAAACTACTCGCTCATAACTAGGACAAAGAAGGAGGCAAGAAGAGAGAGAGAGCATCATCCCCACAAAGGAGAGAAGAAAGTCAACCCCTTGGAGAGAGAGAAACAATCCACCAGCTTCACAGGTTGCGCGATGACGAGATCTCCCTCATCCCACCTTCTTTGGCGGAGAGAGAGAAAGCAGCTTCGAGATGGAGTATGGGTCTCAGACCGGCAGCCCCTGGGCGGAGGATGGAAGTCGGATTTGCTCTGGAGTGATTGAGGCAGCCTTTGGACATTTGAAACTTGATGCCTTTTTTGAAGGACCCTTGGGGTCTTATTTATAGGCCTTAAGTGAAGTCCAAACGGTTTGGAGACCGTTTGGACCTCAAGATCGTTTAGACCTTAAGACCGTTTGGGTCTCAAGACCGTTTGGTCCTCAAGACCGTTTGGCTTCATGCGGTCTTGGGACTGTGTGACTCCATGCGATCTCGGGACCGGTTGGCTTCATGCGGTCCTGGGACCGTGTGACTCCATGCGGTCTCGGGACCGGTTGGCTTCATGCGGTCCTGGGACCGTGTGACTCCATGCGGTCTCGGGACCGTGTGACTCCATGCGGTCTCGAGACTGATTGGCTTCATGCGGTCTTGGGACCGTGTGACTCCATGCGGTCTTGAGGCTGGTTGAGTATTTTATGATTTTTTTGTGTCTTTTTCTGCATATATAAAAGGGAAAAGTTAGTCTAATAGTATATTTACAATAAGAGGGAATATTTAGGGATTGTGTATAATTTTAATTTAGAAAGAGTGTGGAAACTAAAGAAAAGAATAAGATAATCATCTAAAATTGGAGGTTATCAGTGGTAATGCATCAAGTATGTGTTGTAATGTCCCAATATTGGTGGTGACACACCCACTTCTTAGTATAACATGCACGTTCATTGTATAACCTGCAATATCAAAATCAACCCCATATCTGTAACAACACGCCCAATAGTGGTACTAATGCAACCAATATGTGCTACGATGCCCAATAGTGGTACTAATGCGACCAATATGTGCTACGACGCCCAATAGTGGTACTAATGCAACCAATATGTGTAGCAACACCCAATAGTGGTGGTATTGCACCCTTTTTATAGTATAACATGCACGTTCATTGTGTAGCAGGTAATATCAAATAAGCCAAATTTGTAGTAACACGCCCAATAGTTGTGTTATTGCCCCAATACAGATAGTAATGTGCCTAATAGTGATGGTAATACACACTTCTCAGTGTAAGTCACACACTCATTTTACGAATATAAAATACTCATTTTTATATTATGTATTATTTTTCTTATAAGTACGTCGATGCAAATCTAACAATTATTATTCCATCAAAAATTTCACTATGATTGAAGAGTTATAAACAAACAAATTTCTTTCTCTATTGTTTTCTTCTTTATTTTGCTTTCCCTCAAAGTCTCATTATTTTTTTAACATTAAGGTTATTTAGTACATGGTGAAAAATTTGATGGCGAATGGGGAAGGAAATGGCAATGGAAGAGGGGATGGCGAAGGGGATAAAAAAATTGTTAAAATATTATGTGGCAACATGTGTATGGTGATAGGAATATGGATAAGAAAAGAATTAAAAAAATGTTTGTTATATTGGTATAAGAATGCGGAGAGGAAAAGTCTTTATAAAAAACACAGTGTGTATGAATCATACTCGTTAGAGAATTTTTGCGTGTCTAGGGGGGTCTTAAAAGAAACATCTTTGACCATGAATTAATATTTTTTAATGGGGTAAAATAGAACAGATTTTCCATAGGTTATTCATGGAATATATCTCATTCCTTGTCACTATGACAAACAAATCTTGACCATCATTTACATCCTAATGAGCCAGTCAAACATCAATTGCACACCGGACCAGGTGTGGAGAAAACCCACCGACTGGGAAAAACCACAAGCCGGACGCGTCAAGCCCGCTTGGGCCGCGCGTCAGCTTACAATTTCTGTCAATGGTCACGCATCTTTGCTAAATTGTAAACTTCAGAGCCACCTGGATTCTGGAAACGGCAAACGACCTGCAGAAACCGCGCACGGCGTCCTGATCCCTAACTCGTCTAACGACCGGACTAACTGTTCATTTCGATCCCGAAGAGGGAGTCGCGACAGGAGGCTAGCCGGCGAAAAGTTCACTAGGCGGGAGATTGGCATAAGAAGACATGGGTGAAACTGAAAGCTTGGTTGTTGGCGGCTTGTTAATGCTGCTCGTTTCTGCTCTCCTCCCGCTTCTATGGTGGAGGCGCCGTCAGAGCTCTTTGCGAGAAGATGAATCGTCTGAATCACTGGTATCCATATCCGACAAGTTGTTTTGGTTTCAATTCCTTTTGTTATTCAGGAATCAACTCCCAGACTCGAGTTTCTTCAATGCATTATACATTCTATATGGTATCTTGCATCTGAAGGTGACAATTTCACATTACGTCTACTGAAGCAGCCAGGCTTGTAGACATCGAACAAAATGGGACATCCTTCATCTTGAAAGCAAGTTGCTTGTATTATAGTGTTCTGTCACGAACCCTATGCGGAAGTCTATCGTAATAATTCCAAAGGGCCAGGACATGCAAAGAAACTTCTTAAATAAAGAAGGGAAACATGAACATTGTGGAAAGCAGGAAAGGCTGGGGCGTACAAATATGCCAGATAAGTTCGGAAGCATAGCATAAACATTCCAAAAGATTAATGCAACACATCATAAAACCTAATTCATTCATTACTTGATGGCAACAACAATACTTTCT
Organism: Alisma plantago-aquatica; assembly: GCA_963693085.1. Classification (NCBI taxonomy): domain Eukaryota; kingdom Viridiplantae; phylum Streptophyta; class Magnoliopsida; order Alismatales; family Alismataceae; genus Alisma; species Alisma plantago-aquatica. The sequence continues at coordinate 1,214,355,694 of OY856412.1, forward strand.
CTAATGAAAATGTACAGTTAACACTTAATAGTTATAGCAATGCTTGATATGTAAGAAGTTAGAGTAATATTACCGCCCACCCCTGAATACAAATCTTTAGGAAACCATTTGGCGCAGTACTGCATTGGATTTAAACTGTATCTAGGCCAGTCCTTTGTTAATAATGCATTGATCTGACTATGGAGTGACTGCAGTTTGTGTTTGGTAACCCATGGGTTGAAACTAGACTGATGGGGTCCCCTGTGATTCCAGTTTATTCAACCCAATTGTTCTTGTCCTGCCTTTTCCAGGATTAGAAAGTTCAATCTGGACTAGCTTCTATGTGGCACAATATTATGACCAATCAAATTGAGAGCAACTTTATTGTCAAGCATCGATCTATGCATGTCCCATTGACTGGATTAACTCAATCTGGACTATAGAACCTCGATCTGTTGCCAAACTGTGGCTAGAAGTGTAACCAACAAAAACAACAAGCTAAACCTTATCCCAAACACATCGAGTTCATTGGCGGGACGTCTTTCATATTAACATCCAGTTGCAATCAATTCGACTTCTTACTTTCTCTCTCTACGTTTCATCTTAGGTGTATCTCTTCTGCATCTTGTTCTGTTGGTCTCAATTGTGCTACTCATCGATAGAGGTGCACTCACTGACTTGCATTATACACACTAACCATCCGCGATAACCCTTTCACATTTTTCCCGTAATTGCTGCCTATCCCACTATATTTCTTCAATAATCATCCTGATCTTACCCTTTATTTATTATTTTGCTGCAATCATCTAAGCATTCTCATGTCTCCTCGTCCTGTTATGGGAAGATAAATAGATTTTTGATGAATTTACGTCATTGAGGTAGGGACTACATAATTGCGTAATGTTACTACTTTACTGCTCCATCTCATATAAACTACTTTAATCCTACTCCTAGTAAGAAATCCTAAGGCCCCGTTTGGTTTACATGATACTATGAAGGATAGGACTTTTATCCCATAAATAAATGCAATACCACGTTTGTTTGTATAAATGCCTATGTTAGGATTGCATTTAAACGGTAGTAGAGTCCCAATTCATCGGGACTTCATGTTCTTCCGTACCTCCAAGTAGTTGTGTGGTATTAAAAACTTGGCACCCCAACACTGGTCCCCGACCCCGAACGCCTTTCACCTCTGCCCCCTATCTTTGTCTTCTCTCGTCTCTGTCACACTAGACTAGCATCTGCGCTTCCGCATGCAACTACTCCAACGCCTCCGTCCCCATCCTCGTCTTCACTCCTCTCCACCGCATGTGTCACTGACTCCAAAATTCCCATATGGTTCTCTCTTCTGCATTCTATATGGTATCTTGCATCTCAAGGTGACATTTTCACATTACGTCTACTGAAGCAGCCAGACTTATAAACATCGAATAAACAAAACGGGGCATCCTTCATCTTGAAAGCAAGCTGCTTATATTATAGTGTTGGGTCACGGACCCTATGCGGAAGTCTAATGTAGAAATTCAAAGGGTTAGGACATGCAAAGAAACAACTTAAATAAAGCAGGGAAAGGTGAACATTGTGGAAAGTCTGGGGCATACAAATATGCCAGATAAGTTCGGAAGCATAGCATAAACATTCTAAAGGATCAGGTCATGAAACACATCATAAAACCTTATTCATTCATTACTTGATGGCAACAACAATACTTTCCTAATGAAAATGTGCAGTTAACAGTTATAAAAGTCCTGATATGCAAGAAAGTTAAGAGTAATATTACCGCCCACCCCTAAATACAAATCTTTAGCACACCATTATAGTTCTGGATTTTTAAGCACAAATATTGATGATATTCAATTTAGGGTGAAATGCTTCTTTTGGGTTCATTTAATTTGTATAATTAGCGAATGATGGCTATAAAATACGAGAAAAATATTCTTGGAACCCTAATACAGTACTGCATTAGATGTAAACTGGATCTAGGCCCATCCTTTGTTAATAAATGCCATGATCTGACTATGAAGTGACTGCAGTTTGTGTTTGGTAACACATGGGTTGAAACGAGACTGACGGGGTCCGTGAGTCCAGTTTATTCAAGCCAATTATTCTTTGACTAGCTTCAATCTGGACTGGCTTCTATGCGGCACAATATTCTGACCAGAATCGAATTGAGAGCAACTTTATTGTCAAGCAACGATCTACGCATGTCCCGCTGACCGGATTAACTCAATCTGGACTATAGAACCTCGATCCGTTGCCAAACAGTGGCTAGAAGTGAAACCAACAAAAACAACAAGCTAAACCTTATCCCAAACACATTGAGTTCAATGGTGGGGACGCCTTTCATATTTACTTCCAGTTGCAATCAATTGAACTTCTTGCTTTCTGTCTCTCTACAATATACATATATCATAGGTCTATCTCTTCTGCATCAAAATCTGTTGGTCTCAATTATGCTACTCATCAATAGAGGTGCACCCATTGACTGGAATTTTACATGCTCAAACCATATAAGATAATCCTTTCACATTTTCCCCATAATTGCTGCCTATCCCACTATATTCTTCAATAGTCATTCTGATCTTACCCTTTTTTGTTTCTTGCTGCAACCGTCTAAGCATTCTCATGTCTCCACATCCTGTTATGGGAAGGTAAATATATTTTTGATGAATTTACGTCATTGATGTAGGGACTACATAACTACGTAATGCCACAAATTTACTGCTCCATCTCATGTAAACTACTTTAATCCTACCCTTAATGAGAAATCCTAAGGCTCCGTTTGGTTTACATGATTCTACGAAGGATAGCATTTTTATCCCATTAATAAATGCAAGACCACATCTGTTTGTAACTTTGTATAAATGCCTATGTTAGGATTGCATTTGAACAGTAGTAGAGTCCCAATTCAATAGGACTTCATGTTCTTCCGTACCCCCAAGTATCTGTCCTGTATACAAAAATTTGGCACCCGACACTGGTCTCAGACTTCGAACGCCTTTCGTCTCTGCCCCCTACCTTCGTCTTCTCTCGTCTTTGTCACACCAAACTAGCATCTGCGCTTCTGCACGCATCTACTCTGATGCCTCCGTCCCCATTTTGTCTTCACTCCTCTCTGCCGCATGTGTCCTCGACTCCAGATTCCCATATGCTCCTCTCTTGTGCTTGGGTAAACAACTGGTCCCGATGCCTTTTGACTTCTGCCCCCAACTCGTCTTCTCTCCTCTCTGTAGTGGGCGTTCCTCCCAAGTTTGCTCCAATGTACCGGCCGTCACGAGTTTATTGTCGGTTTTCTTCCTCTCTTTCAATCCGACAGCTCGTAGCCTCTGCCTCTCCATCCTCTCCCCCTTCCGTCAACATTTCATTTCAGCACCCGTCAACATTTCATTTCAGCATGCCGCTTCCGAAGTACAAAGAAAGGCCTATGATCCGGAAAAGGCCTTATGGAGAAGTACAAAGAAAACTAAAGAGATCTTCATATGGTGCTTATCATGGTTTGAAATTTCGGTTGAAATTTTGATTTGGACCGGTACCAGACATCAAAATGGACAATCCAAATAACCGAAATTTACGATATTTTATTCATCATCATCATCATCTAAGCCTCAATCCCAACTATGTTGGGGTCGGCTACATGGATCCTTCGTTTCCATTCAGCTCTATCATGGGCCATATTCTGATTGAGATGTAGAGATTCAAAATCTCTCTTTATAAGCTCATCCCATGTTAATTGAGGCCTTCCTCTTCTTCTATTTATAGTGTTTGGCTCAATAACATTGCTTCGTATAGGCGCACTAGTAGGTCTGCGTTGCACATGTCCGTACCATCTGAGTCGGCCCTCATGCAACTTGTCCTCAATGCTCGCCACCCCCACTTTATTCCTGATATAGTCATTTCTCAAACGATCTTTTCTTGTCTTCCCACACATCCATCTCAGCATACGCATTTCAGCCACGTTCATCTTGTTGAGACCTTGTTTCTTCACCGCCCAACATTCACTCCCATAGGGCATGGATGGTCGTATAGCTGTTCTATAAAACTTACTTTTTAACCTGAGAGGGATCTTCTGATCGCATAAAACTCCAGTTGCACTCCTCCATTTCAACCATCCTGCAGTGATCCGGTGACAAACATCATTTTGGACATCCCCGTCTATTTGAATAATAGCAACGATATTTTAATTGCATTATTTTTTTTAAAAAGCTCTTAAAAATCCTAAATAAATGTGGGAGAGCTCCCTAAGTTAATTTAATCCAAAATATAAGATCTAACATGTTATTGCATAATAATATATGTATGTATACATTGCATCATTGAAATCTTGACTGAAACAGTTTTGTGTATTTTCACTCAAAAATGTAGGAGCCCCCACCCTATACCAACATATTATATTATTGCATAATCAGGTGTATTTATGTATGTAGATCATCATGGTAAATTTTATGACTTAATTCCTTTGTTTGGTCATCGAAATTGTCAAAATTTGCGTCGAAATAAGAGGAAATATTGAAATTTCGATCGAATTTTCTGTTTCCGGATCATCGGAAATAGGGGTGAGCAAATAATGGTCTAGACCGCAAAACCGGACCGGACTGCTCAATTCGGTCCGGTTCGGTCCATTTTGAGTTCGGTCCGGTCCGCGATCCGTGAATTTCGATGAGTTCGGTCTTCGGTCCGGTCCGGTCCAAAACCGGTCCGGTCCGGACCGCAGACAGACTTTTATACACAATTCATGTATATTTGAAGGTGTATTCTATAATAACTACAAATAAAGTACATATATAAGCGCTACTAGTATAAATGTTTGATACTAAAGTTATATAATTGTTAGAAGTGACTAAGATTATCAACTTTGTACAATTAAATAAGTTGTAAAACATGTAAAAAAGACTGATTACGGTCCAAACGGTCCGATCCGGTCCTAACACAAAATGGTTCGGTCCCGGTCCAGTCCTACCTCGAAACGGTCCGGTCTGCAGTCCATATATTTGTTGAAATCCAGTCCGCGGTCCGGTTCGGTTCGGTCCGGTTTTGGACCGATGCTCAACCCTAATCGGAAACGGCATCCAAATCGACATTTTAAACATGGGTGTTTATTGATCTGGAAAAGGCCTATGATCGAGTACCTATGGAAGTGTTATGGAGGGTTTTGCATAAAAAATGTGTTCCTATCTAATACATCGACATAATTAAAGACATGTATGATGGCTCAACTGCAAGTGTTAGGACTCCTGGAGACACAAACTTTTCCTATCACCGTCGGGGTACATCAAGGATCGACACTCAACCCGTATCTATTTGTTCTTGTTATGGATGAGTTACAAAGCATTTTAAAGATAATATCCCTTGGTGCATGTCATTTGCTGATGATATTGTGTTGATTGATGAAAGAAAAGATATATTGAATGATAAAATTGAACTTTGGAGAAATACATTGGAATCCAATGGATTTATGATCAGTAGAAGCAAAACTGAATATATGCATTGCAATTTCAGCCAATCTAGAATTGTGAATGGTGGGGTCAAGTTGGATGGAATGGATGTACCAATATGTAATAAGCTTTGTTACTTGGGCTCTATTGTTGAAAAAGAGGGGAAGGTTCAAGATGATGTTTGTCACAGCCTCACAGGATCACGTCAGGATGGTTGAAGTGGAGGAGTGCAACTGGAGTAGTATGTGACCGTCAGATTCCTCTCAAATTAAAAATCAAGTTCTACAGAACAACTATACGGCCAACCATGCTATATGGGAGTGAATGTTGGGCACTGAAGAAACAAGGTCTCAACAAGATGAATGTGGCCGAAATGCGTATGCTGAGATGGATGCGTGGGAAGACGAGAAAAGATCGTTTGAGAAATGACTATATTAGAAACAAAGTGGGGGTGGTGAACATCGAGGACAAGTTGCGTGAAGGTCGTCTAAGATGGTATGGACATGTGCAAAGCAGACCGACAAATGCACCTATCCGAAGCAAGGTTATTGAGTCAAGCACAACTAAAAGAAGCAGAGGCAGACCTAAATTAACTTGGGAAGAGCTTAGAAAGAGAGATTTTGAATCTTTACATCTTGATCAGAGTACGATCCATAACGTAGCTGATTGGAAAAGAAGGATCCATGTAGCCGAACCCAACATGGTTGGGATTGAGGCTTAGTTGATGATGATGATGCCGCTTCTACGCACAACAATTGCCTCCATTTGTGCATCATGCTAGTTGATCTCTGCATTTTATATCACGCAAGGAAAGTAGTTGTTTCAAAAGGCTGATCAGTATTGATTTGAGTGAAAAAAAACAGAAAATATTTCAGGCTAATGCTATCGTGATTGTACCTAAACTTAAGAGGGAAAAATAGACATCATATACCAAACATGTACCTTCTTATCTTTTCCCTTTCACATCCTCTATTAATCCTTTCCGGTGAACCAAACGGGGCCTAAGAGTTTAAGTTTGGAACTTTTAGACAGCAACACATTCCTCCATTATTCTAGTCTATGATTCACTCCATATTTAGTATCAGCTACAACTAGTATTATCAACAAACAACATGCTCCAGTGACTATCATCTTGAATATGCTTAATTGGTTCATCCGTTTCTCAGACAAATGTAAGGGTTCAAATCCATGGTTACACCAGCCATTGTAACAAACTTTTGTGTTGTTATCCGTAATCCTGCCACTCATAGATGAACTACAAAATATGTCAATGACATTGATATAAATTGAAGAACTGTGATACACACACTAGAAAATACACTCTGAAACACACCTGATTAATGGTCCAAATAACAGTGCACTAACGGTCAATAACTGTTTTGGGTATTTTTATATAATATTGTCTACTAATTTGTGACCCAACCTTTATCTGAATGTGTACTGCGGAAATGTATTATTATCAGCTAACATCTCAACAATTATAACACAACTGTCTGCACTGGTCCAGTTTTTTTATGTACTTAATTGTCATACTTGTGTGCTGTTCATGTATACTTTGTGTTTTTTCTTTGTATAACTGTATTTCCTAAAAATATATAAAATTCAACCGTTATGACAACTCAATTGCCACAGGAAAACAGTTTGAAACGTCTATTTTTTGTGTGTATTTTGGTATCATACTTTTGTACTATCCATGCATTCTTTGTGTACTGTTCTCGGTATAATTGTGTACTTGAAAAATATATGAAAACTGAAGCGTTATGAGCTAACATCTCAATTCCAACACAACAACCGTCTACATGGCCAATGTTTGTGTGTACTTTGTTGTCATACTTGTGTACTGACCCTTTATACTTCGTGTACTTATATAATTGTGTACTTTTAGTTTGTTTACCTTGTTTTTGGTGTAATGAGTGTTTTTGTAACATTTTCCTGAACTGAATGATATGAATGATGGTTCTTTGAAGTCAATCATAGCGGCTTTGTATCCGAACATAAGCTTTTATACTTGTTAAAGAGGTTATCTATGTATTGGCCTATATGGTACTCATGTTACTTATCTTATTCCTATGGTACATCATACCAATGTTGACTCCTGTATGAGGAAGTCTTTGTACACATTTACAAATAATGAAGACCGCTTGTTTCTGACATTCAAAATTGTATTCTTGAGTAATGATCCTCTCCTCTCCTCTCTTCTTCTTTCTCTAGCCCCCTCCTCTTTTTCCTAGCCACCATCACATTTCCTCTCTTCCCCTTTCCTTCCCTCCCTCTCCTTCTCTATGTCACCAACGCTACAGATTCAATACTATATTATAGCTGGTAGCAACATCACACATGGCTGCCACAAACCTGGCCACATTACAACAACTGAACCAACAACTACCATGACAGATGCAATAGCCGACGTGGCTATTGCTATCCAGACGGGAGCAACGAACTGCATGAGCAACAGATTAGGTGTGGCTGTTGCTTCCTTCAGCTAACATACAACACATGTTGCCACCAACAGATAACAACAACGTTGGCTGCTAACAACGCCTAGGCAACAACGACACGTATATACGATGCTTCAACAACTGAACCAACAACTACCATGACAGATGCAATAGCCGACGTGGCTATTGCTACCCAGACGGGAGCAACGAACTGCATGAGCAACAGATTAGGTGTGGCTGTTGCTGTCATCAGCTAACATACAACACATGTTGCCACCAACAGATAACAACAACGTTGGCTGCTAACAACGCCTAGGCAACAACGACACGTAACAATGCTTCTACTGCACCAACCACCATCTCTCTTCAACATCTCCTCAATATTAACACAGCCGGTCTCAAAAAAGCCCATGCCTTTCTTCTACACCCATATTCTTTCTTTCTTCCCATGCATATTATTCAATGCATGGGTGAGTGCATCATATTGTAAGCGGTTTTAATGTGTCACTCCTATCACAAAATATCATTAATTTGACATGTAGGACCATGGAACAAAATTTTGATCGGAATTGCGTCATTTTTTTTTGCAATCAGACATCGCAACGTCAGTACGCAGGATTTAGTCCGCAATTTCACGAAAATTTTGCAGCTCGGAATTATGCAAAACAGGGGGTGTTTCGGTGCAAAAAGCCCAGTAAGGGCCTTGATATTGCGAAAGAACTGCGATGCAGCACCTGTTTCGCAAAATAGAGTTCAGCCAACTGGGTTTGCTGGGACTTTGATCTTTTGACAATTTTTTTTGTGATTTCTTGCTCTCGGAGGTTGCTCTACTTGATTCTTAGGTATGTAGCCCCTCTCCGTAGCCCATCTACTCCTACTCCTATCTCTACTCCCTTTTGGACATATCTTAATAAATACTCCGAAAATCCTAAATTTTTAAGTGACATTTCTCTTAAAAACTCAAGATCTTGAAGTGAAACATGTAGCAAGAAACAATAGTGTGAAGTACGTCTATCTATACTTATTTGAAAATCTAATCTATATTTTTCGTATTTATACACATAATGGCTAAAAAAGCATTTTTTAATGAAAGTTCTTATATAATACATTATTTTTCACTTATGAACCCTAAATATACTATAATAGTAGACTTATACCAAATGTTAACTGTAAGTTGTAAGTTGTAACCCTAAATATATTTTTATTTTTCACTTATGTAACCCTAAATATGTTATAATAGTAGACTTATACAATAAATATATTAACCTACAATAATGTAACCTGTAAGGTCTAATAAGTTTTAAAGTCTAGTAACTCTAGTTGTTTTAACTTGAAGTTTGCAGGTTTGTAACTGTCTGTCTAACAAACTTGACATTTCTATTCATTTGTGCACTCATTCATCTAGAATGGATCCCACCCTAACCTCTAAACATATAAATTTATTATGTAATCTAGTGTAACTATGTCTAAACATTGTGTTTGCAACATTTTGTAACTTAATTCCTTCTTTTTGTCATTGAAATTGCCGTCGAGATTCTGTCGAAATTGTTCAGCTCCCTTCACTTACAAATGTGGGAGACCCCCCACATATCCGTAAATATCAAAATTTTGGCCAAAATTTAAAAAAATTTCTGTTTCTGGCCATCAGACATGACATCTAAACCGGACATTTAATTCCTTGGGTAGGACATATGTAGGTTATGACTGAAGAGACGTCCTCCCAGATCGATGAGTGTGTTCATGCTATCATCTACAACAACCTTGCACCTTTGTCATGATTATGCTTAATGACCATAATATTTGTTTGTATGGGTGCAATGATGGCAATTCTCGAATTTCATGATAAACTTCTTTTAATTGAAAAACCTTCAGAGGATACACCTTAATGGAAACGAGACTCAAATTAAGTCAGAAGTTTGCTTTGAAATAATATGGAGCTTCATATCGCTTCCAAGTTCATCTTTTGACATACAACTAAAGAGTTACATGAGACTGTTTGCCACTACACACAAGAGAAGAATACTTTGCATATTTACAATATCTGGGGTAAGCTGTTCAATGAACATCAAGGAGACATGTCTCTCGATTGCTTTTATGATTCCATCGCTGGTCTGACCGAACAACACAATTTATGAATGACCTTCGTCTGTGATTTGTTCTTGTTCATAACCCCGTCTTAGCTTTTGATCGCTTTCCTACTCTTGATGAGATGTATGCTAGACTGCAACAATCTAATACGAATCCGTCCGTTCTAACAATATCTCCTCCTCTTGCATATTCCCATATGACTATGGCTACCATGGTTCATGGATGAGAGTGTGGCAGGGTACAACATCCCGAGCAACACAGTGCGAACCTATGATTCTAAAAGAATGCATATCCATATGGCTTAGGTAGGGGGTTCACCACTACCCATGTTCCCCAACCAACCGATGTTGAGTGTTAAGTGATAATTTCCTCATACGGATACAAACAAATCCTATAGTCTTCACAAATACTCAAGCCTCCACATTTGGTGATTTGCAACTTCACAGCAAACTTCAGCTTCCATACATTTGGCAGTTAGCCAACATAACCTTGGGACTTACATGATAGCAACCACTCCATAAATTCTTGACTCTGTGGAACACAACACATGCCTGATATACATCAACTTCTCTCTACCTCCGAACCCCTACATTCCACATACATTTGTCACTCTTGTTGATACTTTCATAAAGATGGTTGAACTATGTGGGAAAGTGCCTCTTTTATCCACCTTAGCCCTAGTATCTGTCCACTATGTTTTGAACTTCCCTTTATTTTCATGTCTGTTGCCAAGCTTATTGATTCTCCAAATTTCTATATAGCGACTATACCTACTAGTTTTATCTTGTATGATTCCCAAAGTTTAATGACGATTGAATGGGGTTACAAATCCAGTGACCTATACTACTCCATTGATATTCAAAGATAGGCATTTTTGACTTGTTTGCCCCTGTATTTACACCAACATTGTGAACATCATCCCACTTTGAAAAAAGACGTCTTGAGCCATCTTTACCTTCCATTCAACATGCACCATGTGGTTTTTGTCAGCTTGGAAATTATCACCATGTTTCTAGGATTTGGAAAGCGGGAAGCGAGTGACTAACCTTCCCCTAGTGCTTAAGTATGAAGCGACTAATTAAGCGTCCCTTTTTTGAAAAAGTAGAGCTTGCAAATGAAGTAATGTAAATATTTACATTCACTAATACAATAGCACGAAATTATTGCAAATCCACCCATAACCAAGTAATATGATTATTGGAGTAGGATAGGTAATTATAAGTAGTAAGTATATGTATTTAACACAATTTCATGGACTTATAACATAAAGCACATTATGATATATGATACTGACTTACTTTTAAGTTATAAACGATGTTAATGGAATAAGAAACTCAACATTAGATTATATTAGGGTATCCTATAGCATATTGGCAGTTAATCGACAATTTTAGGACACATGTATACTACATTTTACATTATATAATTATCCTAATTTAATATAGTAGTACACAAATATCCTAGTTTGTATAATGTAGTTTGTACTTTTATATATTAATAGTTCTCGTGCGATACTTTTACATGGTACTTTCACAACACTAACATAGAACTCTTAGATGGTGGTATCAATATAGGTCCTATAGGATGTTATCAATTGGCTTTAAAGTACTACATCTTTAGCAAGTGGCGGGTGGTAGAAACACATACGACACCGGTACACAAGTTTAGTATACTTCTAGAGTTTGCTTCTTTTACCTTTATACTTACTATAATATATTCTCCATAGTTATCCAGGCTCCCGCGTAGGCTCTAGGTGGACCGCCTTAAACTGGGCGCCTAGGCTTTCAGATAACTGAAGGGGATGCCGAGGGCTTTTAGGTTCAAATTAAGACACTTGAAGATCAAATTAGCATATATTAGATCAAAACTTGGTCAAAATAGATCAATTTAGGTTATTTTAAGGAAGAAATAGATCTGATTCAAGCCAAATCAGCTCTAATTTGGGTAGATTAGGTATGATTTGGGGAAATAGGTCTAATTTGGGGAAATCAAGTCTTATTTAGGGAATTAGGTCTAATTTTACCAAATTAGGGCTCACTTAGGTCAATGTAGGACAAACTAGGGGAAGTTATGTCTGATTAGATCATGTTATGCCAAAATAGGTCTAACATAGGCCAAATTAGGAAATTAGGTCCAATTTAGATCATGATAAGTCAAATTAAGGCCGAATCGGTCTAGCTCTGGTCTAGCTCTGGTCATCACGTGTGATGTAGGTGAAGTTATGATTGATTAAGCTTAGGGATAACCAATACAAACGTATGTAGTGATGTATACATTTGAATATAGCTAAATGTATATGCAAAATCATTTATATATATGCAAAATATAAACAATATATGAACAATTCCTAAAAATGCCTAGGCTCCCTAGGCTTCTCTTGGGTGGGAAGGACCACCTAGCCGCTTGGACAAGTATGATATAGTAGGCATAAAGCAATATATATATATATATATATATATATATATATTATAATATATTTTTGGACCATGCCGAACCTGTTTTATTAAGCAGTCCTAAGCGAAAGATTATGCTGCCCAACGAAGCAGTGAAAGTGGGTTGAAGTGGGAAAAAGCGCCCACTTAATGACAAAACGCTTCATTACTGCTTCATCTTAAGATTCCTCAGGTTAGAGCATTGCCCCACTTAAGCGGTGAGACGGCCACTTTTAAAATCAGAGCCGTGTTGATTTTCCTAGCAGCTTTATAACCATGGAACATGACTTCGACTTTGATCCGACTTCGACAGGGGTGGACATGGAAGTTTGTGGAAATGTTGAGGAAATGTCGAGGATTTTTACAACCAAACTTCGATGCAACTTCGACAAAAATTAAGCTAAATATAGTCATTTTGTGATGAAAATTGACAGATTTCATCGTATCTAGCTAAAAAACACAATACATGTTTACATCTAGCCATCCATATAGGTTTAAATATGTAGATAAATACACAATTACATACAATCATCTCCTAACTACAAAGTTCTTCCATATATGAAGTTTGTGACAATAAATAAACTACATAAAATGGTGTGAATCTTGGTAGATTTAGCAGAGAGGGGTCATTCAATTACTATTAGCTTAGAATAGTAAAAATAACATCAAAATCATCTTACCTCAAGCTCCAACACTTTTTTCCCCTCACACAGCAAACTCCACAAAACACCAGAAGAATGTCGCCAACTTCGATGATTTCGACAGATGTGGAGGACATTGTGGAATTTTTGAATGGACTTGGGTCAACTTCGTCGACATATGGGGAAATGTCGACAACTTCGACGAAATGTCGAGGATATTGTGGAATAAAGATGTTTACGTGGATTCGACGTCGCCAGCCGTCGACATAGACATATTCGGCGAAATTTCACCCCATGTCAAGGACATTTAGTACCATGTTTATAACCTTCTTTGATTTTGATCTGGTTCATAGTCACACTTTTGGCCCCTTTAGAGCTAAGTTATAATGGATATCATATTTCATTTCAATTGTGCATGATTGCTCACATATGGCCTAGTTATATCTCATAAAATCTCATGATGAAGTGCTGCCCATCACTCAAATTGTTTCATAATATGTTCAACATCAAAGCCTTACATACGAATAATGTTCTCTAATAGTATCAAATGCTCTTCATTGTTTTTATCTAGAGTCTAGAATCCTCCATTAACGCTCTTATGCGCACACGACACACCCCCACAACAAAATGAGTTTGCCGAATGTCGACATTTTGGACATCACTAGAGATCTATTCCTTGAAGCACACATTCCAAAGAACCTTTAGTCTGAAGCGGTTCTCACAACATATTACTTTACGAATAGACAATCATCATATGTTCTTAGAGGAACTACCTCATTTCCCATCGCCTACCCTAAGGAAAATTTCTTTGGTCTTCCTCTTAAAGCTTTTGTTTATATGATGTTTGTTTATGTCCTTGACGTGAAGTTTGAAAAGCTTGATATCCGAAGCTATTAAGATCATGCTTTAGGATAATTGCTTCTCAGAGTAGAACAATTGTTTCATTGGGCAACCATTTGTATTTGTTTGTTGAGGTGCTGGCTTCACCTTTCACAAATTGGAGACGTGTATTTTTCACTCAAAATTAATTCATTCTGACAACCCTGGTTTGGAAACAGAGCCCCCATTGCACCCATTGAGGTAACCACACATACCTTGCCATCTAACCCCTCTCCACCAACTTGACCTACACCAACCATTCTGAGCATTTCGTGGCAAAGGCATATGAATCCATAGGAATAAGCTTCTCCACTGGGTCCCGCTCCAGGAAATCCTCCTTAGTCCTTACTCATTGCTCCATGGAAATGCATTTGATATCGCACCATCCATACCCCTTTTAAAACTGGCACCTTTTTAAGCACACTTCCTCCGTGAAAGCAGTTGCCACCACACTCGACAATATCCACATCCGAAACAACTATCATGAGACGCTTAAACACCTTGGTTGGAAAGTTGTGATGCTTGAGGTGATGATTATGCTACAAGCCATTTATACGTGTTCCTCATTCCAACTCCATCAGGCTAGAATGTGTTGTAGATGAGTTTTCCCTATGAAGTACTACTTTGGGGGTACGATGGAACGACTTAAACTCGATTTGTCACTAAAAGTTTCACTCAGACAAACCTCTACGATTGACTTCTTTGAGGCCTTCTCATGGTCACTCACATTGTCTTTGTGCATATTTATATATCTATGACAACTCACATGGACTAGTTCTTATTTCAACTCAACATTAAAAAATGCATTTCTACATGGTGACCCAACTAAAGAAGTTAATATCTGACAACCTCTAGGGTTTGTTGCTAGAGGGACTCCATCATGATATGCCAACTACAACGAATAAACCATGGGTTGAAACAATCTCCTCCAACATGGTTTAACTTGGGGTTCCAACGATCATCAAGTGACAACATCTTGTTCTCCTAGTCTACATTTGACATAATTGTTCTGGTAGTCCATGTTGACGACATTGATTTTGCAGGCAATGGCATCAAGGCATTAATACTGCAAAGAGCCCACTCGAGGTCTCAGTTTCATTCTAGGATTTGAGGCCTTTTTCCTAGAAGGGTTCAGTATATCTAAATGCAAGAATGTCCTCAATCTCCTCAAAGAGTCAAGGATGAGCGACTCCAAGCTTGTATCATCTCCTAAGGACTACCATGTGCACATGTCTTTTAGGGGGGCCTTCCCTAATAAAGAGAATTTTCTCCATATGGTTGGCAAACTTATATCTCTCACCATCATTCGTCCCATTATCTCCTCTATGGTGGGGCAATCAATCAGTTGATGAACATCCTACTTCAATGTCATTGGGTTGGTGTTCAAATGATTATACACGAACTAAAGGGGGTTCTTGGAAAAGGACTGGTTTATAAAAGCTCACAAACCAAAGACATCTCGATTACAAGCCATGTGTAAATGCGAATTGGGTTGGACATGCAAATGATTAGAGGTCAACATCAAGCTTCTCCATGATCTTGGGGGACCGTCTAGTCATTACTTGGAGCTAGAAGCAGTCCATGGTAGCTCGTTTGAGCACATAAGTTGAATATTGGACGATGGCTTATGCTTGTTGTGACATTCAATGCATACTGTCTATTCTTAGTGAGATTGGAATTCTAGTCCAATGGTTGCTGTTCTAAAATGTAATCTAATCAAACGACAATTTATAAAAGCCAATAAACCAATTTTCCGCGAAAGAATAAAGCCCATTAAAGCAAGGAATGAGGTTCCAACAAAATCGTCAAAATTTGAAAAAAATTTCAATGTCGCTAGCTTCTGCTACGAAATCATGTGACGGTACCGCTAAGTCAAAATCAATGAAATATTTTGCCCAAATTTCAAAATTTTCCCAGGATACAGTAAAGTCGACTTATCTCCACCACCTGAAGGACCCCCACCTATCTCCATATATTTGATTGCATAAAACAATGCATATAGGTGTAAAGCCCATGTGTGTGAAATTTCATGACTTAATTCATTCATTTTGATGCGAAATGGGCACAATTGAATTTTTTGAAATTGTTGTTGAAATTTCGATAAATTTCGATTTTCTGTTGTCAAGACGTCATTGAAATTTGATACCTCATTCCTTGCATTAAAGTAGAATGTCACTTAGTCAAGGACCTAGTCAAAGCAAAGAAGATAGTTACTTTGTCAAGGACCCACTCAAAGTAAAGAAGACAATGTCACCTCACATGAAGATAGGAGAATAGTCTGTCGACATCTTCACCAAGCCACTTACACACTATTTTTCCATGTGTAATCATCCAGGACTATATATGTTGGTGATATGTCCTGAGAGCCAATCATATGATAATTGTAATGGCAAATCTTGTAATTGATTTGATTATTAGTAATGACAATTCTGATTATTATGTTTGTTTGAATATGAGATAATCAATAATAAATAATGTCCTAAAAATGTATGACTTAATAACATGTGAATTGAGGTTGATGATCTGAACATGAGATCATGTGTATGTTAAGAGTATTCATTCTTGTCTTAGTCCCTGCTTAGATATTATCATACTTGTCAAGGCGGCCATTCGGTCACCCTGATTCCTTAGGTAACCAGGCCGACTAGTCGGCCGCCCAGACGTAGGTTTTTTTTCTTCCATATAATTAATTATATATAGTAATATATATATATATATATATATAGTTATATACTTATATACAACACATTATATAAAAAAACTAATGTAAGCACATATCTAAGGAAGTAATAATTCATATTTGTTAAATATTGTCATAAACACAACAAACAATAATCAGTAAGAATGGAATGCCTAATCCCATGTTTTGGTAAATAATAACCTAGATTTGGTATTTAATGTCATAAAACACCTCAAAAATTTTAAACGAGGACTATTCAACGTATTAAAATTAAACAAATAAATTTAGACAGAGAAAAGTTTATAAAATTTAGAGTTTTAGTGCTTGATGAATTGTTGTAACTAAATTATAAGTTATTAATTGAACTAGTGTATAGTGAATGAAATTGATGTTCACATCAAATCATTGCTTAAGACAAACACAAACATTTGAGATAGGGGGTGGGGGGAACTAGAATACCGAAAAAAAATACCATTCTTGGCTCTAGCCTAACTAAGCGGTCGCCCAGGCTTGGTTTGGATCGACCAATCGTGCTAGTCGGCTGACAAGCCGACCAATCAGCCTGGGCGGACGCCAAATTGAGGTCCAAATCTGGGCGGCAGGCAAGTCAGACCCCCCTCCAACGACCAACCAACTAGTCGGCCGACTCAACAAGTATGGATATTGTTGTGAAAGTTAGGACAACAATAATACATTAATATCAATATGTATGTTGATTGATGACTACGTCTCATTAGTCATCATATTGGATATCAGATCAAATACATAGGTACTTGTTATGAACAAGTGTATTGGACAAACACACTTTGAGTGTGATACATGGAAGCCAATAATGGCGGTCAGAATCACACCTCAATGAGACATTTGGTGATTGTGGTCCTTAGACCTGAATCGACTATGATGATTGCGTGTTGTTCAATGTGCTTTAACATTACCAATGAGTCAACATGACCTTGAAAAGGGTTGCTATACAAGTAGTGCTTAGGTGCATTGTGACACTTGGATTATTATGAGTGATGTATATAGAATTTGTCCCTCCCATAGGAGTGATATCCCGACCACTTGAGGAGTTAGACTATGAAATGCATGGCCATGCTCATGTGAGTCAATATATGGTATTGAGCTCATGTGTATCTCAATAGTCTACTCTAGATCTAGGAACAAAGATTGAACATTAAGAGAATGACGTTTCCATGCCTCCGATTCAACCTGAATATTAGAGACAAAGAGATTATACAATCACTGTAACACTGGTCACAATACCAGGTTAAAGTTGTTCTCCAACTTCTCCAATTACTTGGGTGGCAATGAAGTCTTGCTAGATAGCAATCATGCTTGTGAAGTCATAATTTGATTATGAACATCACTGTAACGTAATCTGGAGCCTATAGGATCACACGCTTAGGATGCATTGGAATAAGAGTATAATTCTGGACATGATTGGAAATGTTCCAAGTCAAAATTGATTACTAAAAAACGTTTATGTGATCAACTAGAATAATATTGGAATATAATCTAAGATAAATGGTTAAAAGGTTTAAGCCAATTAATTGGAATTAAATTGTTGACTTATATGAATAGTTGACCGCTAACCACGAGCAATCGCTTAGAGTTGAAAACCGGGTGACTGAAAGTTAATAAATCAGTTAATGCGATTAATTGATGAATTAATTAAAGACGTGATTTCAGAATATTCTAATTGCTTATTTGGTAGTTCACTAGCGGCCCGTTTTAAACGCAACCACAACCTTTCGTTTTCTAGGATTTTTAGGAAACCACGCTTCTTTTCCTCTCCAATTTAAAGGGGCATGACAACCAGATTATTAGACACACTCTTGTATGTGAACCCTAGCCTCCATCGTCCCCGAGAGAGAGAGAGAGAAGGAGAGCGACCGCAACGCTAACACGTCACCAAGCGAGAGGCTGCTCCTTCCCGCCGGCTCAGGCAACACGATGAGGAGTTCCAATCCATCTGTGTGGACTATGTAGAGACGTAAGTGATGAGTAACTACGTTCGGAGGACGTCGACAAGGACCGTCCATGCACGCGAGGAACGCCGCACACCACTGCGAGGACGTCGTTGGACCTGCTCCGCAACAAAGTATACCTCCCACACCCTCTTTCCGGAAACGTCGCTGTCGACGAGATCTGCTTATAGAATACATAAAGAAATTTTGTTGTTGTTTCCATTGCACCTGTCGCCTCCATGATTTCTAACAATACGATGCATACTCTCGAACTTGAGGGAAATGATATTAAGGTAATTTATGCATTAGCCCATATGGGCCATACTTGTCCAGGCGGTCCTCCCACCCAAAGAACATGGGTTCTAGACAGCCTAGGCGATTTTAATTTTTATTTTTACAAACATATAATTGAATTTATTTATATGGTTAGCTATATTCAAGTTCTATATTTCACAATATATTTTATTATTTGGTTATATCTAAATTATAACCAACATAACTCGACCTAAATCACACCTAACATGCCTTGAACTAGACATAATTGGCCCTAATTGACCTATCTCCAGATTGGCCCTATATTGTCCTAAAAGAGATGGGATTTCACCAAATAAGATCTAATCTCCCTAAATCAGACATGTTTTCCCCTAGTCAGACCTAATCTGCCCAAATTTGATCTGATTTTGCCTAACTCAAACCTATTCCTACCTTAAAATGACTCAAGTTGATCCAATCTCACCTAATTCATATCTAATTAATGCTATTTTAAGTGGCTTAATTTTGGCCTAAAAGGCCTTAGGAGCCCACATAGGTTCCCTCTGGGCCTGGGCGCCTAAGTTTAGGTGCCTGACGATTATGATATGGGCTTACCTATCCTGTACTCGTGTTTCTTATGTTGCTCTCACAGTACATTGTAGCCATGACTAGTACTATATAAGGAGCCTACTTCTACTTAGGCTCCTATTGGTTTGTTGTAACTGGTCCAGAGAACTAATGAACTGTAGTTCCTAAAGCAGTTTTTCATGATTGGTTTAAAGTAAGAGTCGGAACTTGAGTTACTTGACTTCCAGTGAGTTATACAGTTACTTACAAAATAAAGTTCACGAGTTCTCTCTTAAAAAGAGCGGAAAACGGTTCCGGAACAAATGACAACATTTCCTGTATAATTATGTTTTTCATTCTTCATAAAGGACAAATGTAAAACTTCTATGATGAGAAATGTTAGCTGTGTGGATATGGTTTATCGTCAAAATCATCACATAATATGACAAAACACTGTACACTATAAGGGGGCGCCATGTAAGATATTTTACATTACAACCGCCTTTATCAATGTGGTCTATAAAAGAAAAAAATATACAAACACTATGAGCAAGTAATCACACCGCATATTTGACAAAAATGTGATTTATCTAACATATTTTTATACGTCATGTTTAAATAATATGATGTAAAAAATGACAATGAACTATAATCGTACGCGAAGAATATACTAAAAATTAATGCTGTACATATTGTTGAACAATGATGAACCAAAAGTTATATCTACAGAAACATAAAATGTACATATCGTTTCAATAGTTTGTACATACAATGTGAATTAAAAATATTATGTTGTGATTTGAACCATAATATTTTTATAAAAATTATAATTATACCACATTAAAATATTTTTAAAGGAGCAACATCCACATCATGACCGCTTGTTGAGGTTATTATGGTTAAAAATATTTTGATTAGTCACAAATATTATACTTTCTTTATTTCTTTACCGTCCTTATAATATATTACACAATAAAATCAATATATTTTTTAATTGATTTCCATATTTAAACTTATAACATACCAATCACACGATAGTGAATGAAACTTACGTTCTAGAAACTGAACTAGAGTTCCCAGAAAATGAGTTCCACATAATTTGTGACTTACACCGAACCAATCAGAGCCTTAGTGAAAATCGCTTGCTTATAAATATCAACAATTCAACAAAAATCGTTCAAATATTTGCTTTGATTTCTATATAATCCCTATAAGCTTGTTTTGTAGAAAAATCCCTCAGACTGGATTTTTGTAGCATAAAGCTGAACCGGTTATCCAATGTATGGGTTATCGACATCACATAATGCTCAACTATCCTTCCTCTTAAGTTTTTTAGTTTACTTTTGAGTTTTGATACCAGTACGGTCTGTATAACTCAATGATTTTCTTTTTCTCTTTATAATAGGTATTAACAACATTTATCTATTTGTTAGGCGTTTCCTTACCCTCATATTCAAAATAAAAATATTCTTTGTAAAAAAACTACTTTCTTCCTAACTTTAATTAGGTTTTCATTTGGATAACACTAATTTCCTGTGTTCATCCGTTTCACTCTTCTCAAATCCACCTTTGATTGTATAATCTAGTGTATGTAGACCATATGTCTTTTTATTCTTGATACACAAGTCATCTATATAATTTGAGATGCCACACCCCAAAAGCCTACAATACTCTCAAACACAATTGGACTTTGTCGAGTATTATAGTCCTTAGTAGTGTTCTAACTAAGGTTGTTATCCATGTTAGGAGCCTAACTCCTTTATTTTTTGGGTTTTATATCATTAATGTCCATATTGAGATTTGCATCGCTCTATGCGTTGAATGTATTTCTCCTGTTGGGTTTATCTGGGGGCTATTTTGAGGATTAAACATAAATAGATCTATCTGCATACCTATATATATGTGTGTGTGTGTATATATATACATATATATATAGTCAGGCTAGAATGCACTCGAGTGTATTCAGAGCAGAATACACTCAAGTAGTTTTTCGTGATGCAATATTTTTTTCAAAAATCTAATCCGTTGATCTTCTTAAACATCTTGTGAATAGCATAAGCAAAATTTGAGCACATTTGGACATTTATAGGTCATGCTATAAAGACCGCAAAATTATGCATTTCAAATTAGTTTCACGCGTCGATTTTGTTGCCCTTGGATGAATGACTTACACTCATCCAAATCATAGTGACAACAATCTCCGAATTTTACGAAAAATCGACGATTTTTTGCGATTTATAGGCTCCCGAATAGTCATCATGATTAATATGTCGCTCGCCGATTTTTAACGACTTATCACGATTTATACTATTTTTCACGATTCTTCGTGACTTTTCACGTTTTTTCATGATTTTTCTCTTTTAAGCCATTTGTTCTTTTTTACCGAACCATGTACACAAAAATTCCTTATATGCACTAAACCTCCAACCCCCCACTCTCCCAACAGTCCATTGTTATTATTCAACTATTCTTTTTTTTCTTTGTCTATTTTTTTCACTCAATAAGATTGTATGTATAGTGACCTTAATAGTTACATGTGCATCTAATATGTATGTATATATATACAAACATATGTATATATATACATATATGTAGATATATACATATATGTATGTATGTATACATATAAGTATATATATGTATATATATAGCCGACTTATTCTCGATTATTTCCGATTAGTTGACTGAACTTTGACCGAAATATATCGACTTTTTCACGATTTTTTCTGATTTTTTCCGAATTCTGATTTTTTTCGGCCATCTGAAAAGTTGCTGAATCCCGAACTTGTCACTATGATCCAAACGGGCTCAAAATTTGTATGTAGCCTAGTTATAGTATGACGGTGAAGGTCAATGGTTTACATTTTGCAAAAAATTGTCTTGATATGCAAACACACTTGAGTGTATTCGTGCGATATGTACACTCGAGTGTATTCTAGCCTGACTCTATATATATGTGTGTGTGTGTGTTAGAGGGTGAAACATCTATATATTAGTGTCTATATTTATTTGAGGGTAACAAACTTATATTAACCAAAAGGCATATGTAGGTAAAATCATTGCGCTAACAGTAAAAGATATATATGCACCAGAAAAAACTCATATGAAATAAGTAGAAGTTGAGCTGTGTAGGCACACTTCGGTATCAAGACTCCCAGGTTGAGTGTCATAGCACCTTGCTGCTTTAACAAGTATGTGTTTAGCATTGTTTGAGGTGCCATAATACTTGCATCAGCCAGCTTTTGGGCTGCTTCTTATATCTTAAAGTCTCCTTTCTACTGTGTTGTACAGGCCCCCGCCTGGGCGACGCCTGGGCAGCGCCTGGGCGCCTAGGCTTAAGTCAGCCCGCCTCAAACTGGGCGCCCAGCCCCTAATTGAACTAAGTTGTTGCCTAAGCCAATTCAAGGCTAATTTAGCTTAAATTAGATCTGAATTTGATCAAATTGAGTTATTTTATGGTTAAATTGGGTCTGATTTATCCCAAACAAGGTCAATTTACGGTAAATTAGGTCTGATATCGGGGAAAACATGCCTGATTTGCGGGAATTGGGTCTAATTTGGGGGAATTAAGTTTGATTTGGTCACGTAAGGCCTTGTTTAGATCAACATAGGGAAATTTAGGGTTAGTTAGGTTTGATTTGGTCATGTTATGCAAATTAGGTTTGATTTTAGGCCAAATTATGTCAAATTTGAGCAGATTAGGTCTGATTTGGAGAAAATAAGTCTGATTATGGGGAAATGGATATTAGGTCTAATTTTGCCAAATTAAATATTGTTTAGGTCAATATAGGGAAAATTTGGAGAAACTAGGTCTGATTGGATCATAATATACAAAATTAGGTTTTATTTAGGCCAAATCATGTCAAAATTGGGCACATTAGGTCTAATTTAGGGGAAACAAGTATGATTTGAGGGAAATTGTTCTAAATTGGATGACGAGGTCTTGTTTGGCCAAATTTTGTCTTATTTAGGTGAATATGTGAAAAATTTATGGAAATTGGGATTGATTAGGTCATGGTATACAAAATTAGGTCTAGTTTAGGCAAAAAATAGGGTAAACTAGGTCAATTTTGGATCAAATGAGTTTATAATAGGGCCAATCAGTTCTAGTTTAGGCCTTGTTAGTTTTGATTTAGCCTAAATTCTACATAATAGCATTATGCATGTTTTGGCTACAAACATTATACATGTTTAGCTTTCTGATTTCTATATGAATTTTGTTAAGGTAAAACTTCCACAATTCAATCCATATCTAATGATTTTGTTGCTTTCTTCAGGCGATGCTAGCACATTGATTGCATATTTATCATGTATATTTATGTGTAAGGATTGTATTTTTCAGAAATTTTACATATATTTGTTAAAATAAAAAATATATAAAAACGCCTGGAGACGCCTGGGCCTCCGCCTGGGCGCCTAGGCTGTCTGGGCGTCCCCCTGGAACGCCTGACCGCCTGGCCGCCTATACAACGATTGGGCATTTAATTTCTCGATAATGTGTTATTGATTCACAGATCAGACTAATCTTTCACGCTTATTGTTTGATTTTGATTCCGTGATTTTGATGCTAAGTAGTAGTCAATTCTAATGCAGAACAGACTTTGACAAGCACAATTCTAGTACAACTTTTCGCATGAAATATCTTTTCAAAAACTGCACAGTTGCTAAGGCACACTCTTAATGTGCTATAAATTACTTTGACGATGTTCTGTTATTTATCAGACTTAGAGCTGCATGGCACCATTGATATATTCTATTATTGTCCATACAACTTCTGTATTTCTTTTATGATGTACACATTTTTATTCTGTTGGTAGCCATGCCTTTTGCTTTAGTTAACTAGATGTCAGCGTCACCTTGTATTCTATAGTTACTGATCTTCTGATCTTGCTCAATAGTCGTTACTAAGCTATAAAATCATATTCAACTTTTTAGTATCATTCATTAACAGGTCACTGATACAGCAAGAGTTGTTCATCCGGACAGAAGTAGTAGGCGCATGAGGAGGAGAACCAATGCCAGTTCATCAACTGTTGCAAGTTCATCAACTATGGGTTCTGTTGAAGGTGGTTCATTAATTCAAAATTGTTGAATAAAACATGTGATTTTGATTCTAGCTCAATCACATTGCTGTTGAAGGTTCTTTAAATTAAAATTATTGTATAACGCCTTTGATTCTAGCTCAATCGCATTGATAGCCAAATCCAGTCATGGGTAAAACTAGGCTCCACAACTTTTATTGTTACCTGTTGTACCCAAAGTCACCCCCATGTGCCTAAATGCACATTTTTCTGTCAACTATTAATTTGAGAATATATAGTGTGAGGATAGATTGACAGTATGAATTGGAATACATGAAAACTATTAATCCATACTGGTTTGAAACAATCTATTGATATTGCAATGGACAACAGACAACCACTTCCATATTTTCTAATTAGAAAATGATGCATTTGAAGAACAGAACACAACTATGTGTTTTTGGCACCAGGCCTACAACAAAATCACTGGGATCAAGAAAGAAGCATTAGGTTTACTTGAAAGAGCCAATGTAAAGATTAAATATGGACTCGATGTGGTAGGTTTAAGTGTTTCCAGGCTGTAGAAAGTAGCGGATGATGCAAACAAATCATTTTTTTTGTGTGGAAGTGTGGAAGCTATATATTCATTCCACCCTCTTGCAAACAAACTTAACGAGTTACATAACTATTTGTTTGACACAAGAAGCATCTAAATATAAAGTTTTGCTAAGGCGATTAGGAATGGAGAAGAAAATAGAGCCAACATCAGTAGATAGGAGGAGTTTTGTCATTTGGTCAACTAGCTGATTGCCTTCATTTAGTGAAATGGTATTCAACATCTGGAAAGTTGTTTTGAAGGAGATTAATTCCCTTGCAGATGCCCATGTGAGCTGGAGGTGGTTCTCTTTTGGAAGTATGAGGCTATAGGAAAGTTGTGAGTTAATTTCAACAATGACATGACCTCAACCATACTTGGAAATATAAATAAGACCTTATAAGATCGCCATAAACTACACATCTAGGCTGGTTCATGTGGTGATGCGAACCGCTCGAACAAGAAACTACGTACTATGATTGATGCAAGTGACTAAGCTTGCAGTCCAATGGTCATGTAAGGTTCTTTGGGCCACATAGTGCTGATTTTAAGTCAGTCCCAGGGAGGGGGGTACCATTGGGTTATGTTGCTTGAGTTGTTGGTCAAAGTAGATCTAGTACCTGCTGTTGGGTGAAAGTCATCATATTTTCTTGGATCTACATTTTGATGCAAAACCTCCAGGCATAAGGGTGTAAA
Source organism: Alisma plantago-aquatica (assembly GCA_963693085.1). Lineage (NCBI taxonomy): Eukaryota > Viridiplantae > Streptophyta > Magnoliopsida > Alismatales > Alismataceae > Alisma > Alisma plantago-aquatica. The sequence goes on from OY856412.1 coordinate 1,214,381,361, forward strand.
TCCTTCGTGTAGAATATTGCTTCATCACGACTCTTCTAGATGTTCCAAACGGTAATTGCAAAACAAGATGTCCAATTGTTTGTTTTCGTGTTGATTTTGAAAGTTTCTTAAATTCTGTTCTTGGGGTCTTGTCTTGATCTTGACCATTTTATGGCATGGGATGTCACCCAATCTCGGCATACTTTGGGTAATCTCTAGTAGCATGAATGAAAGTTTCCTCTTCACTAAGACAGTGGGGGCACTTGGGCTTAGTGGTTGACATATCATTCTACTTACACTGGAGAAGTTTTTCTGCGTTGCAACAACAAGGGATATGTTTTTATATGTTGTGAGATTTTAATCTTCTAGATGCTTGTCTCTGCATAGAATGCGTTGATTCAGTAGAAAAAGTACGCCCAGAATTGTGACACCAGACACGTGTTGTCTCCAAGTCGTTAATCAGATGCACAACTTTCAAGGATTTGTGACGCTGAGATTTTGTCAAATCAGTGCACCACAAGATCACAGTCCCAACTATCATCATCAAGCATAAGTGTGTCCATGGTCATGTCTCGTAATCCACTAGGAACAACTCTTTTTATAGTTCTTTTGCAACCTCAGGGAAGCCACCTCTTTCCAGGTGTTGATGTGGCATCTATTTTACACAATATCCCTCGAGTTAGAATTAATAATTGGAGATGGTTGTCTATAGCTTTTTACATGGCAGATGCTCCACTCCGAGGATTAACAAATATATATTCAATTCTCATGGGATTGTACCAGCGGACATTTCTCCAGCCGAAGAAGTCCCAACTAGCTTTCATTCAGAGAGCTTCATTCATGTCTCTAGTTGACTTGATCCCTCAACTATTGTAGGAATGATAATATGATCCCGCGAGATGGAGCTGATAGCATGTTCATGTGTAGTATCTTTCAGCAGGTAGTGCCTTATCATGCTGTCAATAGAATAAAAATTGGACGTTGGATGTTTCACCATCTACATATTGTAAAGGAGAGTAGAGGTAAGAATACTCTTCACCAGCTTAGCTCACTCAACAAAATATTAATGTGTGGTTGGTCCAAGAATTAATTGCGTCTCCTATTCTCTGGATAATGGTTAAGTGTCCTTAGTGACTATTTCATGGATAAGTAGTACCCTAAGATGCTTGCCCAGATTCAGTGTTTGTGATGCATGCTTTCTTTCGAAGAGTTCTTTTATTACACTTCTGCGTACATCTGAGAAGAATAAACAATATTTTACTTTAGAAAGCAGTTGGCCTGAGGCAATGCGAGAATCAAGTAGGCAATCCATCATGATCTTAACTTGGTGCTGAGATGCCTCCCCAAACAGGATTATGGCATATGCAAAGTAGACATGAAAAAAAAGCAGGGTCAACCTTTACGACTGTAACAAGTTTCCATTGTCCTTCAAGCACTAACGATTCAATATTCTAGTTCAATGGAACTAAGTTCAGATGACAGTGACACGCCAGCCTGCCCCAGCGTATCATCAATGTAGTTCCATTGTAAGTGATCATGAATTATTAGCTTAGATAAATCTACTTTGACCGCTGTTAGCTCCTTCCCTATATGTCATCCTATGGAGTGAATGATCTCTTGACCACAATATTATTATCACCAATCTTTCTCCCAAGAACAAAAGCACTCTGCATGGAAAAATTCAGTCCTACCCTGTATGTCATCCTGTGGAGTGAAAGATCTCTTGACCCTAATAATATTGTCATCAATCTTTCTCCCAAGAACAAAAGCACTATGCACGGGGGAAATCCAGTTGGTTTATATTGTTTCATACGCCCTATAGTGATTTTAGAAAGTAGTTTTATATATGTTAAGAGCCATAGGTCACAGCTGGTCGTCTGTTCCAGAAATAGCAAATTTGGGAACCAACACGGATCACATCAGCTATTTTATCCTTCAGAGTTGTAACTTAGAATAAGCCTTTCACACAAAGGAATAGATGGATTCTTTCCCATTGGCATAAGCCAATTGTGTTGAAGGAATCAACAAACGACACCACCTGGCCTAAGAGATTTGCTAGGGTTCATTTTTTGCAGTGCTCCCAATACCTCATCAAAATCTGGGTATTGACAAGAGAAGATTTGCTTGGTTTCACTGGACTGGTACTTGCTAAAAAGCACCAGGATGCTGGCTGGGTTGGAGATATAACCAACTTGGCTTGGTTTTTAGATAATAATGGCAAAATCATTCTGAGCAACACTTTGAGATAATATTTATTGTCCACCAGTATGCCTTCAATATTCCTCAATCTAGTGTTAACTATACCGCTGTCTTTTCTTAAATTACCAAATGGAAGAAATTGGTGTTTGCATCGCCGTGTTGCAGGCAATCACAATATGCACGTTGTTGAGCCTCACTTCTTTGACTTTGAGTAAAAAATCATATACATTTTGCATATCAGATACATCACTATCCATCACTAGGTCAAAGTGCTGAGTGAGATGAGCTTGGCTACGGTGAATCTCTTTCTCTACGAATTGTTTCTTGTGGTTGTTCTGTGTGAGTTTGCATCCTAAGTTTTGGCTTTCTGCATACACTAGATTGTATAATAAATTTGTATGTTTAGAGGTTAGGGTGGGATCCATGTCTTGATGAGTGAGTGCACAAATGAACAGAAATATCGAGTATGTTAGACAGTTAGACTGTTACAAACTTCAAGTTAAAACAACTAGAGTAATAGACTTCATAACTTAGAGTTATAACTTACAAGTTACAATATCGTAGGTCAATATATTTATTGTATAAGTCTACTATTATAATATATTTAGGTTTACATAAGTGAATAATAAAAAATATATTTAGGGTTACAAGTTACAACTTACACATCATTTTGTATAAGGCTACTATTATAATATATGCAGGGTTACATAAGTGAAAAAAAACAAAAATATAAGAACTTCCATTTAAAAAGCTTTTGTATCCATTTTGTGTATAAATATGAAATATATTGATTAGATTCTCAAAATAAGTATAGATATACGTATTTCACACTATTGTTTCTTAGATTTACAAGTTCACTTCAAGATCTTGAGAATTTTAAGAGAAATGTCACTTAGAAATTTAGGATTTTTTGAGTATTTATTAAGATGTCTATTAGGGAGTTAAAAAAAGTAGTAGTAGATGGGATAGGGAGGGGGTTTACATACCTTAGAATCAAGTAAAGCAGCCTGCGAGAGTAAGATATCACAAAAAAATTGCTAAAAGATCAAAGTCCCAACAAACCCAGTCGATGGAACACAATTTCGCGAAATAGGTGCAGCATTTTGCAATATCAAGGCCCTAGGCTGTTTTGCACTAAAATACCCCCTGTTTGCGAAATTTCGACTGTAGCTGCGGAATTTTTGTGAAATTGCTGACCAGTTCATGCAAACGGACGTTTCGATGTCCGATTGAAAAAAAAACGAAATTTCGTGCTAAATTTCGTAATTTCAATCAAAATTTTGTTCCATGCTCCCCTCAGAGCGTAATGTAGGATCAACATCCTTCACCAGGCTCGGATGCCGCTCCTACAACAACCATCGCCATGATTGTCTCCACAGCTAGCCTGCACCAGGCCTAAACACAACTTCCCATGTTCCTTCTCATGTCGTCTCACCCTCACCAGGCTTCCACCGCCCTTGTCTAGGCTCCACCTTGTCTTGGACCCTCGAATGACGCTTTGTTTCCCAATCCCACAATTGTACACATCCCTCCCTCTGTCCCAACCCTTCAGGCCTAAAACACAAAAAAACCCTTGCCAACCCTTGTGTCCAACTACTAACCCCTTGGAAATTGTCGTCCCCAACAACCTTCCTACCCTCTTCCGCTAGGCCTATGCTTCCCCCACGCCACCCGCTAGACCTCCACCTCTCCCTCCCACCTACTTTCGTATAAGATACCTTTCCCTATTTCCATGTTCCCCTGTACTCCACCGATGGCAACTCATAAACCCGATGACCCATCCCATCTCCCATGTTCCTTTTCCTACAACTTCAAAGTCAGAATTCAATAAGACCACTATTGCTTTGTGCTGCTCCTTGTCCCTCGACAACTACTACTTGACTGTAGGGACTTGGCAATTTGGCCTCATACACTCCATCCCATTTTTATGTAGCTTCAACCATTTGTGTCTATGTCAAGATGGTCAACAAGGAGTTGAATACTTTTATGACGACCTTGGAGGCACAATGGTCGCGGTTCTCTATCACTTTGATTTGTTGTTGCAAAACTAACATCCCTCGACACTTGCTTGCAGACTGTGGAGTAGCATGATCATATTTTTCAGAACTAGAACACTGTCACTCCAATGTATGATTGTCGACCCCAACAACATGGGTACCAACTTGAGCGTATCATCAAGTACATTCCGGACGGATTCTACAACATTGAAAAATGTTTCCAACTGCATCATTGCTTAGTTGAAGTCCAAAGCCACTCTTTGCTGTGACGATACTCAGACGTGGTACTCTAAATTGTGGAAATCCCCGCCCCACCCTCTAGAATCATGGGAGTGCTCTAGTACGCCATCGACTGACACTTCTTGCCACTTTACTATAGTCAACGCTTCTATGTTCAGTTCATGGAACTGAAGCAAGGGACTGCCTCTGCCTATATGTAGAGGTTGTACAGACTTTTTTCATTGCTTTTGGCGTCCACGACGATGGAATAGTCGTGATCATCAACTTTTGTAGAGGACCCAATGACAAAACTGCAAAGAAATTAGAATCATCTATCCTCCTCACGCTTCATGACGATGTGTAGGTATTGATGTAGATTAACGATGAGCTACAACGAAAGCTTTCTGTGACTACTACACCAATTTGTTGTGCTCTTCTACCGCCACTGCCATCGAGTACTATGAGTCCCACTACGACACTGGCATCCTCGTCTAAGCAATCATAACACCGAACAGGATCTAGTGCTTCACATGCTAGGGTTATGATCATTGTTCCTCCCAGTGCCCCAACCATGTCATGAAGACTTTTGTAAGGAACATCATCAAGAATGAGAATGTTCTCTCGGCGAATGAACCCTACAATGACATGGATGAGCCTAAACTTCTCTGTTGTTCCTAATAGATGGTGGACGCGACCCTGATCCTAGTCGTTGTCCACTATTCTACTCTTATGCCGAGTGCATGGGCCACATTTATGCTCTCACGGTTGATAGTGGTTGCACCACCATCTTGCTCTAAATGATATTGGTGAGCATACTAGACCTACAGACGGTGCCGCTACCTCAAAGGCTCGAACCTATTGACTGCGTTGGTTTGACAACAACACGCGCCATGTCATACGGCGATGTCTGGTTCATTTCTCATTTAATATTGTCTACACAGATGTCGTTTATTATGACATCGTCCTACTTAGGCGGCTCATATTGTGCTCGGTCACCCATGGCAATATGATCGCAACATTAGTCATGACGTATTTTGTACACCTACACCTTTAACGTGTCAGGTAATTCAATATGTTGGTCCCTTGCATGTTGTGCCCAACTTCAACATGTTTTTAGCAACATCCCTCTAATCGCCTATTGGCGACGCCTCTTAGGCCTCGTCGAATGTTAGGAGAATTGATGCAACGTATTAATGCCACACAATATATTTATTTGTCTTTACATTGCTAGTTAAGGGCCAAAGTGCACTTTATCTAGTTATGTGCACTTATTTGCAAGTTTTATTGTTTTATTTGATTTCATATTTTGCTTGGAAGATTGCAAAATTGCCCCAGATTTAGGGTTTCATGTCTTTTATTGTATATACGAGTCTTGGGGGCTTGTCCTAGGCAGTTGAAGATGAATGAAGAAATTGAATATTTCATTTCTCATTTGACCCTCCTTTCCCGATGTGGTTGCGCATCACTCCCCTGTCTCTTCATGAGGAAAAAGCAAGGCATTGAAGTCATCAACAATAACCTACACTCCATTATAGGTGGAGGCATCCAGAGCAAGGTGATGCCACAACTTTCTTTGCTTCAAAGGATTGAGACTCTCATGCAAAGGTGAATAGGGAATTATTGTGAACCCTACATTATACAAATTGACAATGATTCATGTGGATAGTCATATTTGCTTGGTTTGTCTTATATAGAAGCTAGTTGTTACGAAAAAATATTGGGCGTCAACTCATAAGGAGTACCTAAAACTAAGTTTTAAGATGACGTTCCAAGCATTAACTCCACTAACTCAATGGTTCTAGCACCTCAAATATATTTTTCTTTTAGACAAGTTCTTCAGATAAACTTGGGTACCTGCACACCACAGATTCCCTGAACATTCCATACCTTGATATTCATAAAACATGTCAGATCGTTTGAGAAGGCAAGGTCATGCATCTCCTTGCCTTAGCTGTTGAGCTTCATTTTCAAGATCTTCCAAAAGAGATTGCTTTCCTCATTTCTTTAAATGAGGGAAAGCGACGATTCACCACCGGAGCCACCTTCCGATTGTGGATTGTACTCTAGAACTATGTCAGAGCGTATCCAAGAACCACCTGTATACCCATGTTGTTGGTTTGTATGCCCTAAGAGGCATCATGTGATGATTTTAATAGGGATACATCGTAATGACCCTGGTCGGATTAGTACTTTCAAGGCCTGGTTTTCTCCTCATCCTTTGTCGCCGGCTCAAGCGACTCACCTTAAGCAGCTGGCTCCCCACTTCTGGGATTATAAGGCGGTAATCTTGTCAGCAGAGATTTGGCACTTGTGACACTTTCGCACATATTCAATGCAATCCGTCTCCAGTGTGAGCCAAAAGTCAGCGGCCCTATGAATTTTTCGAGCTAACATATGCCCATTCGCATGAGTCCCGCATATCCCTTCATGCACTTCTTCCATGAATTTGCCTCTTTGGCATCTACACATCTTAGTAGCATAGAATTGTGACTTCTTTTGTAAAGTCTTTCTCAATTGATTAGTGATAAAAGGCAATTGTACTTATTATGTTTGTTTCAATATAGAGATAAAAATACGATAATGTCCAGAGAACGTTTTGACTCGACTGGGTGACCAAACTAGTCCCAACTGGTTGACTGGTTAATGAACTGAGCAATTAGAATTTCTGGCAACATTCTGAGATTGATTCTATTTTGAGTCACGATTAGGAACGAGATTAAATTTTTGAAAAATCCAAGCCCATGACTCTCCTATATAAAGGGGTGAATGTCTAAGGGGAGACAGACATTGAGACACAAGTTGTCTAGAGTTTTTCCTCTGAGAGAGAAAAACTAACCCCAAGGACAACAACCCACAATAGGAGGAGAAGGGGAGAGAGCACGCTAGCACATTGAGGACTCCCAATTCCACTTCCTTTTGACGATAAGGTGGTGCACTCAGAGTTGCCGCATCCGCGTGGATGACGTAGAGGTTGAGGCCCTTGGGTGGAGGCTTGAGAATAAGCACAACTTCTCCAAGGAGAAGACAAGGTGGTGTTGTGACGACAAGGCGGCAAGTCGGCAACAAGAGCGACTTTCGATCCTATTCGGAAGTGCGAGTTGCACACCGACATAAGGCGTGTCTATTTGTTGGACAACTAATGCCAAATATATATTCGATATCCCTTCAATGTCTTTAATATATTGATGTTTTTGGCTAGACGAATCCTTTGGCTAAGAGTTTTATTGGAAATTTTTGTGTTTCCGTTGCGTCCTCTCCCACCAAAACCCTATAGTTGCTTCATGGAAAATGTGTTTGTGGGCTGTACCCTAGTGGCACCATCAACAGTGATGCTAGGATCAAACACAAAGTTTAAGAACCCCAAAAATCACCTTGTCATGGTTAACCATCGTGTGGCTATTCTCCTTATTTGTGTGGGCATACTTTTGGTTAAACGTTCTTATTCTGATGAATCTTCTTTATGTTAAAGATAGAGATTTGACCCAGTGACTTGCGTAAGTGCTGAGAAACGCCCTGTAGTTCTTGCTGTGTTGCTTGGCTCCCTACATAGTTGATTCTTCTTCTTGGTGAGAGTGCTAACAATGTTCTCCGCTATTTATTGGAGCTCCTTGTTGTTATTAGTCCAGTCTCTTTTTCGACTTCATACACCATGTCTTTCACATTGTTAGAAAATATTGTTAACCTATTTAGTTAATAAGATAATAAGTTAATGGGCTTAAGTGTCTCGGCCCATATAGCCTGCCTCGAGTCCTAAGTCTATAATGTGTCCACCCTTTCTCCTATATAGATGATAGGGTGTGCCTTCTAATATCTTTTTTGATGTCAAGGAACCTCTCCTAAGTATGGACGCTTTGGACCCACCCTAGCAGAGTAAACCCGAGATCAGACACGTCATGGCAGGTCACCCCCGTGCCATGCCCAATAGCATGAATTGCTGTCGCAAGGCTAGCCCCTGGTCGGTGTGCCTGCCAGAATTTTTTTTCCCTTTTTAATTCGTCCCTGAGAGGATTTGAATCCAAGAGCTCATGTTTAACAGAATACCCCATTAACAAGCTGAGCTAACCTTGGCTTGCTTTGCCTTCTAATATAACAACGAGTTTTCCCTCACACTTTTGACATGGTATCAAAGCGTGCTTTGAGGACTTAACCTAGCCACCGTCTCCGCTTCTTCTCTCTTCGCTTGCTGCCACCCTATCCTAGAGAGAGCAACAAAGGCAGAGACTGTGGCTGTGGGCGACCATCGTCTCTCCACGGCCTAGGCCAACCGACTACTAGGCATCCTCCCAGCCTTCATGGCCGTTTCTCTTCTTTCACATAGATCTTAATATATAAGCCAACGCCATCCTTCCCGACCATCTACGCTTCCTCCAATCTCTGGACGGCGTTAATTCCCGTCTAGATCTATTCATCGTCTCTTCCCCGAGTTTGTCCTGCCGGTCATGTGCAGGTTCACCGCAGCCATCATCTACCGCCGTTTGCCCCAAAGATCTCCTCCGTCGTGGAAGCAACAAAGAAAGACATAGCAGCAGGGGAGCCGCCTAGTTCTCCCTTTTATCCTCTTGGTTCTAATTTCCGTTCAGATCTGTTCGTACTCCAGCAAGGGAGCCGCCGTCACCCCCTGTGATTATTGTCATCCAAGAAGGCTCCACTAATTCCCTGTGTTGTACAAGCGCCCGCCTGGGCGGCGCCTAGGTGCCTAGGCTTAAGTCAGCCCGCCTCAAACTGGGCGCCCAACCCCCTAATTGACCTAAATTGTTGCCTAAGGCCTTTTGAGGCCCAAATTAAGCCAATTCAAGGCTAATTTAGCATAAATAAGATCTGAATTTGATCAAATTGAGTCATTTTATGGTTAAATTGGGTCTGATTTATTCCAAACGGGGTCAATTTAGGGTAAATTAGGTCTGATTTGGGGGAAAACAAGCATGATTCGGGGGAATTAGGTCTAATTTGGGGGAATAAGGTCCGATTTGGTCATGTAAGGCCTCGTTTAGATCAACATAGGGAAATTTAGGGTTAGTTAGGTTTGATTTGGTCATGCTATGCAAATTAGGTTTGATTTTAGGCCAACTTATGTCAAATTTGAGTAGATTATGTCTGATTTTGGGAAAACAAGTATGATTTTGGGGAAATGGTCTAATATGGCGAGATTAAGTATTTGGCTAAATTTGATATTGGTTAGGTCAATATAGGGAAAATTTGGGTCTGATTGGATCATAATATACAAAATTAGGTTTTATTTAGGCCAAATCATGTCAAAATTCGGCACATTAGGTCTAATTTAGGGAAACAAGTATGATATGGGGGAAATTGTTCTAAATTTGATGACTAAGTCTTATTTGGCCAAAGTTTTGTCTCATTTAGGTGAATATATGGAAAATTTATGGAAATTGGGATTGATTAGGTCATGGTATACAAAATTAGGTCTAGTTTAGGCAAAAATTAGGGTAAAATAGGTCATATTTGGTCAAATTTGGATCAAATGAGTTCAAATTAGGGCCAATCAGTTCTAGTTTAGGTCTTGTTAGTTTTGATTTAGCCTAAATTCTACATAATAGTTTTATACATGTTTTGGCTACACATATGATACATGTTTAGTTTTCTGATTCTATATGAATTTTGTTTAGGTAAAATTTCCACAATTCAATCCATATCTAATGATTTGTTGCTTTCTTCATACGATACGTACACATTGATTGCATATTTATCATGTATATTTATGTGTAAGGAACTAAGGATTGTATTTTTCAGAAATTTTACATATATTTGTTAGAATAAAAAATATATAAAAACGCTTGGAAACGCCTGAGCCTCCTAGGCTGTCTGGACGTCCCCCTGGAACGCCTGGCCGCCTATACAACCATGCTAATTCCATGGACATCTTTCCCTGGATGACACTAATTCCCGTCCAGATCTGTCCTTGGTCTAGCAAAGGGGGTGTTGCTGCCTCAGATCCACATGATCCATCGTCACATGTGAGAGTGCTGATTCCCGTCACCTCTTGGCGTGTCTTCTGGGATTGTATTCACCTGGACGACGCTAATTCCCATCGAGATTGTGAATCCGCCGGCCCCCGACACAGCGTGTTGTCCAACCAACACAGAGTGTCGCAGTCTAGAAATCTTCCTGACGGCGCATAGTTTCGATCAGATCATAACTTTCACGACGTGTCAAGTTTTCACACAATGTGTTCACGGCAGCCTATTTCACCCATAGTCACAAATTCAGTATCTGGGATACTTACGGTCCAACTGAAAAATTCGGAAACCGGGAATTATGCGTAAAATTCGGATGAAAACCGGTCAAGTCAATGTACGATAAAAGTTCGATCAATTATTCGGAAAAAAATCACAAAAAACGGATTATATATATGTATGTATATATACACACATACACACACAGTCACACACATATAATGATTTAAAATGACTAAACATCAAACTAATTACCCTAATATTGGAAGAAGGGGAAGAAGTGGGAGCAACAAGCAACAGGTGCAAATCAGGGAAGAAGAGGGGAGAATGTAGGAGGAAGACGGAGCATATATGTAGAATGTCGAGGGTGAGGAACCGTTAATGTTGATGACGTTTTAGTTGATCATTCTCGTTGCATTCGCATGAGACAAATGGTTGCTTCTTCACATTAGAAGCTCGTCAAATTCTAGCCCGTGTATTCTGTATCTGCAAGATTTCACTCTAGATTTATCTTCATCGAGCTATTTTCGTTACATCTTCTCCGAGCTACATCTGTTGACATGGCTCTTATGCTGATCTTCTTGGGTTTATCCTTGATGGTGCCCTTCATTCTTGTCAAGCCGCCAAGGCTCATGTGCCAAATTTATGGAACCAGTGTGGCAGATATCAACATCCCGTGCAACTTGTGTTCGTGCCATGTTATGCACGTTTGTGGTCTTCTGCGCTAATTCCAGTTGACTACACTTCTCAAACAATTTAAAGATACCTCGATGACTATATCAACATTGTGGCTCCGCGTTCGTGCCACGTTATGTATGTGGGATGCATTTACTGTGCGCCTATACCACTCACACATTCCTTTCCAGTGAAGATGGCGTAGTCGTGGTACTTCTGATCGTTTGCTCCAGTTTGATTGTCACGAGGATTTGTTGTGCCGTTTGGATTCCATGTTCGTTCCAGATGCATTTCAAAAGACCTCCAAAGCTCGGTTATTTCCAGCTTGCAGAACACAACTCAAAAGAGGCATCATCATATTTTTTAGTTGGGAACTCTATGAAGCACAAATACTCTAAAACATGTGCCATACCCGTATCTGATATGTATCAAATAGCAATACTCCGTGGATACTCCAGGATACGTATCAGATACTCTTTAAGCCGTATCCATGTCATATCCGGACAGTATCGAGCTGGTCAGAATTGAAAAAAAATCTGGATATAGCGTGGCTCAATTAGCACCTGACACCAACTCCTATCTCAAAGACCTCCCAGCTAAGTAGCAGCTAGCAAGGCTGTCATAGTTGCTCCCTTGAAGTTAGTTCGAGGTTAGTCACCATTCCCCTTGCTAAATGGCATCATCCTTCTCTTTTTTTTTCTACCTCCTTCATTTTTTGGGAATTTTCTTTTCAAACAAATTTCCGTATCTAATCATGGATTTTTACTTGTTCTTTATTGCAAACTAGTTCATTCACCTTTACATGGTATGTGGATGCTTTCCCTTGTTGAGGTGCAAGTTTTATGCACATTGATGTCCTCGACATTCTCTGAAAGGCTTCAGTTTAGTATTGTTGGTTAACATGCCTCTTTTTCGGTGACTAATATTCTGGATTTCATCTATAGACAATATCTATTCATCTCTTTTAAAGGTAAACATTGCATCCCTAGCCTTCTGTCTCCCCCTATGAAGCATTGATTCTCCAAAATAGTGTTCTACCAGTACTGAATACATATCTGATACTAATACTCCCTAGATACTCTCTAGTACGTACTAGATACTTCTTAAGCCGTATCTAGTTTTTTTATTAGCATGATATAACCTTGTGAAAAACGATATGAATGGGGGAAAACCCCAAACGTGTAGAGTGCTTTCTTATTGCTTGATAGATAGGAGGCAACCACCCTTTCCTATAAATAGGATAAAGGGGAAGCATAGACACTTAGACAAACCCTAATGGGCCACTGGACAATTGGGCCCATGTTACAAATAAGACTAAATATAAGTAAATAGACTAAAACACTTAAGTAAATAGACACTCTAACAAACCTCAATACAACCTGGATACCGCTAGCCCGTTTAGTAGTCAAGGGAGTACCCCACTCACGTGATCCCTCAAAATCCCAATACCATGTGCTTCCCAACTCTAGACTCCCCATGATATATTGTGATTTGAGAATGAAATTGGATCGTCTTTATTAATTTTTTTAAATAATTGGTATTTTTGTTAAAATTTAAATAAACATATCAAAAAATCGCTGTAACCACATCATACTCGTATCCTATATTTTTGAAAGTTTCCGTATCCCTGTACCGTACCCGTATTCGTATCCGTGCTTCATAAATGGGAAGTAATGTTTAAGGGGGAGTAGCAATCTTGTGTGGGGAGTGACATTTTTATCTTCTAATCGAGTCTAGAAGTCCTAGCTTGGACATGTGTTTCACCCATGCTCCAGCTTGAGAGGGAGTGTTAGAAAGTATCATTAGCCTATTAACATAATAGAATAATTAGTTAATGGGTTTCAGTGTCTCGGCCCATAAAGCCTGCCTTGAGTCCCAAATCTGTAACGTCTCCACCCTTTCTCCTATATATAGGACAGAGGTGTGCCTTCTAATATAACAACAACACAAGTGGGTTTTCCCTCACACTTTCAACACAGTTATTTATATTTGTTATGTATTGAAGCATCTCTAGCAGATTTGGTCACTGTGACCTTGACTTAGTTGTAGCAAAGCATCATGCTTGACCGGTGAAAAGCCAACTTCCAGATAACTTTCAAAACATGCAGCCCTCGGAGTTATTGAGATATGTTTTATCATCATTTAAGTCAGTAACCACAGGAGTAAATTGTGCTTCCTTGTAGCCTAACCATCCTCACTTCATACAAATAAATGACAGATTCTCATATTTAAACTTGCAGAGAATAATGTGGGCTAAATAGCAGGCATCAAGGGTTTATTGTTCGCTACTTCAATAACGATACATGCAAACTTACCTCTAAGGAGCATCTTATTTTTTGGATTCACACGGATAGTCTTTCCCAGAGTGTTGCTAACGTGTTCCAAGAACTGCTTATGATATAAAAAGGTCGAGAGATTGGGGACACTCATCTGTACCACTATTTTCCCAGGACTATTCACTGCAAATTGAAAGACGACTCCTGTGATTGCGCTGTTCGACATGATCCAGAAGTAGGCCATGCGCCTCTACATAGTCGTTTATGATTCAATCAGTCAAAACCGACTCCCAAACTTCTTCAGCGAGAGAATCTTCTCTTATAGTCATATACCCGATTTCCTTTGCCAACACTTTGATGACAATAAACTTCCATAGGTGTATGAATTCATCCATCGTTTTTCCATTGATGTGGTATGTGAATGAAACCCTACTTCTGTTGGACATCATTTGGATTTAGTTGCAGATGAAAATTATGAAGAATACCAATATTAACATTCCCTCTCATATACTCATGCCCCGCCTCATCACGATAGTTTGGAGGCGGTGATTGCAAGGGAGACTTTTAGATTAATGCGGGGTTGATTCCTTGAGCCATTGCCATTTCAATGTCATGAAAAACCTTGTAGACACAATCACCATGCTCAGACAAATCATCATGGCAATCAGACGGGGTCATCCCTTTACAAGGGCCTGGATTATAATCAGTATCAAGAAATTATTTAAACGATGTGATTGACCGTGGGTGGCCAATAGATGAAGGTGGCTCCATGGAAGGCTGCCAGTTGAAGGGTGATCTGGTAGTTCTTTTTAGGGTGCGGTCTAAAGAACTGTCTGTCGTACCATATTGGTAAAAATAGCAGACTTAATTCTCTACAAAAGGAAAACAAAAATTCACGACGAAGCAATTCTTCTCTTATTTGGTTATCCTAAATAGTAGTTTTTTTTCTTCAGTTTGTTCACCGGAATAGTCTACCTGCTATGTTGATTGTATTTTTATAGATTTGGCAAACTTGAAAACTGAATAAAATATAGGTGAAACATGTCATATCTATAAACAGTCGGACTCCCGAGTTACTGATTGCAAAATGTCATTGTTATTTCTGTATTAACTGACTTTTTCCCATCAGATTTACTAATGAATTTTATTTAGTACAGACATTAATGCCGAAGACAATGAAGGAGAGACTTATGCGGCAAAGCCATCTTCCAAAAAGGAGAAGAAAAAGCAAGAGAGAGAAGCAGAACGCCAGGTTACTTTCTTGTCAAATGTCCTCTCCGTAAAATTAAAACCGTCAAACATTCAATGAAGTAACGTCTTTCCTGCTAATCTCTGGAAGGCTGAGGAGGCTGCTCGTGAGTCAAGAAAAACGAAGCAAGATTGGTATGATGAGATGCGAAGGAGGAAGGATGAGGAACATGAGGCAAAAGAACGTTTGATGGTATAATTTACTCTGGATACATTTGCTGTATTTCAATATCAGGATTTTTTTTCTATTTGTGTACGCATTAAGTGATTTCCTTTCTCGGTGCTTTTGAGATGATATTTTAGGAAGAAGAAGCACTTGCTAGGAAGGCCAAAGAGGAGGAAGCGTTTGCTTTAGAATTTGAGAAGTGGAAGGGAGAATTTTCTGTAGATGCTGAAGGTACTGTAGAGAATGAAATGCTAGGAGGAAACCAGGACACACTTGCAGATTTTGTGGAGCATATACAGGTTGTTGTTCTCCTCTAGTGTTATACAATTCATCCCATTACCCCCAGTTTATTCTCTAATATACAGGATTGTTGTGCCGCAACCCAAAATGCCCACACTTCAGCTAGTCATGTAAAATAGTAGCTTTGGAAAAATTTCTTTTTATATAAAATAGTTTTGTCAACAGTTTTATTTTGTATGCACTTGGGTTTCAATTTCACATCACTCTGACTTTTGCTTACTGATTGATATGTAACTGTCCGATATAGTGCTTTTAGTGTTTATAATGGCCCTATTGTCTACTAAGAAATATATTTATTATGTCCTAACTGGTTTTGATTGGTAAAACAATCAGTATTTTTTAGATAGAAATTGATGGTGTGGGTGATATTATCTGACCATTATTTCATAATATTTCTCTTTCCATAGTTTAAATAAGTAATACTAATAAAATAGTGCAAATAATGGCGGAAAGGGTCGAGGGAGAGGGCGAAGCGGATGGAGAGGGCGAGTGCGTCTTCCGGATAGTGGCAGGGGAGGGGATGCAGCGCTAAGTGAGTCGACCTCGTCAGCGCCTCCTCCTGATGTAGCTGGAGGAGAGGGACAGCCGGTGATCCCTTCCCTGGAAGCTCTCACGTGATCCTTGCAGAACAACCGACTCCAAACAAGGAAGCTGGGGTTGATCCCTGCCTATTCTGAAGCTTCGTCGAGTTCTCTTAGATGATCAACGTAATCCATGAGCCAACCGGAAGCGCCGCCGTTTTGCCATCTTGATTGGGTTCAAGTATCTCACCAGGAGCATTCGAAGATCGATATCACCGCTATTCCCTTCGTGGAGCGGAATGTGCAGAAGGGAGTTAAGTTTGCTGAGTTAACCAGAGCTAAGGGCGACCTAGCTACGTGGGATGATTATGTCTCTGTTAGGTTTGTTGGAAGGAAGCCCTTCCGGAATACCCTTTTGGGTTGGATTTGCAACAACTAGCGGCCCAGCGGGAAGTTCGATATTGTGGTGGAGGAAAAGGAAGGTTTCATCGTCAAGCTTTCTATGCAACAAGAAAAGGAGAGAATCCTGGTGACGACTCAATGGTTCATGGATGGACTACTGATCGTTGCTCATAAATGGTCGCCTGGAGCCCTTCTCTCCCCCTATCATTCTCTGCTGTTTCAATTTAGTTCACGGTTGAGAACCCTGGGGTTCCATGGATATTGGATAGTCTCGCGAGAGTCACCAGCACCCTAGGGCTACCCTTGGACTATGAGGATTCAACTTTGACTGGAGGAGATCTTCATCCAACAATAGTTTGTGTAGAGATTCAAGCTTCAAAATCTATTCCAAAAGTCACGACAATGTCTGTTAATGGGGAATCATCCGTACTGAAGGTGGATTGTATTGCTAGGCCGAATCAGTATGCCGGATGCATGATGCAAGTTGTTTCGGCATTGACTTGCCTCTTGTTTTAAAGTTGATCGTTATTTTACTCTTCCAGGTAACCTCCATCTCAAGGAATGAGGTTTTGCCGGTATCGGCGGTATTTCGACCGAAATACCGATACCGACGGGTACCGACACAGAAACATGCGTGCGTACCGATAGGATCGCAAATACCGATAATACCGACATGTATACCGCCAATACCGTCATGTTTCGATGGTTTCAGTGCAAAATGCACTATTAACTTCACTGTACCGACCGAAACCGGCGGTATACCGACGAGTATACCGTTTTTTGCGAGAATGACTGTTATTACTTATTGGGAGGAGAAAAGAAGGTACATTTGGATGATTTTTGTCGATTGGAGCTAATACCAACTCAAATCAAGGTAATTCTAACTAATCTCTTTCATTTCTAGCATTAGGAACCTCTCCATCTCTTTTTCCTACTTTTTTCTTCCACTTTTGCCTAAAAAAGTGTTTTTACCGCTAAAGCCTAGTATTACTCCAATTTTTATATGTTTACGTGAACTATACATACATCTATAAGTACATTATGTAGATATGCAATATTATCACTAGATCTACCTATTCAAAACACTATTAATTACTATTATCATATAATTTATCTAAGCATATTACAATTAGTATTGATATAGTTAGTTACTTATTTATGTTTAGTGGAAGATGTTTGACTAAAGAGCAATGTGAATATAATACAAAGGAGTAATATACACTTATATAGTATTGCACATGAATGAGCAATACGGATCTTCATACAATTTTCCAATAATGATATGTATGAGGAGCATGTGACTACATACAACCACCTTTATAGGATACACATGTCATGGCCGCAATATCTCAGTACTATCAACTCGTTACTGTATGGAGAACCAGCGCGCCACTCAACATACAACTGATGTGAGTTGTAAGTAAAGGTGTTATTCGTATGTTGTAAATTGTATACTATTGCATAATTGTGTGTATTTAAGTTTGTAGTTTGTGCTAGTAAAATTTCATATCTTAATTCCTACATTTTGTCATCGAAATCCTTCATCGAAATCCCAATGAAACAGGACAAATTCCTTACCTCGCACATGATGGACCCCCCCCCCCCAACACCCAATATAAAATTTTATTGCATAAAACATTGCATTTAGATGTAGAGATTACACCTGTAAAGTTTCATGAATTAATTCGTTCATTTTGGCGTAGAAACGACCATGATTGCATCTGTCGGTATTTCCGTTGGTATACCGGTAAATACCTATTTCCAAGCTGTCGAAACGACATCGGTATCGGTCACCTTGTTCCTTGCTCCAGCTCAGAGTTGGCAAGTAAAATGAAGGTGTTCAAAGGTATGTTGATGACAAAGACAAAAAGAGTTCGTCTAATCTTGAGGATGAAGTTTGATTGTTCAAGAGAAAGCAGTGGCATGGGGTGGTTTTGAATGTTGTTGTTTAGGAGCTCGTTCAAGTGCTTACTGGAGTTAATGCTGAAGCTGGAATAGCTACAAACAGTAAAGTAGCTCCTCAAGGGAAAGCACAAAATGCGGTTGATGAGCCAAAGATGGAGAAATCTTCATCGCCACAGGTGTCAGATAATGATGGTCGATCCTCAGGAAAATTGTGGAAGAAAGGAAGTGGTTCGACAAGCCATCTAAGGATACAAGGGTTGGAAGATGAAGAAGATTCTGAGGAGGAATGTGAACCTTTTCTACGACTGTGGGAGTTGTATGAAGATTGGGGTGGGAATCTGAAACCAAACAAGAAAAAGAAGCCCAAGTGAATGTGTGGTTTGTCGCCTTTGGTATAAGGCTTCATATGAAGGTATATGCGTGCTTGTGCCTGAACAGAGAATCAGTTGGTGTGTGCTTTGGCTATAGCAGCGGTCTCTTGCTATGATCTGTTCTTGTCTGGCCTATGTGCACTGGTTCTTTCTAGGAGTTTTCTGACTTATGCTATGGTTCTTCTGGGAGGCTTTCCTGTTCCTAGTATAAGAGGGCTGCTGTGAACGTCTCAGGCAGCAGGTTGATGAAAGCTGTGATGCCTCACTCGTTACAGGGGATTTGGCTCTAATTCCAGTTTGCGTGGAAGAAGGGGCCTGAGATGTTCCATCTCTTGCTATACGAGGTGGTTTTTTTAGTATGAGGTTTTTGGGGATTCGCCTGTTTGTCTTTTGGACGGCTTTGGTCTTTTAGTTGCTGTTTCCTTTCGTATGTTGCTACCTTTCTGACAGTCCAGTTAGATGTGTCTGTTGTGATATTCCGGTCTAGTTTGGTTGTCCCTGGTCTTTCTGTTGTGTGTTGTTCCCTGTGTGGAACTTTGATCTTTTTTTGGTGTTAGTTTTAGAATTTTGAGGGGCACATATTTTGTACCTAGAGTTGGTTAATAATAAGATTCACGCTTGCTTGACCAAATATAAGTAATACTAGATTGATGTAATCTTCGGAGTGCTCATTGAAAGATCAACCTACGTGTGCATGAGTCACTAATATGCTTATGTACATTCATATTAACACTATCTCCTAATTGTTCAAAGCTTGACCTTTTTACACGAGTTACAAGATTCATATCACTGTTCTAATCACTTTCAAGGTGTGATACAAAGGTAAGACACTAGTTTGTACATGGGAACATCTTGTACTCAAGTCTAAGTGACATGGGTCAGAGAGCTTTAGTTCCACACTATTAGCATCTGGGTTTGTACAAAGCTATGTAAGCATGACTTCTATTGAAACTAACATGTACTTGACATTTAAAACAAAATGCCCTGTTACTGAGCATTCATGTTGCTTGAGACTTGTGAAACCGTGTGTTTCATAACCTATGCTGGAGCATATCAGGTCCTGGGTCTAATTTGATACTGTATGAGAGATGGATCTCCTATAGCAGATGTGGGGCCTACAATGGCCATTTGACGCTTTTGTTTTGGGCGGTGAAGAAACAAGGTTTCAACAAGATGAACGTGGCTGAAATGCGTATGCTGAGATGGATGTGTGGGAAGACAAGAAAAAATTGCTTGAGAAATGATTATATCTGGAATAAGGTGGGGGTACGAGCATTGAGGACAAGTTGCGCGAGGGCCAACTCAGATGGTACGGACATGTGCAACGAACACCGACTAATGCGCCTATACGAAGCAATGCTATTTAGTCAAGCACAATAAATAGAAGAAGAGGAAGATGAAAAACACTAGAGGGGGGGGGTGAATAGAGTTTTTAAATATTTTAACAATTATTTAACTCAAACAACCACAATTGAAAATGGAAGGAGACAAGTGTTTAGAGTGGTTCCAACCTTAGCAAATACTAAGGTTGTCAGTCCACTACCCAGTTGCTTACCCAATCGGGATTTTGAAAGTATTAATTTTATTACCTTCACAAGGATTTACACAAAATACAATACTTTCTTACACCCCTTGAACAACCTTCACTTGAAGTAGATGCACCAACCCGAGGTAGCCTTCTTGAAGTAACTCCAAGCTCCCCCTTGAAGTAGCCTTCCTCTCTAGAAGTAACCTCCCGTTGCACCAGCCTTCTTGAAGTAGTTCAAGGTCCCCTTCTTCACCAAGAAGATCTTCCAACCTCTCCAATCCGCAGCCTCCAACCTAGGAGTAGCAAGGAGAGTACAAACAATAATAGTGAACAAGAAAGGAAAATGGAAATTACAACTTATCCTTTGAAGCACAAGGCTTGATTTGCCTAGATCAAGCGTGTAGATCTCCTAACCAATGTGTATGGAATGTGATTGCTGTGGATTAGGAGATGATAGCCTATAGGACACGAAATTTGAGCTAGGAGAGGAAGTAGCCAATTGCCAATATGCTTAATTGCTCACAAATAGATTGCTCAATGTAAATGTATGCTCAAAGATTGCTCAAGTGTGTAATCAAGTGAGTTTAGGTGTCCTAAGGCATGTCCTATTTATAGGAATATCCTACAAGTGCTTAAGGACGTTCTAGACACTTTCTAGGGGTTTCTAAGTGCTTAACTAGCCGTTAGATATAAGTTAGTTGCTTTAACAACGGCTAATTAATTAATTCTGCAGTTGCTGTCAGAGACCATCTCGGTCGAGAAATGGTCGACCGAGACACCTACTCGGTCGAGAGATTGTCGACCGACAGGCTCTCTGGATCAAGCGTATGCAACGTTTATCTCCAACTGCCAACTACCTTGTCAGCTGTGTCTAACGGCTACTTGGGTCTTTCTCGGTCGAGAAAATTGTCGACCGAGAGTGTCTCGGTCGAGGATTTTGTCGACCGAGATGGACCCTGTTTCAATGTTTCAAATGAAGACATTAAGTGTGTGTATGAGTGTGCATATGTGACACTATTGAAGGGGATGACCTATCTAAATGTGGTGTTTAGCTAGGGAAGATCTAACGCTTGATTTACATGAAGTCTAAGTACTTGTACATTATATATTTGTACAAGTTTACAATTGATTACATTTCATGACATTTACAATCATTCAAGCATATAGATTCCCTAGTGCTTTGTCATCCACCTTATTCCTGCAACACTCAAGTAGCACGTTAGATCAACAAGAATGAAATGTTTGTCATTATCAAAACAAAGGGATTTACAGATGTCCATTTAGCCAACAATCTCCCCCTTTTTGAAGATGACAAACATTTCCTAAATATAAAATAAGAAAGTATATAAAAACATGTGAGTTTCATACCTGAAGATTACCTTTGTAAATTTCTTCTCTTTTTTATAAAATGTGTGCTTATTATTCCCCATGAATTATGGAACATGAAATCCAATCCTTTAGGGAATATAGCAACTTTCAATGTAAAGCCAAGAGTTTATGAAACTCATTGATTGAGTTTTGCACAAATACTAAGTTTTATATTTATTTCTCCCCCTTTGTCATTTCAAAAAGATATCCGTTTAAGAATAAAACTCCCCCTTAATTAGATGTCCCAATAAATACCAAATTCAATGACAAAGATGTCCATTAAAAGCCAAAATGATGCAAATAGACGACAGTGTTAGGAAGCACAAATATCAAAGAAAACATCTTCCAAAGGAGTGATAAGCAATTGCTTCCTTATTTTGTTGAATTGGTCTAGTGGAAGTGGTTTTGTAAAAATATCAGCCAATTGATCTTCCGTATCAACATGATGAAGGGAAATATGATTTTTAGAAATATGATCCCTTAAAAAGTGATGACGGATTTCAATATGTTTAGCTCTGCTGTGTAAAATAGGATTGTGTGCTAAGTTTATAGCGCTTGTGTTGTCACAAAAGATAGGTGTAGATGAAAGAGGAAAACCATAATCGTTTAATACTTGTTGCATATAAAGCACTTGAGCACAACAAGATCCGGCTGCCATATATTCAGCTTCAGTTGTAGAAAGGGCAACCGTGTTTTGTTTCTTGCTAAACCAAGATACTAAAGCTCTCCCTAACAAGAAACAACCACCACTAGTGCTCTTGCGATCAAGTCGACAACCAGCATAATCAGCATCAGTATAAGCTTTAAAATCCAAGGATTGTCCTTTTGGATACCATAAACCAAAACATGTAGTGTCGGCTAAGTATCGAAGAATTCGTTTAACTGCTTGAAAATGAGAGTGCATAGGTTGTGATTGAAATCGAGCACAAAGACCAACGGAAAACATGATGTCCGGTCTAGAAGCAGTTAAGTAAAGCAAACTACCAATCATGGCTCTATATAAGGAATCATCAATAGGTTCCCCATCTTCATCCTTATCAATTTTAGTAGAAGTGGCCATAGGAGTAGTAGCATGTTTGCACTGATCCATCCCAAAACGTTTTAAGAGTTCTTTAGTATACTTTTCTTGGCTTATAAAAATCCCGGCAGGCGTTTGTTTAATTTGGAAACCAAGAAAGAAAGTTAGTTCACCCATGAGGCTCATTTCAAATTCTTTTTGCATAATGTCACTAAATTGTATGCACAATGATTCATTTGAAGCTCCAAAAATAATGTCATCAACATATATTTGAACAACAAGAAAATCAGATGTATATGTTTTAAAAAATAAAGTAGAATATGAATTTCCAATAGAAAAACCATTATCAAAAAGATGTCTTGAGCCTTTCATACCAGTTCCTAGGTGCTTGTTTTAAACCATAAAGTGCTTTCTTAAGTTTATAAACATAGTCACCTTTTTCCGGTATTTCAAAACCGGGTGGTTGGGCAACATATACTTCTTCTTGAATGATTCCGTTTAGAAATGCACTTTTTACATCCATTTGGTAGAGTTTGATGTTTTTATATGCAGCAATAGCTAGTAACATTCTAATCGCTTCAAGTCTAGCTACTGGTGCATACGTTTCATCAAAGTCTATTCCTTCTTGTTGATTATATCCTTGTGCTACTAACCGAGCTTTATTCCTTATTACTTCTCCCGCTTCATTGAGCTTATTTCTAAAAACCCATTTAGTTCCAATGATGGTTTTATCTTGTGGTTTAGGAACTAAATCCCATACATCATTTTTTGTGAATTGGTTTAATTCTTCTTGCATTGCTATTATCCAATAATCATCTTTAAGAGCTTTAGATATCTTCTTAGGTTCAATGATAGAAACAAAAGCCATGTTTGCGACATCCTTAAAGGAAGACCGAGTTTTTACTTTATCATTTGGATTTCCAATAATTAATTCTTGAGGATGATCCTTAATAAGTCTAGGTATAGGTTGTGTTTCACCTTGGTTATTGTTTGTAGTATCTTTCTCACTATCATTTGGTATGTTTAAGTTTTCGAATTGATTAGTAAGATCAATTATTTCTAGATTTTCTGATTTGGACTCTTCATGAAAAGAGACATGAATAGATTCCTCAACTTTTCTAGAGATAGTGTTGTAGACTCTAAATGCTTTGCTAGAGGTAGAATATCCCAAAAAGAATGCTTTGTGTGATTTAGAATCAAACTTATCTCTATCATCTTTGGTATTTAAGATATAACATGTAGATCCAAAGGTATGAAAATAGTCAACTCTAGGTTTCTTAGAATGTATTATTTCATATGGAGTTTTCTTCAAATGAGAGTGAACAGTTACTCTATTTAACACATAGCATGCGGTGTTTACAGCTTCAGCCCAAAAGGTTTTGGGTGTGTTGTGTTCGAGCATCATAGTTCTAGCCATTTCTTGTAGTGATCGATTTTTCCTTTCAACTATACCATTTTGTTGTGGAGTGCGTGGAGCAGAAAAATTGTGAGTGTACCCTTGAGATGTGCAAAATTCTTCAAATACATGATTTTCAAATTCTCCACCATGATCACTTCTAATGATACATATTTTGCTTTGTAATAGATTTTCAATCATAGAGCAAAATTTTATAAAAACATGAATAGTATCATCTTTGGTTGCAATAAAATGTACCCATGTATATCTACTATAATCATCAACAATAACAAAACAATATCTTTTGCTACCGATAGATTGTGTCCTCATAGGTCCAAATAAATCCATGTGAATTAATTCTAAAGATCTACTGGTGCTAAGTACATGTTTAGGTTTAAAAAAGGTTTTTGTTTGCTTTCCCAATGAACATGGTTCACAATTTTCAACTTGATCAAAGGATAAAGTAGGCAAACCACGAACAAGATCATATTTGACTAACTTTTTGATAACATGTGAACTAGCATGTCCTAGCTTTTTATGCCATAATTGTAAAGTATTTTCATTTGCAAGCAAGCATTTTCCTACTACAGATTTCATCGAGTTAGGTCTAAGAATATAAAGATTTCCAACTCTTTTTCCTTCATAAACAACATTTGTAGTGTTTTCTATTAATAATTTGCAGCAGGTTTTGTTGAATAAAACATCATAGCCACTATCACATAATTGACTCACACTTATTAAGTTATGGTGCAAACCATCAACAAGTAGAACATTCTTTATTTCGAGGTTTGTACCAATGTTACCTATTCCAACAATTTTACCTTTACCGTTATCTCCAAAAGTGACTGTTCCACTCTTCTTTTCTTCAAAAGTTTGAAATGCATCATTGTTTCCGGTCATGTGTTTGGAACATCCACTGTCAACCACCCAATCCTGCATTAGAATGTAGGTTTTGGTACCCATGTGATGGTCCGATATGGTTAGAAGCATTTAAGTACAGACTGTATAAAAATTCTGATTCAGAACTTCAGTCGGTCGACAATTGTTCGACCGACATCTTTCTCGGTCGACTAATCGTCGATCGAGAAGGTTGCTGTATTGCAAATTAAAAACAGAAATTCTGCTCGGTTGACCAATTTTCGACCGAAATAGTTGCTGTTGATTTTGATTTGTCACAGGCATCTGGTCGGTCGACAAAAGTTCGACCGATTATATTTTCGGTCGACAATACTTCGACCGACTAAGTTTCTGTTTCAGTACAGCAGTTCAGAAAATTACCATAATGCATAAACCTTTTATTAAGTTGAGATAAGACAATATGAATTGCAAAATTGAGCGTTTGATCATATCTCAACTGAATTGCATTCGACTCTACTAAGTTTGGGATTTTGGGACCCAAACTAAGTAGGAATCCTTGGTCTTATACGGGCATGAAAATGAATAATGTCCAAGACGTAGACAAAAATGACAAGTAATAGAGTCAACTTCATTTCTCTTTCTAGGAATTGTGTTCTTAGGTACAAACATAGTCCGATTTCTTTTGGGTTGATTTTTCTTTGGATCATATCCCAAACCTTTTCTTCCATTGAAACTAGAAGAGGCTTTTAGAATGTTGTCAAGGATATCTTTTCTTCTTAATTCGTGTAGGCTTCTTTGTAGCTTAGCAATGTCATCCATCTTCTTGTGTAAATCTTTTCTAGCTTGATCTAAATCAGATAATAGGGAGTCTCTTTCTTTTACAACATTGTCATAGTCTAGATGGTTACACAGAATTGGTTGAGTCTGAAAGTCTTTTAGTTTAGCTAACAATTCAGTCTTTTCTTGAGAGAGAAGATCAACGTTTGTTTCTAGAGTGAGTAGCTTTTTAGTGCAATCATTTAAAGATGTTTTTAAAGACAAATTCTCAAGATCAATGTTGTTCTTTTCAGAAGAGAGATCATTTAATTTAGTATATAGCTCATCATTTGTTTTGATAACCTTCTTTAGTTTCTTCTTGACATCAACATACTTATGAGTTTCTTGTAAACTAGTAATTAACTCTTCTTTAGGAAGATCAAGTAGGCTTACCTCTTGAGAGTCTTCATCATCTTCTCTTGCCATTAGACATTCCACCTTTTCTTCTCCGCTTTCACTTTCACTTGACTCGTCCCATGCAGCTTTATAGGCTTTTTCTCCCCTCTTCTTGTGTGAGCTTTTCTTTCCTTTCTTTGCTTTAGGACATTCATTTTTTAAATGTCCTTTCTTTCCACACTCAAAACACCTAGGAGGAGAAGAAGAAGAACTAGAAATTTTGTTAGATTTAAATCTTCTATATTTCTTACCATTGACAATCAATGCTTCTTCTCCTTCTTCTTCACTTGACTCCTCACTTTCTGGTGTGATTATCTTTGAAGCTTTTAGAGCCACATCCTTCTTCTTTCCTTGCTGAAGTTCACGTTCTCTTCTTTCTTCCTCTTCTAGGGTTGCTTCATGAGCTTCTAGATTGCCAATGAGTTGCTCCATTTTCAGTCGAGTGAGGTCATTAGCTTCTTCAATAGCTGTCACCTTTGGCTTGTATTTAGGAGGAAGTGATCGAAGGATTTTTGATACCTGATCTTCTTCAAGAACAGTTTTTCCTAGGGCATTTAAACCATTAACAATAGAAGAGAATTTGGCAAACATTTCACTAATAGATTCATTTGGATCCATACGGAAGTGTTCAAACTTTTGTTTAAGCATGCTAATCTTAGAATTCTTGACTTGAACTGTACCTTCATAAGTTATGGACAGTCTATGCCAAATGTCATAGGCTATGTCACAGTTTGATATCCTATTAAATTCTCCTACTGAAATTGAACAATATAAAATGCTTACAACTTTGGCATTCATTTGAGCCAACTTTACCGTATTTGCATCCCACTCTGCATATTGTGTTTGAGGAAGCTCGTATGGGGTTGACACCATCCGCCATAAGTCCCAATTGATGCCTTGGAAGTAGAACTGCATCCTTCTCTTCCAATATGTGTAGTTTGTTCCATCAAACGCTGGAGGTCTAGCAACAAGTGTCCCTTCAAGGTTAAGGTTGTTAAGCACCCCGTCACCCATTCTTCAAGATCTTGTTAGGGTTCCTTGAAGCCTGCTCTGATACCAATTGAAAAACACTAGAGGGGGGGGGGTGAATAGAGTTTTTAAATATTTTAACAATTATTTAACTCAAACAACCACAATTGAAAATGGAAGAAGGAGACAAGTGTTTAGAGTGGTTCCAACCTTAGCAAATACTAAGGTTGTCAGTCCACTACCCGGTTGCTTACCCAACCAGGATTTTGAAAGTATTAATTTTATTACCTTCACAAGGATTTACACAAAATACAATACTTTCTTACACCCCTTGAACAATCTTCACTTGAAGTAGATGCACCAACCCGAGGTAGCCTTCTTGAAGTAACTCCAAGCTCCCCCTTGAAGTAGCCTTCCTCTCTAGAAGTAACCTCCCGTTGCACCAGCCTTCTTGAAGTAGTTCAAGGTCCCCTTCTTCACCAAGAAGATCTTCCAACCTCTCCAATCCGCAGCCTCCAACCTAGGAGTAGCAAGGAGAGTACAAACAATAATAGTGAACAAGAAAGGAAAATGGAAATTACAACTTATCCTTTGAAGCACAAGGCTTGATTTGCCTAGATCAAGCGTGTAGATCTCCTAACCAATGTGTATGGAATGTGATTGCTGTGGATTAGGAGATGATAGCCTATAGGACACGAAATTTGAGCTAGGAGAGGAAGTAGCCAATTGCCAATATGCTTAATTGCTCACAAACAGATTGCTCAATGTAAATGTATGCTCAAAGATTGCTCAAGTGTGTAATCAAGTGAGTTTAGGTGTCTTAAGGCATGTCCTATTTATAGGAATGTCCTACAAGTGCTTAAGGACGTTCTAGACACTTTCTAGGGGTTTCTAAGTGCTTAACTAGCCGTTAGATATAAGTTAGTTGCTTTAACAACGACTAATTAATTAATTCTGCAGTTGCTGTCAGAGACCATCTCGGTCGAGAAATGGTCGACCGAGACACCTACTCGGTCGAGAGATTGTCGACCGACAGGCTCTCTGGATCAAGTGTATGCAACGTTTATCTCCAACTGCCAACTACCTTGTCAGCTGTGTCTAACGACTACTTGGGTCTTTCTCGGTCGAGAAGATTGTCGACCGAGAGTGTCTCGGTCGAGGATTTTGTCGACCGAGATGGACCCTGTTTCAATGTTTCAAATGAAGACATTAAGTGTGTGTATGAGTGTGCATATGTGACACTATTGAAGGGGATGACCTATCTAAATGTGGTGTTTAGCTAGGGAAGATCTAACGCTTGATTTACATGAAGTCTAAGTACTTGTACATTATATATTTGTACACGTTTACAATTGATTACATTTCATGACATTTACAATCATTCAAGCATATAGATTCCCTAGTGCTTTGTCATCCACCTTATTCCTGCAACACTCAAGTAGCACGTTAGATCAACAAGAATGAAATGTTTGTCATTATCAAAACAAAGGGATTTACAGATGTCCATTTAGCCAACAGAAGACCTAAAATAACATGGGACGAGCTTATAAATAGAGATTTTGAATCTCTACATCTCAACCGGAATATCGCCCATGATCAAGGAATAAGGTGACCGATACCGACGCCGTTTCGACAGCTTGGAAATAGGTATTTACCGGTATACCGACGGAAATACCGACAGATGCAATCCTGGCCGTATCGACGCCAAAATGAACGAATTAATTCATGAAATTTTACAGGTGTAATCTCCACACCTAAATGCATCGTTTTATGCAATAAAATTCTATATTGGATGTGGGGTGGGGGGTCCATCATGTGGGAGGTAAGGAACCTGTCCTGTTTCGTTGGGATTTCAATGAAAGATTTCGATGACAAAACATAGGAATTCAGATATGAAATTTTACAGGTGTAATCTCCACACCTAAATGCATCGTTTTATACAATAAAATTCTATATTGGATGTGGGGTGGGGGGGTGTCCATCATGTGGGAGGTAAGGAACCTGTCCTGAATCCCGATTCATTGGGATTTCAATGAAGGATTTTGATGACAAAACGTAGGAATTCAGATATGAAATTTTACTAGCACAATCCACGAACTTAAATATACACAATTATGCAACAATATACAATTTACAACATATCAATAACATATTTACTTACCAACTCACATCAGTTGTATGTTGAGTGGCGCGCAGGTTGTCCATACTGTAATGAGTTGATACTATTGAGATATTCCGCCCATGACATGTGCATCCTATAAAGTTGGTTATATGTAGTCACATGCTCCTCATAGACAGTATCCTTGACAAATTGCATCATCCCAATCTTTGGAAAATGTTATCTAAATCTCTGAGATATTGTGCATTTCTTGGAGATGTAGGTCGAGGAGCTCGAGTGAGTGGACGTTCACTTCCTTGAGCAATATGTTGAATAGCTACAGGCACAACCATAGGAAGTATTGGGACTGGAGAAACAGGAAGAACTGAATGACCACCACTCCATGTTTGCCCACCATCCTCAGAAAATGCAAGGGAGTTGTACTGATAACTTCCATGTGGGCCTGAGACATTTGCTGTATAGGTATATCCAACATGATGTTCTACTTCTGGCTGTGGCGGCGGTGGTGGTGGCTGATTTTGATATCCAGAATACCCATATTGAGAGTGAGATGGGTATGGTTGCCCAAATAGCATATTGGCAAATCCCAATGTTGAATCATGTTGAGATTGAGAATCATAACCTGAAATACTCATGTTGCTAAGTGAATCAGCAATATTAGAATAATGATCATTGTTGTAGCCGTAGGAGCCTGTAGCCTGAGGTGGTGCATCACCACTGTAGTCTTTGCCGGTTCGAGTTTTCCTCCTTTGAAAAGTTTTTTCACGCATGGGATATTCTTTTTCTGCTGGAGGAGGTGCAACTGTCGTAACATAAGGACGATCATCATATTGAGGATCAACAACAGGAGGATATTCAAGAGAGCGCTCACTGCCGCCGCCATCATTGCCACCATCATTATCAGATTTTGATTTTGACCCAGATGTACTTTTTAAAGGAGACTCTGTGCTACCCAATGCTTCTTCTACTTCTCTATTGATCTCCATATCAACATTTTCATGCTCAAGCTCAGGCTCAAGTCTTTCAGGTGGAGTTTGGTCAACATTAGTATCAGAATCTCCTTCAAAGTGCTCTTCTATGTATGGATCTGGACGACCATCTAGATTATCAAGAATGGGACGACCTATCTCATTCATCCTTTCCTCTAAAGGATCTTCTGAATCATCAACTTCTTGTATGCCTCTACGCCTGGATGGGTTGAATGTGTATGCGGTGTCAATGGGATCGTGGACGACAACAAAATCCACTTCTTTGTAGTTGGCATCTCGTATTGCTCTAGCCCTCAACCGCATGTTGTAGTGAACATATACCAGATCTCTTAGCCTATCTGCCCCCAACCTGTTCCTTCTCTTTGAGTGAATTAAATTGAAAGTGCTCCAATTTCTTTCACAATCTCCTGCAGATGTTGTTTGAGAAAGAATACGAACAACCACTTTTCTTAGATGGGGGGCACCCGTTCCATTCCATACCCACCACTCACAAGGATCACCTTGATCACAGTCGGCAACTGCATTTGGATGACCAAAACAACCAAGGCCTTCACGAAACTGTCGCAACTGCAAAAATATTTAAGAACAAACTTCAGTACAGGTAAAGAATTTGTTATATAATATATTCCGTTATATACCTCATCCATCACTATGGTGCGCTCTTCAGTGGAGGTAAAGAATTTGTTAGTTATATCTCTCACAACAGACATTAGAGTCGCATCTAAGCCCAATTTTCGCGAGTATTGGAACCTCGGGTTCAGATAGTAAGCTGTCACCAATTTCAAATAAGGAAATAAGATTTAGATTTATTTAACTTATACTTATAGCAAGTTATAGAGTTAGAAACTTAGAACATAAATATGAATTTAGAAGAAATAAATTATATACCTGCTTTATGTAGTGGATGCAAAAGCATATCTGTCCAATGCTTGTCTACAATTGACAAGTATTGTGAATGAGACCTAGGAGCTGCTTGTTTAATACCTTCCACCATTACTTGCATTGCATCATACAAGGCATTGTTGCGGCTTTGTCACCATCTACCAACCTCAACACTTTGACAACAGGTTCCATTATCTGCAACACCTTTGTAACCTTATCCCAGAAAGCCCGACTAGCAATTAGTTCTTCAATCCTTCTGCCAACCGGGGTGTTGTGCTCCTTCATGGAGGTCCACTCCACACCATTGAAAAGCCTCCTAAGTCCATCTTTTTTGGACTTTAATGAGTTCAAGGCCAAGTAATTCGTTGCAAATCTAGTCACCCCTGGTCTAACTAGATCACCTCCACAGTACTCAGATCACCTCATAGCATTTAACAAGAAGGAATGGTTGTAGATGAAACCTGTGATCAACCTACCATCAATTGTCACACTTTTGATGTAATCAATTGAGCCCATGTCCTTGAGGATAAGATCTATGCAATGGGCAGCACATGGTGTCCAGTAGACCAGATATTTCTTCATTGTACTTTCACCGGCCTTCTTGAAGTTAGAGCCATTGTCAGTCACTATTTGCACTACATTCCCAACCCCTACCTGCTTGATGTATTTCTTCATTAAATTCTTGATGTAACTGTAATTCCTGACTGCACCAGAAGCATCAACACAGTCTAGAAAAATAGTAGATCCACGGCAATGTACAAGAAAGTTAATAATTTGCTTTCTATTTCCAGATGTCCACCCATCACACATGAGTGTGACGCCATACTCAGACCACAATTGTTTCTGGCTTTCAATCCATACCTGTAGATCTTTCTTCTCTTTGGGAAGATACTTGTTCATCAACTCATATGTAGTGGGGGCTTTGATACCCCTACCCGACTCCCCTATGACATCCACCATGTGTTGTAGATATGGTTCGGTTGCAACATGTGCGGGTATACCATAAGCAAAGAAGAACTTACCCACTGCCTTGCCCACTTTCTCTTTTGCACTAGTAAACATTGCTTTTAGGGTTTTTTGCCTAGCATCAGGCTTCCTAACCCCTGGCTCATCAAAATGCTTCAATCTTGCACTAGCAGAACGGAAGAGTGTATCAACGGTGCCTTTCTTTCTTTTATATTGAGCATCCCGATTTTCATCATCATCATCTAAGTCAACAACCGGGACACGTGCAGCTCCACTGCCTCCACCTGCACCAGATGGTCCATATCTCC
Organism: Alisma plantago-aquatica; assembly: GCA_963693085.1. NCBI lineage: Eukaryota > Viridiplantae > Streptophyta > Magnoliopsida > Alismatales > Alismataceae > Alisma > Alisma plantago-aquatica. Next base: position 1,214,413,423 of record OY856412.1, read on the forward strand.
TCGTAAGCCGAGCTGCCTCCTCCCTATCCCACTCACTTTTGCGGGAGTCTCTGAGAGCACGCCTATACATATGACGTGTATAAGAAGTATCACACCCTAGAGGATATGCAATATCATCATCTGATTCAGCAGAAGAACCTGTGGCCCTAACATCAAAGAGTGTATCTGTGTAAGCCTTTTCAACCTGCTTCAACTTTTGTTGTTTTTGCCTCTTTGCACCCATCATTTTCTTGAAGTCATCCCTAACACTTGGAGGGCACTTCTGGCACATTGCCACATTCTTGTCACCACCAGTATTGTGACACTTGAATCTAGTAATTCCTCCACCACCAAGTGTTTTCTTACAGTAGTTGCAGACAATCTTTGCCCTATTCCCAGACCCAAGTACAGGCTTGCAGTGACTCCATGCAAAATCCACATCCTTTGATGCATGACCAGCCGCACCCTCAACGTCACTTAGAGACGAAGAAGACATCTTCTCAAAAGTCAAAACTCAAAAGTCAACACTGAAAAAGACAAAGACAAACAAGCAAAGCAAATGATATTAGTAATTTAGCATTTAATAAAAAGGTACTAGTAAGAAATGTATATTGTCGTATTATATGTAATGTAGAATCAAAATCGATATTTTTTAATGTTTGATACTTGCTTGTAATTATAGAATCAAACGCAAGATTTTTTAAGATTTTTCTTTTGAAGATAATTATTTTTTAAATATAAATAAAGTCTGAAATTATTTTTAAAATTATAAAACATGATATTTACTAATTAAAAAGACAAGTGATATGCTTTCCACATGCTAGTTTCATCTTATACAACATTAACACACAATTCTAAAGAAAAAAATAAAAAAAAAACGTTTATTTTATTTTCAGCATTTTTATAAATAAAAATTACGAATTATTTAGATATTTTGGGTATATTTTTGTTTATATATGTTCATGTTAGTCTTTGATAGAACTTCTTCTACTAAACCTAAATTAAATACCTATTATTAATGGTACTAATTGTATTATTGGTATTAATTAATGAAATAACATGTTAATGTTAATTATTAGTGAGGTAATTAGTGATAAATCAGTAGATCTATATAATATAATCATAGATCTAGTGATAAATAGCATCAATCATAAGTATTTTGGAGTAGATCTAGGATTTTAGGGGTATTTGGTGAATTTTTTAGGTGAGAATAGAATTATAAGAAGAGAAGAGAGAGGGGAGAGGTTGGAAATGATGGGAAATGCAAGAAATTAAGTAAACATACCTTAATTGGGGCTGATTTGAGCTCCAATCTTGAAAATCGCCCAAATTCTCCAAGTTTTTCCTCTTCAAACAGCAGCAGCAGAAGACGGCTCGCAAATATCGATTTTTCGGGGCGGAATGCCGCCTATGCCGCCCTGTACCGAGGTGTTAGTGGTGCATTTTGCACCGGTACCCTCGAAATTTGGCAGTATTGGCGGTATACCCACCGGTATGCCGAAAAATGCGATCCTAACGGCAGAATTGCACGTATCTGTACCGGTACCCGTCGGTATCGGTATTTCGAGCGGTATACCGCCGATACCGACGAAATCTCATCCCTTGCCCATGATAGAGCTGAATGGAAACGAAGGATCCATGTAGCCGACTCCAACATAGTCGGGACTGAGGCTTAGGTGATGATGATGATGATAACTACAATGTGAAATAATCAATCCAAAGTGGTGCATGCTTAAGCATTTTTTTGAAATGGGCTCATTTGTCAGGCTTTCATTTTGGCTGGGTGGGTGGGCTACATGCTAGGTAAATGACCGCGCTAGGACACTCGGGGCTTGGGTTAGGTTGGTAAAATACACTTAACTAAATGCAAGTAGGCATCCATGCATACAAGCATAAACTTAAACACCGAGGCGTGGCTATACAAAGTTTGGGTTTTAATTCAATTATTCATAATTGTGTGAGATACGTAGATGATTATCTATATGAAAATGAATGGAGTAGAATGGAAGTGATACGATTCCTACTGTTATTGAAGTGCGAGGGGGGTATATCAAGAGTCCACCTAGGTTTAGGAGTTTGGTTCAATTGAAAGTTGAAATCATATATGTATTTATGAGAATGTGGTATTCAACTCAAAATCAATTGGCAATGAGTGAAGGGGCCACACACCTTGTAAGCCCAAGGACCACCCTAAGACTCAAAGGCATGAGACTATTCCAGCATCCCCCCTCAAGTGCACCAATGTTTTAAAAAGTGGTATGCGTTATGCGTGCAGAGAGGTCACCTTATAGAGTATACGCGGTATGCAGGAGTATAATGTTTTGAACTTTTAATAATTATTTATTATATATAAATCAATTACACAATTGTATATTTAATTTATACAATTAGAAATTTGGACCCTAAGTTTAAGATAGATTCAAATATAAAGTTTCAATGAAAAGTAAGCACCATTGAAATACATTCTAGTATCATTTAAGCATAAATTCCAACGAAGCAAGCACGGAATGGTTTAACCCAAGTACATAACAATGAAGACTAACCAAATCATGTAGATAGATGCCCACATGGCCTAGAGGTCCCAAACAACAAGCATTAATTAAACCTGTAAACATAAAACAAAATAGTACATCAAGACGATGTTATCAATAAAAATATAATCCAGTTTGAGCCGAGATAACAAATGTCCATCTAAAAACCGCCGACTAATCTGCCTTATAAGCGGCTAAGTATATGTGGGCCGCCTAATTTTTGAAAACACAGAGTGCAACTACTTTTGTGTGCTTGCACTTGTTATTTTAGGTAGGGTGTGGTCCTAACACTTGTTTTGTGGGGGTCCACATGGTATCAGAGCAATCCGTCCTGTGCCGCCCTATGCGAGAGAAAGCAAAACCCCTTGCGGGTGGCTGCTGCCCTTGCTTGTGCTTGATTGCTTGCAGGGATATCCTACGACTATCGCGGGCTATCTCCCCTACCTCCATGGGTTGCTGCAAGGAGTCACTATGCCATCTCCGCCACCTATACATGCCTCTTTACCCGATATATCCTTGCCTTCCTCTCCAAGTCAGCTACGACCCCTCTTCATTCCTCTCTAGCCCACCGCCACCACCTACCAATCGCCACCTTCCTCTCAAAGCCAACCACCTGCCTTCCTCTCCAAGCCAACCGCCCACCTTACTCTCCGAACTAGCCGCCTGCCTTCCTCTCCGCTTTTCACTCAGTCGCGCATCTTCCTCTCCAAGTTAGCCGGGCCGCCTTCCTCTCCAGTCCACCCCCGCCTTCTCTCCTTCCCACCATCCCTCTACACATCTCCCTAAAACTGTATCCCGAATATCAATCACCCTGGTCTAATACTCCTCTAAGTTGCTATGTAGACACATAGTACCCAACTTTTGTTACCTCTACCATTGCTTGACCCTCTACCCCAACCACTCTCTTGATTCTTTTTGTGGTTGGCGTGAGGGGGAGAATAGCGGAAGATGATAAGAGGGAAGAGATGAGATAGAAGGGAGAAGTTGAAGGGAGGAATATTTATTTTTTGCTACCATCTCAAAGAATCTTCCTGTCGCTATATATTGCTATCGTCGTGGATCTACCTGCTTCTATATATCTCTATGTGGATCATTCTTCTATTGCTTGGTTCACATATGGAGAGTTTGTGGAGCCTATTCATCATATCATCTGCTGCTATGTTTGGATGATACTGGTTCTGCATATGTTTGCTGATGGTTTTCTATATGACGACATCATTCTTGCTATTTGTGCCGTCTTAGCATGTTCTTTTTGCTGTTTTGTGCTATTGCACTATTAGCCGTCCGTGCTTTACTTTCACACAGACTTGTCATGCTTTATATGCACACCGAGTACTACGGCAGTGATCCGACATTCTTTGGACTGTGAACCCTATATCATCTAGACTATGATGTGTGCTACTACGATAGATATTAAATGAAGAAAGAAGATGATGAAGGTTCTTGTTCGTGACTTGCTTTTGTTGGTGCTACATATATGACAGAGCTTCATACAATACATCTTGATGCCTTTGTATCTGTTGCTTCTTTGTGCCATGGGGTTGCATTCTTGCTACGTCACTTTTGTTGCTACTATACCTCTTGTGTTAAGGCATTACTGAGATGAAGACACTAACACCTACCTGGATTTTGTTTACAATTGCTCTAGATGCCATAATGTAAAACTACAAAAACGAGCGCTGTAAAACTACAAAAACGGGCGGTAGCCAATGTTGGATTAAATCAAGTGACTTTACAAAAAGACCAAAATAACGACAATGCATAATAAAATAACGAGCTGAAAATGTCTAACTAACAAGTAAGAACACAGCTACGCCTGCGCTCATAAGTGCGTAGAGGTGGCGCTTATCCTACATCAACTCCCCTTCACTGCAAAAGACTCGATTCCGTCGAGTCAGTATTGAGGTATAGCTTAAGAAGATCTGTATCAATATGACATAATTCATACTCTGTGATCTATGTGGCGTCTGCAAGAGAATGGTCAAGCCAACTAACTAGGAAATGGTGTACGGTGCCCTAGCTGGTGAGCACAGTTTGGTCATCAAGGACGGTGTCGATGCGCTTGGGCGGCTACTGAGGAAGTCGAGGCATAGGAGGTAGAGTGCTGAAGACAGTGAGATACTGTGACGGTTTGAAGAAGCTGTAGCTGGTAGCGGAGGGGGTTCAAATGTACCATGATAAGGAGAAAGATCCTCCACATTGAATGCAACACTAATGCCCCACTATGTTGCCTAATTTAGTAATAAGTGTTAGGTCCTTGTTGAAGTATTTGGAAAGGTCTTGATGCTCTGGCATGAAGTGTCTTCAAAGAATTTTTGGGGTAACTTTCAAGACAGACATGTACTAAAACATAATCTCCCACATTAAATTCTTGAAACCTACAATGTGCATCTGTTGAAAGCTTATAGTTCTCATAGGACGAAGTAAGATTTTGGTGAATCTCAACATGCAAATCATGAATGTGCTGGGTAAAGGATTCTGCTGTGTGGGAAGGGTGCGCATCAATGGGCATTCATGATGCGACCTATATGTTGGCGGGGTTTGTAACCATGAACAACTTCAAAAGGGCTCTATCCCGTGGATTGATTAACAAAATTGTTGTAAGCAAATTGAGCAGTAGGTAGGAGTAAATCCCAATTACCTAAGCGTTCACCTGCAAGATGTCATAGAAGGTTACACAAACTCCTATTAACCACCTCAGTTTGACCATCAGTCTGAGGGTGAAAGGTAGAAAAGAATTTGAGGTGGGTACTAAAGATTTTCCATAGTCATCCAAATGTAGCTAAAAAAACTCTACATCACGTCAGAGACTATGGTGGCGGGAAGTCCATGTAGCTTGACTACCTCATTATAGAAAAGACAGACGATATACGAGGCGTAAGAAGTCTATAACTAGGAATGAAGTGGGCCATCTTAGAAAAACGATCAACAATCACGAACACATAGTTGTGGCCATGAGAAGTGCGGGGAAGGCCTAGAATGAAATCCACACTCAGGTCCTTCCATGGCTCATGGTGAACATGGAGGGGTGTAGAGGCCTGTATTTTGTCTTTTGGCTTTGGCCATTTGACAAGCACGACATTGAGACACGATGCAAACCACATCATGACGCAGGGAAGGCCAATAAAATATGTCAATGACTAAAGCGGTGGTCTTATCCCTACCAAAATGACCAGCTAGGCCACCAAAATGTAATTCCCAAATGAGAAAATCCCGAATGGAAGTGGAGGAAATACATAACTGTGTGCGATGAAAGAGAAATCCACCAACGTGTGATCCATCACGCTAGACATAGAATGCTGGCCGGGTGTGCTACCAAGGAGCTCGGAATAGATTATTCCAAAGTCAGAACATGTGGGGTATTGTTCCTTCAAACGATCGAAGCCCACAACTTCAACACTCATGGAATGCAGGGTGGTCAAAGTCAAACAACGACTGAGAGCGTTAGCGACCTTATTCTCAACACCAGAGTGATGTTTGAGAATAAAAGTGTACTCCTAAAGAAATTAACACCACTTGGTGTGACAAACACATAAATTCCTTTGGGGATTAAGAAGCTAAGGACCTGATGTAGAAGATAGTGTCACCAATGACATTGAGATTGCACAACGTAGAATTCTTTATCATAAGTGAAGTATTTACGCTTTGCGTCATTGAGTTTCTCACTGAAAAAAACAACAAGGTGGCCTTCTTGGCTCAGGACGCCACCAATGCCAACACCAGAAACATCACATGATACCTCAAACGAAAGAGGAAAATCAGGAAGGCGAAGAACAAGGGCTTCTGTCAATTTAGTTTTGACAGCCTCAAAAGCTCATCTGCAGATGGTGTCCACTCTAATGTATCGCGTTTCATCAACTTAGTGAGTGGAGCCATTATGGTGCTGAAACCTCAAACAAAGCGACGATAATATTTGGCCAACCCATGAAAGGTACGGGGAGCTTAATGATCATAGTGGGCATGGCTAATCAATGATGGCTTTGACTTTGGCTGGGTGAATCTCAATGCCAGTAGCGGATACGAAGTAGCCACGGAAAAGGGCTCTATCTTGGAGAAAGTACACTTCTTTGAATTGACATACATTTTTTCAGCGCGAAGTGTGTGGAAAACAAGTCAAAGACGAGTCAGATGCTCTTCCTTGGTTTTACTGAAAATCAAAATATTGTCAAAGTAGACCACCTAAATTTTACCAATGAATGGTCACAACACATGGTTCATGACTCTCATGAAGGTGCTAGGTGCGTTGGACAGGCCAAAGGGCATGACCAGCCAGCCATTCTTACAATCCGTTCGGGGTTTTGAAGGCAATCTTCATTCGTGAGACTCCTTGAAATAGATCTAGTGGTAACTGCCTACAGAGGTCAATCAAATTTAAAACTACAGACTAGTAACTAAATGCAAAGTAATGGTAAACAGCGATAATTTCTTATTCATCAAGTCTACTTCTTAAACAACCTTACAAAGCCTATATATAGGCGTTTCAACCCAACTAACTAGACAAGTAGCCAATGTGGGACTAAACCACATTCCTTACAAAACCAACTAAAAAAAATCAAATGACCCCTAAAAGAAAAGGAAACTAATGGAGCATTATAAATACTACTCAAATGAATGATTCAAAGGCTACAATCTTTATCAACTATTCAAAGGCTACGACTGTCCTACATCAACTCTCCTCTGCTTCGAAAGATTCGGCTCCAACGAGTCAACTGAAATCTGTGGCCTGAAGATGTAGACGCAGTCTTTGAAGCTTGTTGTAAATGATTCACAATATCACACCACCGAATGAGGTAATGGCGCAAGAGATCAGGAAAGTACACGATGTTTGTTTTTTAATTAGCCACAATGAAGGTTGGAGGTTGTGGATGTGGAGGAATCTCATAAGCGTCTAGAGGTTGTGGAGGAGGCCTGAGAAAGATGATGTCATATCAGTCTTCAGTTTTAGTAGAGGAAGTTTTGATGTGTGAAGGTTGTCTAGGAGGAACAAGCTCTCAAATTCTTTCAGGAGGCTGTGGAGGGAACCTGTGAAGAATGAGGTCAAGAAAATCCTTAGCCTGTGAAGAACGAGGTCAAGAAAATCCTTAGTTCCATATAGGATACTCATTTTAAAATCCAAAATCTCTGGAGAAAGTTTTAGATGCACAATCTAAAGGCGATTTGGAGTTGTAGCTGCATCCACATGTATCTGAAGTGTGGTATTCATAGCCAAAGAAGAATATGTAGGTGGAATAGTGGCAAAAGAGAACCCTCAACAAAAGATATACAATCTGAACAAGGCTGTGAAACATCCTGCTCTGGAGTTGTAATTGAAGCCGCATGCATCTGAAGCTGCAAAACATCAAGTGGCTCTGGAGTTGTAGCTGAGGTCACCGACATCTGGAGCTGCAAGACATCAGGCTGTTCTAGAGTTGTAGCTGAGGCCGCGGGCATCTCAAGCTGCAAAACATCAGGCTGCTCCGGAGTTGTGACTGAAGGCACATACATCTGATTGGTATTTTTGATCAAAGTCTTCTTGTTTTCTAATTATATCTCTAATCTGGTTGCTCCAATCCTATTCCTCTGCTTGGCATCTATTCCAACACCAAAGGTTATGCAATATCACAGGTGAGAAAAAGAGATCTAGCTGTGCCAAATGGAGTTGTCAGTTGAGGTTTTACTGGATTAGTAATTCGTCTGGCTTAAACCGAAATAGTGATTTAGGTTGTCCTGGGTTTGATCAAATCAGTTCATTCTAACTTACATTTTCATTTTGGTTTGAATCAAACTGCAATTTGAAGCATATAACATGTTTTTCTAAACAACTGAAACATGGAAATCAAATTTACTAAACTCGATATATGAGTACAATTTTTGGACTGCTCTTTAATCTTTAGATGTATGGATTTTATGGATTTACCTACTCATGCTCTTCAACCAAAATCAGCCATTCCATCTTGTCACGGGCCTTCCCCTCAGGTAGCACCCCTAGAAAAGCACGGACTTGCCTCATGCTAGGAAAACACTCTCATGTTAATGTCCCTCCTTTTGAGAGACTCAAAGTCTTCTTGTTTTCTAATGTGAATAAGAAAAGATCTACTAGAGAGATTCCTTTTTCTCGCATCTGAAATTTGTCTAATGGGGTCTATCGTAGCTCAAGGAATAGGAATTGAGTACTCTAGGATATGGACACTTACTGGTTCTTTTAAGAGAGCAGTATATGCATTTTTTCAGCATTTCCTTAAGTAAAAAGTTGCATCGTCTTTTCACGTAGCAACTGGGCCCCTTTATGATAAAGATCACTTGGATTATTCCATGAAATGCCTCACTATCACTTTCTTATCTAGCCTCAACAAACTTGAAGCTTGTCTCCTTGAAACGGAGAGGAGGTGCTTTGTTTGAGCAAGGCAGTAACTGCTCAGCCTTGTTATAGACAGATAACCTTTTTAACCCTTTTTATCAAATAACCGGACTTATGCCCGTTGTCAAGACTCCTTCGCTTATCTTTGGGGAGTCTGGGCTGTCTCTCATTCCCAATGTGGTTGATCATCCATGAAGACCAGCTAGGCATTGTTGTCCTAATCAACTTTTACCTTGAGATAACTCTCCATGCTTCTTTGTCACTATTCATTAGGTTTGCCAATCTGTTGGTCAAAATCTGATTAATCCTGCCTCAGTTAGATGTGCTTGACTTGACTGATAAGGGGGATGGATTTGACTCCTATGAAAGACCTGGACCGCGATCATCGACTACCTAGAGAGTAGAGTGGCTGGCCACCTTATTGATAACTGTGGAATGAGGAAGTAGTTTCCAACAACAGAGGAACAACCGGGGGATAGCTTATTTTCTGGAAGTAAGCAGCTTCATAAACTGCCTGTCACATTATGGTAGACATCAAATGCTATTTGAAACACCAAAAATGAGAACGGCTTACGGAGATAATATAGGCAAGACTGCTCGATGAGTAGCTTCAACTTATTGATCACTGATGACATGATGGAAACGTTCTAGCAGCCGAAATATAGAGGAAAAGAAAGAAAACAAACTTGAGATCTGACCAGTCTGAGCTCAAGATCCTGTTGGGGATGATGTAAACTTTGGGTTGAACTAAACCAAATTAATCGGATTATCGGAGTACCTTTAGTTTGGGTCCAAGAGAAAATTTATTCAGGTGGGTACCAAAATTTGGGTTCCAAATTCCATTTTGGACCAAAAACAAACCATGATTTACCTATGTCAGCTTTCTAAGCTTAGACTAGCAAGCTGTTATATTCTGTAGTGCTCTTTCCTGTTTCTTTAGTGGTGGCGTGCCATGTAGGTCCAAGCAGTGTGGTGTTAGCTGCTAGAAGTAGAAACAATAGAGCAGATATGTGATTACAGGACTGCCCTGATATTGATCCTGGACTAGCACTCTTCGGTTGAGCATGTCCGTCAAGCCCCAACACCTCCCCGTCCACCTTTATCTCTGCAGGAGGGCAGTGGCTGTTCTTTGTTCCAGCTGGATCTCATGTTCGACACTCTGGAGTGATGGAAATAAAGGGGTAAGTAGGCTGACCTCAAAAGCTGTCATGGTGGTTACCAGTTTCTCTCAATTCAATTGTTGTTGCCGGTCCTTTTTCCTCAGTGGTTGAATTGTGGAATTCTTTCCTTTTATACGGGGTGCATTCAGTCTGGTTCGTAGAGGGTAGTCTGATTGATTGGCATCAAGTTGACGCCTCTAGTTGCAATTTTGCTTCTTTGTTTCATTTTCTTGTAGCTTGATATGAGGTTGGGTTGTCTTTTATTTTTTTCACTCTTGAGGCTGTACTGAAGTCAGACCTTGGTTTGTTTTCCCATGTAAGGCTATATCTACTTTTGCTGTCACTAGGTGGGTTCACATTTGAGATGAGGATGATTCCAGCTTGATTGCAGCTGCCTAGCCACCAAAAGCATTTCAATGTAAAAAACGTGTCTCTTTATCATGTACCAAAGCCAATACATCTGTACCTGTCTATAAATATTGCAAAGGGTGACTGGCCCTTAAGGCCACATCGAACAAGTAGGTTGTAGTTTTAGACCTTTAGATATTTATATTGTTCTATACTCATCAAACTGTCTTCTGGAATTCAACCTGATAAGTATGCAAAAATTTAAAATTTGACGTTTTAGATGCAACTATATGAGTTTTAGTTTCTTACTTGGTGACTATGCTTAGATCCATGTTCTTGGTTGTAAAGGGATATAGCTGAAACTACGTTTAGGTGAAGTAACCTTAACTCTAGAAGGGGATATATCAATCACAACATGGCACATGCACACACATTTGTTCTCTCTCAAATATCAGACATTCATTGACACCAGTAGTTGAAACTATCTATTTCTACTCAACCGCCTCGATGCCCACAAAAGCCCTAAGGCTGTGTGTGCGTGTGTGTGTATAACATTATGTGGCACATGCACACATATTTGTTCTCTCTCAAATATCAGACATATTCATTGACACCAGTAACTGAAGCTGTCTAAATCTACTCAACCATCTCGATGCCCACAAAGCCGTAAGGCTGTGTGTGTGGGTCTGTGTAGAGAGAGAGAGAGAGAGAGAGTCAGGCTAGAATACACCAGAGTGTATAGATCGCACGGTACACTCAAATGGTGTTTGCATATCAAGACTTTTTTTTCTTCTGTAAAATATAAACCATTGATCTTCATTGTCATACTATTGTTAGGGTGCATACAAATTTTGAGCCCGTTTGGATGAGTGTAAGTCAAATCATCTGAGGGCAACAAAATCGACGCACAAAACTAATTTGAAATGCATAATTTTTGTGGTCTTTATAACATGACCTGCTCTCTCTCTCTCTCTCTCTATATATATATATATATATGTGTGTGTGTGTGTGTGTGTGTGTGTGTGTGTTCTTGTTGATAATATATCAGAATGATTTGGTAAAGTTTACTTATTGCATTCATTGAGATACCTTGTTCACCTATACTCATTGTTAGGTGTTATAATTCTTAGGAAAATTATGTTTGCCTCATGTTTTCCGCTACCACATTATATGATCTTGGCATGTTCTTCTTGCAGAAGCAAAAATATGTTCCATTGGAAGATTTGGCTGCGGAGTTCAAATTACGTACTCAGGTACTCAATATAAGTTTGGTGCTACATGAATAATTTGTCTCATGACATCTGTACACTTTGCTATTAGTGAACAATTTTTATAGTGATATTATCTACTTGTATAATTGGTACTACACAACGTAAAAGGACCTATCAGTTACAATTACAATTATGTTTAGTCATGTATGATTTCTTTTCCTTTGTGACATTAAACTTGTGATTGCCTTCAAGTTACCGTTGGGCTAGGAAACATGGATACATGACACACACAAGAAGATACTGTCATTCCCGGGTGACAGAATCTTAAAAATCAAGACAGACTCGACACATAACATATATCAAGATGACCAAAACTTAAAAATCAACACACAAACACAGGCGCACATGTGTGCACGCTCGCCTGTGTCTGTTGTTATCTTGAGTTTATTTTCATGGGTGAACCTCACACCTCTTTCCTCATTGCAGCTGTTCTTATGTACTGTACTTGTGTCTCAATTTTGTGGATTGTTTCATCCTCTTGTGATTGCTTTAGCTCAAGTCTCCAATAATTATGCTGTTGCAGTTAGAAATTCTTATCAACCCTATTCATTTGAATAATAGCTTTTGTGTAGTTTACATGCCGATGGTCGTCTTACAACGTATTGAGGACATCGATATGCTCAAATCGATTGAATTCCTCTGCGTGGTTGCAATTATATCTGAAGTAGCTTAGGTGGGGTCTTAGTTTCAAGATAATCCGTCAACCTGTTTCATCATTTTGCCCCCTAGAAAACTTTTGAGTTACGGGAATGGGCTAGAAAGTTGGAAAGGCGGAATTTCAATACAAGGTGCATTTTAAAACATTTAGTAGCACTCTTGCTTTCTTGTTTAAAGGAATAGAATAGAAATAGTTTATATTGTGTGTGGATCAAACTGTCATGTTATGTGTTTCATCTAGACTCATATGGGCTCATAAAAGATTTTAGACTGGACGTGACCTGGTACTCTCCTTTCCTGATCGGAGCTTCTTGAATTTTTGCAGGACTGCATCAATCGGATAACTACTCTGGAAAGCATGGGTATGTATATGAACTTCCGTACAATTATAGTTCTGTGAATATCTTTATTACTGAACTTTAGGTAGTGGACGTGATAAGACTTTGAATATAATGTCACTTCTTTGTTTGGTGCTAAAATGCTGAAATTATTCAATTATATATTTCCGTACTATAATTATGAGTTCAATTCATCTAATGATACCCTCAGGATTTCTATTATGCCAAACCAATTCTTATTGATCATGAGCATCCTGTAGCTGTCAAAACTAGTGCCGCTCATGAACTGCTTTTGTTGTCAGGGAGATTGTCAGGGGTAATGGATGAGAGGGGAAAATATATCTACATCTCCCCCGAGGAAATGAAAGCTGTTGCAGATTACATCAAGCGCCAGGGAAGGGTTAGCATCTCCCATTTGGCCAGCAACTCGAATCAATTTATTGATTTGGATCAGAAAAGAGATCTTCTGACTGAGCCTAGCAGCTCAGAGGGGATTGTTGTCATGTAAATTTATGCAGTTAACTGGGGTGCCTGATGAGCACCAGAGGTGCAAGAGAGCACGTGTTTTCCGTATCTGGAAACTTCATTATGTATCCGACTACAATGAGGGCATTTCAAAGTTCATATAAAGATTGCATTACAAAGCCGGGGATGTTGCAAAAATCCTATCGTATTCTAGCAGCTCGCACATATATTTTATTTGGGGCGGGAGGGAGGGGAAGGTGATGCTTATAAGACCATACCGACTCTGAATGTGAATGTATATATTCAATGTTCAAATCAGGACATTTTAGTATATCCTTTAGAGGTACTGTCTATACAACTTTTAATGATGGCTGGCTGTACTTTTAAATACGTGTAGCATTGTATAGTTGCATCTGAAATTGGGACCTTTCAATAGTTTTATATATAGCGTATATTTTAGAAATCCAACGTCACTGTTGAGTTTTCCAGTTGTCCCAATGCCTAGGAACACAGATTACCAAATACCAAAGTTCATTTTCATCAGAATCACTTCTTTTAATGAAAATGTCTCAAGAATCACTTTTTTTTTTGGGTTTCATTGGCAACTTGTCATTGCAACTAAATTGCGAAAAGAATAAAGACAGTAACAACTGCTATCAGCCATATTTTGGTCATCCCAGGAATCCCATTGATTGGTAAGTGAATGTGGAAAGAAAGGGTACACAAGAATAAGGGGTGCGTGCGTTGTATGGAGGGGTAGGTGGAGCATGGAGCGCTGGCAAATAGAGGAAGCTGAGGCAGTGCTTGTGCTGCTATATGAAATAGAGAAATTGCTGTTGTCTTTACTTTGTGGTGCTATTTGTTCACTTCCCGTGATGACTGCCCGATACTTGATCTTTGACTACATCTCCGTTGTCATTGGCATCTTCCCTATTGTTAGCTTGATACCTCTTGGTTGTTCTGTATCCCCTTTGATAATTTGTTGTTTCTGACATTGTTTCTCATTGTTAACTGTAGTAGGGGCTTGCAAGAGGGGTCGCAGATTTAGGGGATCGGTGAGGAATGAGGTGGAGTAGGGCGGGTGAGACAGAGATGGGAATATCACCCAAATTAAGGAAATTGGTCAAGTGGTTTGTGCATTTTTTGTTGTTGTCTTACACTTGCTTCAATATCTATAATGAATGCAAAATGCCTTGGGAGTTAAAATTTATAAAATAGAAATTCAACATTCTTTCACATTCTACAAAAGACGGGACACAGACAAACGCCCTGAAAATTAGTGATACGTAACTGATCATCTGTTTTTGATATAATACTAACACTTTTAACACGGAAGCAATCTGTCTAGGCAGGAAATGTTAACAACGTAGGCGGTTGTCTCAGGTATCAACTATTACCTAAAGTTGTACGTATTTCAAATTTGTGTTTTGATTGAGGACACACCTCACCATTTGAATCGACTAAATTAGACCAGACAAAGTTGTCTTGTTCGGCACGAGTGATGATAAATTTAAGTGTCTACGCGTCTTCACTTTATGTAATTTGGCCTTTTATCCTAATAGTTTCACAATCAATTTGGTGACTTATTATCAATTGGTTTAGTTGTCACATAACCATAATTGCTCAATCAATTTTAAACTTTAAAATAAGGATAAATGATAATTACTTAAAGAGGCCCTATTATTTATGGTCTAACTCTCAAGCTCATTTAAGTCTAAGCTAAAGTATCATACCATTAGTTGCATTATACACTTAGTCGCCGAGTGTACCGTACGTTGCTATAACACATTATACGAGTAATGTAAGTCATGGAATGCGAGCTCACTCCAATAACTATTTGTATTCATTTTTGTATGGAGATAAAGGTTAGATTAGATTTCCTATCATAAATTACTTTCCTTTGAAACCCATTTACTTCAGATAGTGGAAAGTACTAACCATTGACCTTAGCATGTGGGACATGTCAAACTTAAGTGAGCATATAAGTTGGATGTTGGAGCTTCTAATAGGATCTAAGGCTAGAGGGGGAGGAGGGGGAACTAACACAAACTCATATAGACAAAGACATACAAACTTTAACGTTAAATGTGATAGCTTCATATTTTTTTTACCTAGTAGTTCACCTACTAAGTTTTCTTAACTTGAGAAGCACATTGTATAAACCACCATAAAATATTACACCATGTCCCTTTTCAACTCATGAAGAAGTAGCCTCTTTTTTGGACAAAAGGTCACAACCTCACCAAGGGCAAATCTATCCTTACCAAGATTCACCTGCCCTAGCATCTCTCTGTTCGAATTGAAAATCAAATCAACAAAAGGTTAGAGAGATCGAGATATATAGAAACTAATAATTGGGTTTGGCTTTCGCTCAATTTGGTTTGGTAAGTGATCAAGCTAAAGAGCATTTAGGGACTCTTTGTTGGCAAAATCTCTATTCTATAGCATGTAGCGCAGTGTGGATCTCCCAAATGACCTATGTGCATAATAGAGCTTGTCAATTTGCTTGTAGGCATGAACTTTTAGGGGTGAATAAGAAGAGTCCAATGGATAAATAGGCACTTTACCAACTCTAAAAATGGCTCAGTGAGCACTATTAAAACGACCCAATTGTATAATTTCTGCTTAAAGTTTTCAAAAAATCTTCAACCAATGCATAGTCACTAGAGCAGAAGCCATATGACTGTTGGCAAAAGATCCTAAAGAAAACTTAAGCCAATGCATACTTTTATTTGGACTAAAGACATCTTCGAATGAATATTTTTTTGAGGATCTTCATCTAACGAATTCTCATATCAAAAACAAATATTGCCATGAGTGAATTTTCTTGAAGATCTTTAGTCGATTGAACTTTCTGTATCGAGCTATTTATTTGTCTCCCAAAGTTCTTGAAGAGATCTCTAGCCAATGCTTATACTTCACAAGATCGCTGAAGTTTATTAAAATCTCCAACCAACTCACAAATGAGTTATAGGGATTTTTGAGTACATTTGTGAATAGACTTGTTTCAATTACAACAATACAATTTATGGGATTAATGGCATGGCATATAATCCTAGAGTATCATCAAAACATACAGAACAATCGACAAACACACAATTTCGAGAGTATCATAAAAAATGGCACAAGATGTATTACATACCTAAAAAACACTTCAATCCATGCAAAAGTAGTTACATACATGATACAACAAAATATAGAACTGCATAAATAGAGTACAAAAAAAGCTACAAAATACAAGTAGATGAAGTACATAAAACAACCTCAAAAAAGTGCCCACTGTAGCACATGTTGAGCTAAACATTACATGATAAAAGGATACGTAGAGTATCTAATATCTACAATGATCATGATCTCGGTCTTACATCTCGATCCGGCTGGAGAGGCATAAGTCCATCACCCCATGATTAGTTAGATCTTCTCTGTCATCCTCTTATCGATATGACTCATTTATTCGCCATCATCTTCTTCTTATTCCATCCAATCATCCTTGAGTGTCGTTGGGGTCAACTTATGTTGATGTCTTCACAAGTCATTGAACATTAGGAAACAAGAAACATTCCTACTCAAAGGTGGGGGATAAAATGCTAGACTTAGTTTCTCAAAACAAGTGGTAAAGAGACTGATGGAAAAGAAAATGGTATAGATGGAGGTGTGCTGTAGAGGAAGTGAAACAATGATATAAGTTGGTTAGAATTGCTGGTTAGATTTAGAAGTGTAATACACAATGGGAGAGAAGGTGTATACAAACCAAGACAATAATAAGGGTGTAAGCATGTGAGAAACCCATGATTGTGTTGTGCATGATTTGGGACATGTTCTCATGGATATGTTTTGGGCCTGATAAGGTAATCAACGACCTGATTGATTTTGCTACTGAATCCTACATTCCATGAGTTTTTAATTGGAGACATGTCAATCTATTTGGGAAGGGAGAAATGGAGGATCTTGGGAACTAGATACAAAGCCTAGGGTAGTAAAGTAGGAGAGTTGGATATATCCTCATTTTTTTGAGGGTGCTAGCATATACGAGTCTCCTCTTTAATTAGCTATGTATTTAAATTCATTTCAGAGGGTCTTCTAGTGGTTTATTCAAATATTCTACATATTAAAGGGGTTTTGGCATATTGAGTTTTCGGATGGAGCAAAAAAAAAGTCATATGAAAGTAAAAAAAGTCATATGAAATAGGATTTGTTGACCCCTAATTTTCTTGGCAATACATGGACAAGATTTACGGTATTCCTAGTTGAGTTTTCCTTAGATGAAGAATTCTATAGTCGAAAAGGGTCATTTGAATAAAATAGAGGGGTGATAGAAGAGGCAAGGAGGATACCACTCTTGTAGTAGGTGGACCCAAGCTTCTTTATGGCTTTATGGACATTAGTGAGGGCCAAAATGGGGTTGAAAGTGGGTGCATGCTCATAAAAAAATCTCAAAATTGACAACAAAAAGATCATTTTCATCCACTCGAAAAGCATGTTGAAGGGTTTAATGCAACAAAAAGATTCACAGAGGCTTTCCATAGAGGTTTGAAAGTGAATTACGAAAATCATGGAGTTTAGAATAATTGGTTTTTCAACTGGAGGGAGACGGAAAGAGAAATTCCAAGTAAGGTTAGCACAAAATTCATATATGACCAATTTAGACCATAATGTTTTTAATACTTAGCCCCAAAGAAGGCAAGTCCAAGAGGGACTAGTATCATATGACATTGTGTACCAATATATTGTCAAACTTACATGCCTCAAGGGCTCAACATGGACAAGGGGAATGGGGGAGAAACTATCTCCAATGGTTCAATGCATCTTGGTCAAGAAGCTTGACTCCACTAAAGGAGACAAAGCAACATGAGGAGAGGGATACATCTTCACATGCTTGGGAGCATCTATCCTACTTCCTTTTTCCAAGGAAAAACACACTAAACAAAGGTAGAGAGAAAGGGATAAAAAGGGTTACATGCTAAAAAAGGAGGAAGGAGAGAGTTAGAACTTGGTTGGAAACATGATAGGATGAGAGGAACACGTTTATTGTTATCTAGGGAAAATGTTTCTACATTCCCAAGTTTAAATTTATTGAAGAAATCATATGGGTAAGTAATGTTTTTTTAACTTATGCCTATATATAAAACCTTAATACAATGTTCTTCATTGCAGTTCTAGATAAATTCTTCATACAACAACATCCCCTCAAAACACAAAGTTCAAACCATCTACTAAGTATTTTGTGGAAAACTTCAAATGATGAACCAACATGAACATTGTTCCATATATCATTTTATGAAAGGAAATCCTTATCCAATGTATATATATATATATATATATTATGTCATATGTTAGGTTATCAAATAAAGCTTCTTAGGAAAACTTCAACTAATTAGACTCATTGTTTAACCCTAAACCTAGGTTTATTACTATTTAGGCAGCCTAAAATCATATAAATCAAACATCAAGTAGTGATTAGGATATATATTATTTCATACCCACATTTTGCTTTTCAATAAGTTGGATTCAAGGAATTGAGCATGGAAAATTAATTTTGGTAAGCAAGATAGAACTATCTATATCAAACTCGATGGCATGGTAGCATATGAGAAACATCAAAGCATACATCAAATCATTACAAATTTTCTTCATATAGAGGGGTTAGGCACATCAACTACATATTCATCTATGTTCAATGAAAGAGCCACACTATTTTGCTTTGTAGATAACTAAGAAACTAGACATGGTACTAGGAGGAAAATGTTCTTGTGTACACTTATTATCAATTAACAACCGACATAGTCTGCCTCACTATGAGAAATATAGGTAAAATCATTTGTCATAGGGCGTAATAAACCAAAATCTAGAGTTTAATCTAGCTACCTAAGATCCACTTGAATACTATATGATGAAACTTTTTTGGGAAAATGAAAAGTGGGAACACCAACTTAAATTAATCATAATATATAGCATAGAAATAAGTAAATAAAGTAAACTTCCTATGATGCCTCTATATAGCTTCTCATAAAATTATTCATCATCATCATCTCTGTCAAGCTTTGCAGTATTTGACATGGGTGCATATTTTGTCTTGCAACTATTCATACCAAAGAGTTTGATGAGTTCATTAGTGTATTTTCCTTGGTTAATGAAGATACCATCTATAATGTTTGATTTGGATCCAAAGAAAGGCGATCCCTCATCACGACCATCTTAGAGTCACTCTGCATTAAGGCATTAAATTCATTGAATAGGGAGAGTTTAGTAGAACACATAAATTATGCTATCAATATAAATTTGAGCTATAAGAGAATTATTAGAAGTACATATGATAAAAAGAGTAGAGCTAGATTTCCCCATGACCAAGTTGTTATCTATCAAAAAGCTTATCAATTCTACCAAGGTCGACATGCCTGTTTGAGAATATATGAAGCTTTATAAAATTCGAAAATGGCTGGACAATTAGTCATTTTCAACTATGGTAGGTTGATCCAAATATATTTCCTTCTCTATATCTCCTTTCCCAAATGATCTCTTGATGTGCATTTAATACAACAATATATTTTAATGAAAAGAAAATGCAAGCCTCATATGAGTAGATTCTAATATAAATATTAGCTTAAGTTTCATCATAGTACCTCCATATTGATTGTAATCTTGTAAAACTAAGCCTCTAAACATAACACATTTTTTTGTCAAGATTGTTTAAAAATATCCACTTTTGGCCTATAATCTCCCAATCCTTGGCTCTTAGTAAAGTTACCATACCTAATTTGTTAAAATTTCTACAACTCTCTTGCATGGTGAACCTTCAAACACTATCTTCAATAGCCTCCTTGATGAACTTTGTCTTGAGTGAGGAGACGAACATGCTATTTCTTTGGTCCCTATAAGATTGTCTTGTTAGGACTTTCTCAAAGATATCTCCTAGTATAAGCGCCTTTAGATGGTCCTTTGAGAACCTTGGGCCTGGATTTATTTCTTAAAGGGGGATGTCAACTTGATCATCTTAAGAAACTTCCTCCTTATGATTGTTGATATCTAGTTTTTGAACCTTTGGCACCATGTCACTTAAAGTATTATCAATAGAATATTCCTTGAACGTGGAGGAGTTAGTCTCCATAAAGCTTCCATGTATAGATTTCCTAGAACACACTCTTGACTAAATACATGATTTTCTAGAGAGACTATGTTTAATGACCCATTTTCAACTTAGCCATCTAATTAGGGTTTACTTGGATGATTACTTACTTAAGTAGATTGATCATTGTTTAAGCTTGATCAATGATAATAGTCTAATTATGATGTTTTAAACCTAATGAGAAAATGTAAGCATGTTTTTATTTTGAATAATTAGTATTTGAAAAGTGTATACCCTAGTAGACCAAAATTAGAGTTTTCTTAACATATGAATACATAATTTGATAAATGTAGTGGTGTAATAAATGCTTTTTAGTATTTTATCTATAACTCTATTTTTTGAAATTTGTGCATAGTTTGGATAACTCAAATATAAGTGTTCTTGCAAAATGTTATAACTTTTTATTGTTTGTCGACCTATTGGTTGGCCAGGTTCCCCCCAGACAAACTCAATCAACATTCTATACAAGCTACAATATATAGTATAGCATTTGATTCTTATTTATTTAATGGTACATCTAAATGTGCTGAAATCTTAATTGTAGCTTGACAACTCAATTTCAAACAAGATTAACATTTTCATATTTTTTATGACATTGGAGCGAAAACAAAGTGTTGTATCAGCCAAATTTCTATCATTAACAACTCGACTGACATATCATTCTGAATAATTAAAATAAGATTGATAATAGATGTTGAACTTTTTTGTAAATGTTCTAAGCACCTCAATTGATCTATATAATCTATATAATATCTTATTTGATCCCATAATATGTTATTCCTATCTAAAATCCAAAATCCAAAAATGCTAGAGAGAGCGGGGGAGAATTACAGGTTTGAAGGAGAAATCATCGAAATGCTAATTTAGGGGTTTAGCTTCCTAAAGCTTGCAAATTCATGTAAGTTCATCAACCCTGGATATGTTTTCATGATGAATATTCTTTCCTATGTCTGGAATTCTTCCCTCCTATGATTTTAATAGAAAGTGATATCAAATCACATATTTTCTATTTCTTTCTCTCATATTCTCCTTTTTAAGGTTTCTAAGTCGAAGAGAGAAAGAAATGGATATGATCCTCACAAATTGATTAAATCTCTATAATTCAGACTATAGGCAACGTTTTGAAGGTTCTTGCCACATGAAATGGGTGTTTATATCCCTATTAATCTTTATAATCATGTTGAAAGACTGATCCTATCCAACTAAAGTAATCAAGATCCTTGTTTTTAGTTTCATGTTATTCAATAAGTAATTGGGAAGATTTTAAGGAACCGATGCTACTAATTTAGATTCCTACCTATTGATTTGTATGTGTTTCATTCCGGATCTATTAATTTGAGTTGTATGAAAAATTGTATGGATAGAGAACTAGAGTGATTTATATGAATTCTCCCTAAGATCAACATAATTTGCTTGAAAATTTTACTTGACAAGTATAAAATCATTCTTGAACTAGATAAGAATGAGTTCCTTAATTATGTTTTTGAATCTTTGCTGGTATTACATATGGCATGTAAATAAAGATTAGTATGAGAGTTCAAAATATAAGTATTCTCTTTCTAGGGCTAATGTTGAGGGATTGACTCAAATTAACCAATGAATCGATGCATACTTACAATTGATGGATGAATTGTGTGAAAACTGAAACTAGAGCTGCCATGTATGTAAATAGACTTGATGAACTGCCATGTACACGATGATGAGATTTGTGAATAATAAGTTCCCTATGATAGAACTAGGCCAACACTTTCAAAACCCTAAAAAATCAGTATTAACTCGAGGTTAAGAGATAAAGCCTAAACTTGTATATACTCTTATCATTGTGAAAAATTAGATCACATATGTGTTGAATAGTAACCCTAACTAAATAATGGTAAATAATAAAAGATGATCATTAAGTGTGTTATACACATTTCATGCTTTGTATTTATTCATATCTATAGGAATCTGATGGAACAAGTATATGTTGTATGATAAACTTTTTTTTCACATGATGAATAATACAAAATGTCTATATGCTTATATTATTGCTAGTTCTAATATCTCTGTGAATATTTGATGTCTATGTGAATATTTGACAAAAATGATGATATTGAATGAATTGATAAGAAATATGTTGGGATTGAATTAACATGAAATGATTATATTTAAGAAACCCAATTTAGGGTAAATAGTAGATAGTAATATAATGTCATGGGTTGATACCCACTGATGATGAGTTATGTGAATGATGGGGAAATGGAAAGAAACATATATGTTGCAATACAAATTGTTTTGATTCTTGTTTTAATCATTGTTTTTGTTGATAAGTTTAATCTAATTCATGTCGTCCTAGTTGTGTAAGAATATAACGC
This sequence comes from Alisma plantago-aquatica, assembly GCA_963693085.1. Classification (NCBI taxonomy): domain Eukaryota; kingdom Viridiplantae; phylum Streptophyta; class Magnoliopsida; order Alismatales; family Alismataceae; genus Alisma; species Alisma plantago-aquatica. The sequence goes on from OY856412.1 coordinate 1,214,435,986, forward strand.
ATGACAAATTATGATTTAAATTTTCTTTAATATGATTAAAAAGGATTCATAACAGGTGAATTGATGACACATCTAGTTAGGTACCCTAAACATCGTGAGTTTCCTCCAAGGTCCAAACTAGGGAAATGAAACATATCTTCTTATAGTAACTATTATGAGAAGGATTTGTGGAGTGTGGATTGAGACATTAAATGTTAGACCACCAAATGAGTCATCTGGTGTGATTTTATCCATAAATCCTCTAATGTGAAAGTATATGTCCAGGAGGAAACTATGAAACATGAGATATGTGATGACATGCTATATTCTATTATGTTGGTTGCTATCTCGTATACCCAATATGAGGACTTGATTGTAATTAGGCAACCTTATGTGGACTAGGGTCTGTTGTTGATATCTTAGGGTGGATGACTAAACCTAAGATAGTGATGGTGAGTCATTGACATGAGAATCAAACATAACTCATTTGTGAGGTACAATCCAAGTAATTTTAGGGAAAATGAATAAAAGATGACAAACTGTGTAGAATATGAGTTGAATGCTTGTCACATGCGTTTTACTGCTAGAGGATATACCTGTTGTTGTTGAATATGTTTCTTGTTGTGGGAGTTGATCATTCTTTTATAAATATAATATATTTCCATAGTTGGTATTTGCCTAGTTTGGAATCTAGTCAATGCTAACAAGTGGTCGATGCTGGGGTTTAATACCAACTCTGAATATGATTTAAATATAGTCATTTGTATAATCTTGTTTGGTGAACATGTCTTATGTAGCTTTAGATATAGGACTATAGGATGTGTTCCTAGTCCAGCTAGTGGGGTGTCACAAAGATTATTGTTATGTCTTCTAATTGTTAAATGTTGAATTGTTAGTCTTACAATCAGAATGTCATTATGAAGTAATTAGCGTCTATTGTTATATTCATAGACATGATCTTAAATATGTTTCAAAGTTGGAATAGACCTAAGTGAATAACCTATACAATCGGAATATTGTCATAAAATGGATGTGTCAAATGCTAGAATTACCTATTAGACTAAGTAATATATGCTAGTTTCTTATAAGTTCTATATACTTAATCTAATGTTGATGCATGTACCCGAGTGGGAGGTATCCACCCACTAGGGTTCTGTATGAGTATCCTTCATATGTTTTTAGGTACAAAACTATCCAACAGAGAGGCTGTGACAAATATGAAGTCTATAGAATGATCTAGATTGGAATGTTCATGTACTATCTCTTTCTCGAGATTGGTTGTAGTTCGTATATGTTACTTGCATGTATGCACAATCTACTGTATATCAAAGTATACGTGAGTAAGAAGACCTGATTTGGCTTTAACGATGTTGAATGAGGTTTGTAATAATTGAGCATGTGGATGTCTTGAGGTGAAATTTGTATATCAGGTTCTATGGAAAAAGGAGAAATTTACCTATATTTCTTGTATATTGTGTTAATTAAGTTTGTTGAGAATTTGGTGGTTTTCTTCTAAATATGCATTAGGTTTAGGGTTTCTCTCTAATGTTTGCATTTATGTTGATTAAAAGATAGGTCCCTACAACATGGTACCAGAGCCTAAGTTATATGAGTCTTCAAGGACAATATGATATAGGGATAAGTGATAATATGGATGTTGAACATTGGATGAATGATATGCATAAAGACTGAAGTCAATATTTGACTACTCTAGTCTTGTATTTAAATGTTGGAATAAGTTAGTATAGCCGACTTTACTTCTTCTGGCTTCCTCGAACAAGTATCCATATGAAGACAATTTGGGAGCATAACAAGATGCATGGTTAAAAAAGATAAAATGGAAAAATAGAGCACCTTATATAATTAAGTATGGAACCTTAAGACTAGCTAGAAATTTCATATGAGAATAATGAAGGAATTTAATATATTAGGAAGATAATTCCTAATGATTTTGAATATGAGTATAAATATAAAATTATAAGAATAAGTTGGGAACTCAAAATCATTCCCACAAAAATAATCTTCATTGTAAAGGTTACTAATAAACGTAGACAATAATATGGAACAAATTATAATCTTGATCCATGAGAAACATAACCAACATTTATAAGAAATTGAAAGGTGATATGAATCACATCTTGACAGTGATGTATTACCAACAAATATGAAATATGTTTTTTTAATACTCTATATAATGATGATAGGGGATGAAATATCCATCTAGTGTAGGTAAATTCATAATTCCAATGTAAAGGATCTGAGAGCAAGAAAATAATGTGATAAGGAAGAAAGATTACATGAAAATAATTCTAACAAGATGCTAAGAGAAATGTATGCTTAGATGCTACAATCTTATTAAAAATGTTTTCTTGGATTCTGAGATGAAATCCTAAAAGGAAAGGAGAATTTGTAATGATCCATTTTCAACTCAGCCATCAAATTCAAGTTCACTTGGATGATTACATGCTTAACTAGATTGATCATTGTTTGAGCTTGATCAACAATGATATTATATTATGACCTAATGTGAAACTATAAGCATGATTTCAATAAAAAAAAGGATTTTAGAAGTGTAAATCCTTGTCAGTAGAAATTAGGGTTTTGGCAACATACGAATATAAAATTTGTTAAATATAGTGGTGTAATAAATAATTTTTGTAATCTATCTATAACTCTATATTTTTTAAATTTGGATATAATTTAGATAACTAAAATATAGGTGTTATTAAAAAGTATCATAGTTTGATTTGTTGACCTGTTGATCGGCCGAGTTTCCCCACGAAAAACTCAGTCGACCATGTTATACATGCTAAAGTATAGCAGTATGATATTTTATTTTTATTTATTTATTGGTACTTAAAAATGATATGAAATTTTAACTGTATCTTGAAAACTCAATTTCAGACAACATATAAAGTTTCCATAATTTTTGTTGATGTTGGAGTGAACACTGAGTGTTGTATAGATCAAGTTTCTATCCGTACAACTTGACTGACCAACTAGTCTGAATAAACAAAAAAAGATTGACAATAGATTTTAAACGTGTTTGTAAATATTCTAAGCACCTCAATTGATCAATATCATTAGTATAATACCCTAGTAGATCCCATAATGTTTCATTCCTATATAATATAAAATTCTAGAGAGAGAGAGAGAAGGAGAACTACGATTTTGAAAAAGATATCTTCGAAAATACTAATTTAGGGTTTCAACTTCCTAAAGCCTACAAACTCATGTGAGTTCATCAACCCTAGATAGATTTTTAAAATGAATATTCTATCTATGTCTAGAATTCTTCATTCTAATGATTTGAATAAAAAAGGAAATCCAATCACTTATTTTCTCTTTCTTTCTCTCCTATTCTCTCTTTATAGGGTTTTTGCATTAACGAGAGCAAGAAATGGATTATATTCTCCAAGTTGGTTGGATCTGTAAAAATTCAGATAATAGGCAATGCTTTGAAGGTTCTTGGCACCTGAGGTGAGTCTTTGTCTCCCTATTAAGCTCTATAATAGTGTTTAAAGCCTGATCCTATCTGACTAAAATAATCAAGATCCTTGGTTTTAGTTGTATGTGAATGGGTAATTGGGAAGATTTAAAGGAATCTGATGCTAATGATTTGGATTCCTTCCCATTGATTTGTATATGTTTAGTCCCTGATCTATCGATTTAAGTTGTATGAAAAATTGTATGGATAGAGAACTATGTTGTTTTATATGAATACTACCTGAGATCAACCTAATGAAGGATATTCTTGAAAAATTTATTGGTCAAATATAAAATCATTCTTGAACATTATAAGAATGAGTTCATCATTTACATTTTTGGGTCTTTGCTAGTATTACATATGTAATACACATAAAGATCAATATGAGACTTTAAAATACAAGTATTCTCTTTCTAGGGTTAATGTTGAGTGATTGACTCAAATGAGCCAATGAATCAATGTTTACTTACAATTGATGGATGAATTGTGTGGAAATGGAAACTAGGGTTGCCATGTGTGTGAATAGACTTAAGGGACCTCCCTGTACAACCTGATGATATTAGTGAATAATAAATCTCCTTATGCTATATTGAACTAAGATGACTCTTTTAAAATCCTAGAAATTTAGTATTAAGTTCAGGATAAGAGATAATGCATGAACTTGTATATACTCTTGTAGTTGTGAAAAAAATCTCAAATGTAAATGTTATATTTCAATTGAAGGTGGTACATATGATTAAGACGATCTAAGATAATGCATATAATCTAGTATAATTTATGGAAAAATGAATAATTCCCACATTAGTGCAAGTCATATCAGTTGAATTGAGAAGATAACTACAAGTTAATGAGTAAAAAAATTGTAATCTGTGGTACATTTGTAAATTGAGAGTTTTGTAAGGAATAGGGTAATTTCTTTTAATTAACAAAATTTGAGTAGAAGTCAAATGACATGGTACATGCAGCTAAATGCAATAGAAGAAATGGACAAGGGTGAAATGAATTTTTTTGAAAAGTAATGAATGAAATATTAATGAAATGAGTAGAGGTAGTCTTTCATATACTTACTTTAAATACATTTGGGTTGACCTAAACTGAATGAAATACTGAAGTCATGCTATGAAGGATTTCAATGAGAGAAAAACTTCATGCATTAAGTACATTTAGAATGACCGATTCCAAGAATAGTAGTGAACATAATATGTAGGAAGTTATGACTAATGGTAACCAAATGAAGGAAATTGATAGTCGGATCTGAGAATCTAATTGTAATGCTAAAATGATGAGATATGTGATAATAATGGATATTACTTTGAAATAAGGGATTAATGACTGTACATAAGTATAGTTTAATTAAATTACAATATGAAATTCAATGATGTGAATTGTAATAATATGAATACATTTTTGGATTGCAATAGTTTATAGAATACTTGTATTCTGAGAATGGTATGTTACGATGGATTTATATAAGATCACATACGTATTTAATAGTATCCCTAACTCAATAATGGTAAATAGTAAAAGAGGAGCATTAAGTGTGTTATGCGGGTTTATGATTTGATATTTATTCGTATCTATATGAATCATATGGATGGAATAAGTATATGTTGTATGATAAACATGTTTTGAGCATGATGAATGACATAAGATATATATATGCTTATATCATTTCTAGTTCTAAAGTCTCTATAAACTTTTGATGAAAATAATGATATGGAATGAACTAATAAAAATGTATTGGGATTGAACAAAAATTCAATGATTATATTCGAGAAACCATGCTTAGAGTAAATGCTAGATAATGAGATGATGTCTTAGGCTGATAGCACACCAGTGATGATTTATGTGAATGTTGTGGCAATGGAAAGAAACATATATATGTAGCAAATTACAAATAACTATGCTTCTTCTTTTAATAATTGTATTGATTGGTAAGTCTAATCAGATTCATGTCATTTTAGTTGTGCAAGAATATACACATATGATGAATGTTGATTTATATTTTCTTTAATATGACTAAAAGGATTAATAACAACTAAAATGAAGACACATCTAGTTAGCTATATTAAACACCATGAGTTTCCCCCAAGGTCTGTACCAGAAATGAAACAGATCTCCTTGTAGTAATTAGAGAAGAATGAGAAGGATTTTTGGAGTGTGGAAGGAGACCTTAATTAAACCACCTGTATTTAAGAGTGAGTCATCTAGTATGATTCTGGCCCTAAATCCTCTACTTTTTTTTGGTCGGCCAAAACTCCTGTTGTTTTTTTTTCATTTTTTTCCTTTAGTGTCTGTACAATAATTTGTTGATTCCAAAGTGGAACCAACTCAAAAAGAAAGAAAAACTATATATTTACATCAAACAATGATAGACAATAAGCTCACACAAGGAGAGGAGACTACAAAAGGGAACCAGAACAAAAGAAGGAAGCACATAAGCCCAGCTTGAGAGAATCCTGCCACTCCTGTAGGATAAATTCTCCCACTCAATCCATAACAGAAATCTCCAAACCAGCTGCAACCACCAAACCAAAGAGAGCAGCAAAAAAACCAGCATCTCATCATGCTTGCAGGAGAAATAACAGCAGCACCCAACAACACACCAAAAGTAGAGCCAACAAACATAGCTATTCCAGCAGGAGAGAGCAGCAGACAGTGAAAACATAATCCAACAGCAAAAAACAGCAGCAGCTCTCCAGGAAAACTAAGAAAAAGAAAGGGGAAACCATTGAACCGCAACAACACTTCAGCAATCTTAGACATGGCAGCAGACAACCTGCACCAATCACACTAAGACCATCGCAACAGAACAGAGAAGAAGCCACCTTGACACCCACAACAGAAAGCTGATAAAGAGGTCTGCAGATCAAAACAGAACAGCCAAAACACAAAGCAACCAAAAGCTCAGAACAACAACACACATACAAAGATCAGGCACATCTGCCCCATAGCAGAAACGAGCTAAGAAGACCCATAGCATTGGTCAGCATAGCAAAGACATGAAGCAGCATATCCCAAGAAACATCTAAGCTCCAAGAAAAAGGGAAACATATGAGCCACCATGGCACTTCTAAGGACAAACCTCAAAGAATAGCATAGCAGGCTAAGAAGAAAAGTTCCAAGACAAGCTTGAGCGAGGTCTGCCACTCCATCCAGGATAACCTCAGCCACTCAAGGGAAAAAGAAACAAACAACTTGGGAAAGATCTGCCACTCCACTACGGATAATCTTTTCCACCCAAGAAAAAAGAGGAAAAAAGAGAAGTCTTGGGAGAGTTCTGCCACTCCAAAAATGGATAAACTCATCCACCCAAGAGAGAGCAGAAAAGCACAACAGCTGGTCAGCAGACAGGCTCAACCACCCCATCAACATCAAGCAAGAGAAACCCCAAAGCTCAGCTGGTCAGCAGAAGGCCCAAACACAACAGAAGAACCATAGCAGAGATAGTAGACATTGAACTTCTAAGCACCAAGAACAAAAAACCATATGAGCCAAACATTGCACTCTTCAGAAAAACAACCATCAACAAGAACATCACAAAGACAGCACCACCAGAAGGAAAGCAAACCAAGAGAGGCCACACTCAATTCTCAGAGAAGAAACAAAGAATATCCAGATTAATAGCTTTCCATAACTGAATCGGATCCCTATACTTATCCTCATGGACTCTTTGATTTCTCTCTACCCAAGAATGATAATAAATGATGCTCATAATGCATTTAACTCTTTGATCATTCAAATTTTCAGCCTGACTCCAAGAACTAAATCCTCTACTTTGAAAGTCTATAACCATTAGTAATATACTCAGATGAAATGAAAATGGTGAAACATGATACATATGATGATATGTGATGTTTTGTTATGATGGTTCCTATCTTGTGTACTTAAGATGAGGATATGAGACTCTTTAGGCAATCCTACAGTTGACTCGGGTCTACTTTTGATATCATTGGGTGGCTAGAAAAACCCTAAGATAGTAACAACTAGTCATTGACATGAGAATCATGCATGGTAACTTCTACTTGATTAGGTACAAGCCAAGTACTTTCAGGGAAAATGAATAAAAGATGACGAGCCATGTAGAATATGAGTTGAATGTTTGTTATATGCTTTTATTGCTAGTTGATAAACTTGCTGGTATAAACAATGTTTCTTGTTGTGGAAACTAATCATTCTTTTATAAAGGTGGTCAATTTCATATTCCTATTTATTTGGTTTGGAATATAATTTTAAATGATGATAAGTGGTTGATGCTGGAATTTTATATCCACTCTGAATATGATTTGGCTTTAATTCTCATTTAAATAGTCATGTTTGGTGCACACATCTTATGTGTAATTAAGTTTTAGGATTGCAAGATGTGTTTTTGGCCTGGCTAGTGGGGTATCACATTATTACAGTGTTTGGCAACGTGATTGGTGTGCCACCGCTTTGGTGCGGTGAGATGGACCACCGTAAGATTTTTGTCCGGTGGAAAAAAGTTACCAGTGACGCTAATCAATGCTAAAAACAATACAAATTCAAAGTGGTGGGTGGTATTGTGTTTGGTAACAATGATTACGAGCGATTGTAACCTTCCCGACCTTGCCCAATTGCTGCCCAGGCAATCACATCGCTTTACCAAATGAAGTGTATGTTTTGGTTCTGATTGCTTAGTTCTGGACTTGTTACTCCTACAATTAGATTATCATAATGAAGTAATTAACCCCTACTAATATGTTCATAGACATACTCTTAAATATATATTAAACTTGTAATTTCCCTAAGTGAATACCTTATCAAATCGATTAGTTATTATCACAAAATGAATGTCCTAACTTATAGAATTACATGTTCCAATCAATATTATTTGTAAGTTTCTTACAAGTTCAATATACTTAATCTGATGTTGATGCATGTACTCAGCTTACATGGGAGCTATCAACTCACTGGGGCTCTATATTAGTCTCATAAGGTTGTTTAAAAATTTTTAGGTATAAATTTATCCAATAGAGAGGTTGTGATAAAGAAGAAGTAAACAAAATGATCTAGATTGGAATGTCCATGTACTCTCTCTTTCTCAGGATGAGTTATAGTTCATATATGCTTATTTCATATATATGTAATATGATGTATATCAACATATATGTGAGTAAGAACACTTGAGTTGTCTTTAACAATGTAGAATAAGATTTTTGATAATTGAGCATGTGGATGTCTTGGTGTGAAATTTGTATCTCAGGTTTTTTGAAAAAGGAAAAATTTACCTGTGTTTCTTGTATAATATGTTAATCATGTTTTCTAAGAATTTGGTGTTTTTCTTCTTAATCTGGGTTAGTTTTAGGGTTTCTCTCTAATGGTTGTATTTATGATGATCAAAAGAGAGGTCTTGACTCTCTGACAAAGAAAGAAATATTTAGAAGATTTAACATCAACATTATCTAAGACATTTTTAGAATTTATAAAAAATTCAAAAACATGATAATAATATATAGAAAGGATTATACCAACACATAAATTATACATTGTTTTCTTGAGATTTAGAAGATTTAACATCAATATTATCCAAGGCAATTTTACAATTTAGACAAAATAATGGACATTTAAATACATGAGTATAATATATAAAAGGGATTCTACCGTGACATAACTCATACTTGGTTTTTCAAAAAATGTAGTGTGAGTTAAAACACAAATTTGAGCATGAAAAGAAGTATTATGGTTCCCCAATTATTTTTTAAATATTATACTCGAATGACACATTAGTAGCCATTTTTACCAAGATCTACTTTTTCTCTCTACAAACCTACATTTTTGAGGTGTTCTTGGATAAGAAAATATGTGGACATAAAAGACTCATCATCCAAACTCCCAAGCATGCAATATTCCAATTTCTACCCCGTATTCACTACAGATCACAACTACCTTACCACTAGATTCACCTTTTATTCTTTTATAAAAGTATGAAAGTTGTAAGAACACCACTTTTAGGTACTACAAGGAACGTCCATGTAAATATAGAGTAATCATCAACAATAATGAACAAAATACTTCCCACCTCTAAATGATTATGTGCATATAGTACCCAAAATGATCGATATGAATAACTTTTAATTATCTCATATCGTAAACTAACTCCTTGGATTTTAAAGAGGAATTGATTTTTCCCCTCAAATTACGAATTTGGCATTCCTTGCCTTGTTCAAATCCTGCTTTGGGAGAAATCTCGTTAATTCCTCAACTCAATTTCTTCAACTAATTCATGATCTAATCAAATAATGCCACAGTAAGAGATCAAATTTATCTACATGTTTAAGAGAATGTAGAACTATGATATACAAGTTTCCACTTCAATGTCCCTCGTGTAAACATTAAAGGTGAGGACATATAACAACCCATATTGTGGGGAGGTAAAGAGTACAAGATATCACACAATTGGCTTATACTATTGATAGGCAAAGATTGTATCTTTCAACATGATCAGATTAGAAAAAAGACAAAGGATGTCAGCCTAGTACGTAGTATGATTTTGAACTCAAAAGAAACCCAACTCATGGTAGATCAAGTGATTAAAATTCATTGCACCATTATTGAACCTGAAAGAATACTATACAGCATAAAAACATAATATAACATGCTAAACAAGCAATGCTCATTGGGCCATTTCCAACGAGCGCAACAATACGTGAGGCTGATGTCCTAATGAAATGTTACAACAAGATGAAGAGGCAAGTTTGATCTAAACTGCACACCTTGGTCAAACTAAAGTTGAAACTCTTTGGATTGGATTCCTTGATAGACACCCTAAAAGCTAATAGCACGCTAGTTTAGGCCAAGGACCATGATTTTAGTATTCAAATACAAACAAATCAAACCTGAGATCAAATCAATACTGTATTAGTCATTATGCTTCGATTGAGTCATAAAGAGTCAATGGAAACATCAAAACATGGTTGAGTGGACCCAGAGACACTACGATTATGTTAAATTTTCTCTCCAAATATGATATAGGACATCAACAAGGAGAACATTTTCATTAAATTAAGAGTTTCCTACATAACCATTTCCAACCACCTTTACCATAAGCATAAAATGTGACAATCTACATTTCTTCTTCTTTAGTGAATTCATGTAGATTTTTCTTCCACTTGTATGCTCTGAACATCCACTATATACAATGTATACACATGTTTCTTACAAGAATAAAGGCCAGATCCCATTTAAGTGTTTGGTTCTGAGGTTAGTTTGGGCTTCCAAACCATGTTATTTTAGGTTCCTTTCTTCAATAGACACTAAATAAAGCAATGAACATTTTTGTTACTAAATCTACACTATTTCTTTCTTGGAACTAGAGGACACACCATTGGAAGTTTGACAAGAATTTTTCTTTTTGTTCCCATAGATGTATCCTATATGATATCTACTATTTTTTGGTAGCGTGGTGTAGGATGTCATAAAAGTTCTTTTTACAACTAATATTATTTTCTTATAATGTTTTAGTATATGCTTATCATGGGTAAAAGAGTTAATAGTAGAAGCCATGATAGAAACATTGTTTCTTGCGTGCAATCCACCTGATTTGAGGCAATTAGTTTTACTCATATAATATTCTTCTTCCAAATTAGGAGTAGTAAACTCCTCTGTCTACTAGGATGGACATGCTTGGATGTATATCTTTTGTCTTACTAAGAGTCATATCATATTCATCTATAAAAGCATTGATTTAGTAAGACATACACCATTTTTCTACTAGTACCATTCAAATGCAATATCATATCAAGATTAGCATTCTTACATAATTAAAACATCATAGAGATAATAAAAGATCCCAATATCTTTATTATTTTTATACTTTCAAGTATATAAGAATAAGACTCAATAAGCATATCATTCTAGCATCTTTGGAATGATAATGTACATTTACACAGGTTACCACTTAGTCTTCATTTGACCTCTCCATGAGTGCAATATTGCATTTGTCTTCATCATTTGAGCTGCTACTATATTTGATAAGAGTCCCAAACATCTTTTAGTGTCTTCTCATTTCCATTTTTGTCCTTCCTCTATGTTTGGGGGATTGATTTCATGTGTCCTTTCCCCCCTCTTTTGGATATGTCTACATTTTGGTTGCCGTTGACTATGTATCAAAGTGGACGAAGCGGTTGCAACAAGGAAAAATGATCACAAGGTGGTGTGTGACTTTGTGAAAGCTAACATCTTTAGCCGTTTTGGTATTCCAAGAGCTATGATTAGTGATGGCAGAAGTCATTTCATTCACCACACCTTTGAAGGCTTGCTCAAGAAACATGGGGTGAATTGTGTGGCTACTCCTTACCACCCTCAAACAAGTGGTCAAGTTGAGTTGGCCAATCGGGAGACAAAGCTCATTCTAGAGAAGACGGTGAGACCAGACCACAAAGATTGGTCACTTCGTCTCAATGAAGCTTTATGGGCATAATCGGACTGCATACAAATCCCTGATTGGCACTACATTGTTCAAGCTTGTGTATGGAAAAAGCTGTCATTTGTCAGTTGAAATGAAACACAACACACTCTGGGCTTTGAAAATTAATGGACTTTGATGGAGAGAATTCCAGAATGAAAAGAAAATTTTAGCTGAATGAGTTGGAAGAAATGTGCCATGAAGCCTATGAAATGTCTAAAAGCTACAAATAGAGGACAAAGTTTTTACATGATAGGTTGATCATGAAGAAGGATTTTGAGCTCAAAAAGTGGGTGTGGTTGTACAATTCAAGAATGAAGTTCTTTCCCAGAAAAATATGATTTAGATGGGAAGGATCATATTTCATCAAGAAAGTATACCCATCTGGGGTTGTAGTGATTTGTGAGAAAGAAGGAGCTAGCAAGTTTACAATGAATGACCAAAGATTGAATTTAGCTGTGGAAGTAGACCCGGACAAGGCAAACCAAAGTTTTGACATGGTAATATTAGTGGAAAAACACCAAGTTAATGAAGACATGTGCTTGAATGCACATGAAAGAGATATTTACTTCAAAGATGCTTCGAGAACCCCAAGGAAATGAAGGAAGTTAAGAATCAATAAGCATGGCTGAAGGCATAAAATTTAGCACTAGTGGGAAGCAACCCACCTAGGTTTGGGAGATTTTTAACCCAACCTTCTCTTTTTGATACTTTTGTTTTCTTCTTCCCACAAAACACACACACAGACACTTGTGCTTGATAATTTTGTTTTAGTTTTGATGAAATGATAGGTGAAACAGGTGCAAGTTGAGACATGAGGCACATTTAGTAAAAATGATTGATATAACATCAAAGGGGTCATTCAAGATGATTGGATTACAAGTTTTGAAAATATTTGATAAGTTATAAAAAATTTTGCACTAACAAGAACCAGAACGGCCGTTATGGCGTGGAACAACCATGCTGGCTAAGTGAAATTCAACAGGTTGCATTCAAGTTTTATCCTCGAGCAGAACGACCATTTGGCCAGAACGGTCGTGCTGACCTCCATCCAGAACGACTATGCTGGGGCGGAACGACTGTGATGGCCAAGTCAAGATCAACAGGTTAAACTCAAGTTTTGGGCACGGGCAGCACGACCATGCTAGGCAGAACAGCCGTGCTGGCATCCATCCAGACTGATCGTGCTGGCCCAGGCCCAACACTTAAGTTGCTCAATTTTTCCCGAGCCAACACGACCCTTTTCACTTTCTAACACCCTAAAACGGTCAATTCGCGGCACAAGGTGGCTAGGGCGACCCCCATTCACCCCCATATCGATCCCTCTTGCTTCCAAACTTCATATTTGAGTTTCCCTTGGTCCCCAATCACCTTCCCTAACCTCAAGCTATGATTTCCACTTTCCATCACCACCGATTTCTCCACCCTCAAGAACAATCCACCCCTACAGCCGGAGAGTTCGACTCTTACTGTTCCACCTCATTTTTCCACCAAAAACCCTTGCAAGCATGAAGAGAACAAGCAATGCAATAAGGAAGGAAGTGGAGAAGATGATGGATATGCTCACCGGGGGCAAAAGCTGATCCAAACGGGTTGTACATTCACAACAATCCGGAAGTGCATCCTCACAGTCCAACTCAATATCCCGATCCTTCGGAGAGTCGACATCGACAAGAGGTTCCCAACACTGATCCTCCCCCAGCGATCACACTATAGACCCAAGCTACCAAAACCCCAAGGAGGAGGAAGAAGAAGAAGAAAAAGAACTAGAGAGCATCGCAGATTCGGTAGAAGTTGATGTGTTGGCACACGAGAAAAGTGCTAAGAGATTATTCGAGGCATCTTCATCATGCCTACCGCCCCAACCAACACCGGAAAGACACTCCACCTCATCAGTACAACATCCCATTAGATGTCGATTGGTAATTGAAGAAGAGGCTGCAGATACACCAGTCTAGAGGGTGCCCTTGAACTTGGATATGAGTTTGGGGTCACACACCTATGCAAAAGAAGGAGAAGAGGATACTGAGAGTGAGGAGATGGAGGATGAACCAATGGACATTTTGTCCAAGTTGGAAGAAGACAGGTTGGAAAAACAACCATGGTGAACTACCTACGACAAGGGAACATCAAGAGGGGTTGTGGCAAGACCTCTCCACCCCAAGTGCATGACGAGGAGGGTGATTCCCACTAGATATGCATGTACGCCTACAATGCAATCTCTAGGGAACAACTTCATGTTCGAGAGACAAACAAAATATTGTGGACTATACACGATTTTGACGGACGTTGAAGAGACATATTTGGAGCTTACTCATGAATTCTTGGAACTGTGAAGAAGGTATAGTACCAAGGAGAGGATGCCATCAGATTCAAGATGAACTTCTCAACACATGTACTTAAATCTTCTCAAATTAATGACATCTTTGCTCCCAATTCTGAAATGGCAAAGAACTTTGATGAGGGAAGGTTTGACAAGAGTGGGAGAGTAGACTACTCTAAGATGTGGAAAGCAATGCTGTAGGGAAATCCAAGACAAGAAAAATCTACAATCCATTCATGAGATACCTATAAAAGGTCCTAGCAAACACCGTGCTTGGCTGTTATGACAATCAAGGATGTTGTTCACAAAAATATGTATTTGTTATGGCCACTACTACAAGTAGGGGATTCGTAAACATTGGGGCCATGGTGATTGATCATTTGAAGACAATTCCCTCCAAGAGAAAAAAATCCGTTCATCATGGGAGGGATTGTGACAACAATTGTGAAGGCAGTGGGCTGCACTCTAGAGGGGCTTACCAAGGTAGATGGGAGAAAACATGTTAACTATCTTGCTAGGTCCCAAATGATTTCCCTCATAGATAAAAAAATCTTCTATGTTCTGAACCCTGGAATTACCTCGGAACTCCCATACCACACCAGACCCCTTCTCATGTATGTGGGACCACCATGGGACTTTGTAGGGTTGGTATCAAAGTATGAGAATGATCATCATAGAGAGGGATTCAGAGCACATACAATAGATCTACCTGAAGAAGAGGGGGAAACAAACGTGCCAGAGTAGCAGCGTTTACTAGAGAAGACACGCCACACAAGACCTAAAGTGGAGGATTTTGTTGAACAACCATCCCCAACAAATGCATATGATATGTCATCCATTCATGTATAGTTGGAGACAATTTAGCAAACACACCAGTCCATGTGGTTAGATCAGCAACAGATGTATCACCAGATTAACCACATGTACCACTACCAGCATGCGCAGACACAGAGGAACCCCCAATGGGGGGAGGATTTCTGGGGATCAATTTTTGGCTACCAAGAGACAAACCTGCCTCTACAGGAGGACTACTGGAGTCATGACTACTAGCACCCACCTCCACAGACTAGCCCACCACAGGACCCCACACCACTAGAGCTATGACTTCTACCCTATCATCCCTAAGCTTTAGTTTCATGCTGAGGACAACATGATTCAAAAGTTTGGGGTGGTAGAGCGGTAAGCCCTCAATCTCAGCTTATTTTGACATTTGCCTAGTCTACCTGATCGTTGTTTGTTTGATTTTAATCCATCTAGTGTAGATTTTCTTTTTCTTGCATTCATGCATACATGTCATCTAATTTCATGCATTTTTTTGTAATTTTTCAAAAAATTTTCTCTTTTTGCTCTCCCATGTCATGCATTGCTTTTCCATGTAGATTTTGGTAATTTTTTGTGTTTTAACTAGGATTTCCTTCTTTATGCTTTAATTTCCCAAAAAGTTAGTTTTATATGTGATTGAAGGCAAATTGGCACCATTTTGGCCAATTTTGCCCAAACTTGATTGTTCTTGCCCAAAAAACATGTTTTGACTTAATCTCCACTATTTGAAATAAAATTTTTAGTCCTTTGACAAATGCATGTCGTTCTCTAAGATTTTATTGCTATATGGTCTTGATTGTTGACTTTTTACATGTGCACCACCTCTCTTAAGTTTGTAAATGTTTTGATTGAATCATGAAGTGAGCAAGCTACAAATGCTTGGAGCTTATGGGATCACTTGATATATATATATATATATATATATATATATATGAATGTCATATTGTTCTATCATGTGGTGTGATATCATAAGATGAAGTGTTGAATTAGCTTACATGTAGGAAATCTTATGCGGAAAACTACACTAATGACCCTTCTTTGATCTGACTATTCTTTCACTATCTTCATACCTCTCTGCCTCATGAAAGGATGTCTAGTACACATAATCACCATTGGTCACCTCTAAAAGTTTGGGGTGACCATATCTTTATCTCCCCACTTGAATCTATCCACCATATGCCCTATCTACACCAAGGGCAAAGAAAAGAATAAGAAAACAAAAAGAAAATAAAAGGATGCTCCTGTTTAAGAGCATTCAAATAAAGAAAAGATGAGTGCTCAATGTAATAGATCTCCAAAGAAAAATATTTTCGCAATCCTTTCTTCTATTTTCATACCCATTGAGCTAGAAAACATCAAATCTAGATCATTTTACCCTTTTCCACATCCTTGTGGGTCATTTGATGTGGTTTGAGGCATAAGATTGAATGCATGAAAGTGAAACAACACTCCTAGTCATCTTTGATTAACACCAACATGAAACGGTCTACCTGGAATAATATGAAGGACATATGGACATCTTGTGTATTCTATGCTCTATATTTGAAGTTTGTATGCTCAGTTCCCATTTCATGATTAGTTTGTGAAAGAGGAGAGGAGAGAGGTGAAGCACATGCACGTAGTCACTTCCAAGACCATGTAATCAATAATTTTCTATTGCTATGCATTTGTCATTCTTATTTGTTGAAAGAAAACTAAAAAGAGAGATTGAGTTGGAGCATACTTGAGGACAAGTATGTTTTAAGTTTGGGGTGGTGATGTAGCCCTATTTTAGGGCTCCATCTTGTGCCATTTTGTACTTTTATCACATCTAAACAAGTTAGATTGCAAGTTAATTCCCTCAATATGTGTTTTACTGTCAAATGCACTTATGGACGTTCTTTGCATTATTTTCAGGTACTTGGATCATTGGATGGATGAGAGGGAAGGAAGGAGTTCTAGGGTTACTCCACCCATGGAGGGGCCCAAAGAAGGCCCCAAATCTCCCTCAACCTACCCCAATGGCCAAGATTCAACATCAAGCAAAGAAGTCCTATGATAATGAAGTTTGAAGCCATTTTTGCCTTTGAAGACCCTGGCACGGTCGTGGTGCTAAGGAATGGTCGTGTTGGCAATTACACAAAGTTATAAGTTGATGGACAACTTTTACAAGCTTCAGCAACTCAACCACCACGACCGTGCTACCCATCACGACTGTTCTATGAAGCCCCAAAATGGTCGTGCTACCCAGCACAACCGTGCTAGCCAAAGAATAGAACGGGCGGGCTTAAGGGAATGGCCTCCTCTCAAACTCCACCACCATGATCGTGCTGCCCAGCACGACCGTTCTACCTAGCCCCCACCACGGACGTGCTACCAGCCTCCATTCTACCACATCAACTGTGTTTTTACCATTTTCTTAGAACGGCCATTCCCACTACCACCCACCACGGTCGTGCTGCCCAGCACGGCCGTGCTACCACCTAAACCCTACCACTTTCAGCACTGATTTTCCAAAAATACCTCTACTTACCCTAGTGCATCCACCACCACCTATATACATGGGTGGAAGCCACATCACTAGTTTAGATGTCATTACTCCTCTCCACCTACTCCTTGAGCATTCATTGCATCCTACTTGCATTTATGCTCTCCATCTACCATTTCCACCTTGGAAACCTAGATTTCTAGGTTTTCTTCCATAATCCCCACATATTCTCATGCCTATCTGCACCATTGGAGGAGGAAGGACGTCCCCAAGATGCTAGGAGGTGAAGGAGGATGCTTCTATTCAAGCTCCATGGAGTTCTACCCCATTCTTCCCCTTTCTTTTGCTATTTCTTTGATCATGTCTAGCTAAGCCCCTAGTGGTGGGATGTTTGGGGTTAAAATGTGACTTTGATACGATGTTAGGGAAAATAGCTTGTAATGAACATATTTTCTATCTATGATGATTTCTTCTTGCTTCTATCTCATTTCCTATTTTATTGCATGTGGTGTGTGCCTATAACATGGATTGCTTGCTTTTAGATGTTTGATGACACTTAGCTTCTAGAAGGAATTGGAGTGCATGTGGCCAATCTTAGGAATGGCTCCTAGGTCCAATTAGTGGATCCCTAGCTATCCCCCTTTGTTCCTACATACACATCCCTCCTTCTACAAGTGAGTGTGAAATCTAAATGGCTAGTGTAAGTGTGATTAGTGCAATTGCCTAGAGTTTCTAAAGGCTGGATGGCTAGTGGCATGAGGTGAAAAACCCTCATCTCTACTCCCATTTCTAAAGGCTGGATGTCTCACTGGTAATGAGCTCATTTGGATTTTGTTTGCAAAAATAGGTTATGAAACAGTCTTCTCTTCTTCATGGGAGCTTTGTTCTTATACTTGATCCACCTCTTTATCTTGCTAATAGTTGGTGATTTATAGTTTGTTTAGTTTGGGAATGGCCTCAACTAGAACATCATCACAAAACAAATCTTGAAATGGGAGGGTTACTTTAATAAATTTCACACTAATGGTCTCTTTTACTGTAGCATGATATTTGTTATAGACACAAAAAGCTCTACGACATACACTATAACCAATAACAATAACTCTATAAGATTTAGCATCAAATTTATCCAAGCTATCCTTGATGTTAAACACAAAGAAAGAACATTCACAAACATGAAATAAATCAATAGAAGGGATTCTACCATGATATAACAATAGGGGTTTTTATTTTATAGCAAATGAGTAAAACACAAATTTGAACAAAATATGTGGTACTTATTCCTTTGGCCCAAAATATTCGTATATCATACTCTAAAAGCATGGACATTGACATTTCTTGCAAAGATCAATTCTTCATCTCTACAATCATATTGTTTGAGGTGTTAAAGGGGGAAGAGAACTTATACACCTAAGTGGGTTTACTACAAAAAGATAAATTTTTTATACTCTCCCCCATGGTCACTACAGATAAAAAGGATTTAACAAGAAGCTTCATCATCAACTTTTTTACAAAAGTTATATGAACTTTTTAAGAGTATTAATCTTGGAAATGAGAAAGGAAGTCCAATTAAATATATATAGATCATTAAAAATCACAATACAATATTTACAAATTCTAAGTGATTGCATGCACATTGGTAAAAATAGATTAATATGAAAAAGTTGAAGGTCCCTCTTAGGGATAAACCCCTTTGGATTTGAAAGAAGTTTAGTTTTAATTACTTGTCTAAAAGTTTTACATTCCTCATTGTTTTCATTATCCAGTTTAGGGAGTCCTTTGACTGAGTTCTTTTTGCAAATGTCTTCAATTATTGCATAATTTCATGACCAAACTGTCTATGTCAAATAGATATGTCATTGTTATCTACTACTAAGAATTTATCCAGAATAGTGTTAGGAAAGTAAAATACTAGAATATACAAAACTTCATTCCTACTACCCTTATATATGGCATTGTAGGAAAGGGAATCGAGAAAGAGGTATTCAAGAGGAGTAAATAATATAAATCCACCCTTAATCGCAAAGTTGTCTAATAATAAGATTATGATGTAATAAATACACAAGTATATCATTATTGATGCAAAAGTAATCACCTACGTCATACTCACATGTCTCTTTACCTTTACTGTTATCCCCTACTTCAATTCTTCTTTAGCTAATTGAAGTGTCTTTTGACTCCCATCATTTCTTGGAGCAGCTTCTATAAAACCCATTCATCATTTTCCTACAAAGATGAAAGGCCGGTTCTCATTCAACATTTTGAGTTTGGCATTAGCTTTGGAACCCAAAAATGTTATATTTGGTTCCCATATTCTTGAAAGGACAATAAGTCGAGTGATCACAATTTTTCCTTATGAAAATTGTAAACATTAAATTTTCTTATGAAAATTGTAAACAATCTTAGCCTTAGAATTAAAGGATAAACCATGAA
This sequence comes from Alisma plantago-aquatica, assembly GCA_963693085.1. Lineage (NCBI taxonomy): Eukaryota > Viridiplantae > Streptophyta > Magnoliopsida > Alismatales > Alismataceae > Alisma > Alisma plantago-aquatica. The sequence goes on from OY856412.1 coordinate 1,214,455,922, forward strand.
AACATGGAGGTCCTTTTCCTTTCTAATTATTCCCTTGTCTACCATCATATTTTATACCATCCTTATCAATTTGTTTTGTAGCATGATGGAGTAGTGAAGAATGCATATTCATCCTAGTTTTTGTTGCATTTTCAATCTATTTTTTCATTTAGATTTCTCATTTTGCTTTGCAGTTAGCTGCCACTTAGTTCCCCTTAATTCCATGCTAATTTATTAGGGTTTTGACACAATTCTCTAATATTCATGGCAGGTTCAAGCTTCATTCCCTACAAATTAGTGTAGGTATGATGATCCAATTGATCGATCAATGGGCCCAAAGAAAATGTAGATATTGGATAGGATTTTCATTAATGCAAGCCCATAGACCTAGGCCAATATCCCCCTCAGGGGTTTGCATCTGTCTAAATTCTCATCAGCTCATCTTATTTATCTTTCCATAGACAAACGACTGATGAAAGTCCTTCTCATCAAATAATGGCCGCCAACCAAAGAGAATCATGCAAAATTGACAACTAATGAAAGTTTTGCAATTGTCAATCCTTGAGAGTTGTACTCCTCTTACTAAGAGAAATCCTAAAAACATTAACTAACAAAGTTTTATAGTCATTAAATAATGAATATCCTATAGTAATGAGATGATGAAGATCCTACATGCATTAATTACATGAAATTTATGCACGTTTGCCAAATAATGGGGGTTTTGGGTGTCACACAAACTCATCATCTTCATTCGGTCATAATCCTTACATTCAAGACAACCAACATCATCACTTATGGTGGATGGGTGAGTTGAAAATCTTAAACTAAAGGCCATTAAATATCAGCACTTGCCTCCATGGCAAAGGGCCCCATCTTGATGCTGCTAGGGTTCCATAATACATTATAAGCATCTATATCTACTTTCCATCTATCAATCACCCACATCAAGCGATGATGACTCCATCTCCATTGAGGTGCTAAGGTCTTGATTTCAAAAGAGGCATCAAATGACACCCCCTTTACCGTAAACAATAGTCTCTAACATCATCAACCACATACTACTCCATCATGGTGACACAAAAGTCTACATAGGAGGAATATGAAACCTCTAAGACCAACTTCGATGAGTGTCAAGGAGTGATCTTTCTAATGTGTTGGCCACCATCATTCCAAGCATGAAGATAGGCATCTAGACCATGATTGTGCCTTAATCTTCTACTATGATGATGGATTTGTTCCTCTCTTACTCATGTTAGTATTGTTACTATTTCCAGGATCAAGTCGTACTCTTGATAGGGTACGTGGAGTCTCACCACTATCCATTTTGCTCTTTTATTCGACATCTATGTTTTTATGAACATTATTATATTTTGAATCTATAATTTGTTGTCCTGCTTATGTGTGTAGACGAAATATCTGCATATTTGTCAATACTTGGGTGTAGAGAACTTTGAACCCAAACCCCAAGATATCAATTAGATTCATGTGAAATCCTTGTTGAGATCTCTAGATAGGTTTTTTAAGACCATAGGTATATGATCTCAAGGCAGCATGACAATGAGATTAGATTAGCAATTTTCTAGTTTAAATCTTATCTACTAAAGGATGAATTAATCTAACCTCAATATTATATATTCATGCTTGTTTGTGATGCAGTGGGAGAGTGAATGATAGGTAGCACCAGTAAAACCCACTCACCCCAGTGTTTCCATCCATTGATAAATCAAGAAGTGCAATATAACCATGCAATTATTGTAATCTTAGTATCATATCTCGTATGGTTACTTTAGACAAACTAATTATTTAAAACATTTTTATTTAGATTCGATCATAACTATATTGTGATAAGAACTGTCTGCTTGCGGGTGGTATCGTTGTATATTTTGGTATATATAAAAATTTAGGGATTTCATCCATGGTAAACTTCAAGGTATGAAATATCAACATTAAATTTTGGCACCGTTTCTATGGACAACAATTTTTTTTGGAAAATTTAACTGACTTATAATTTCTAGGACTTTTTTCTTTTATAATTGACAATAATAAAAATATTCTTGAATTCCACTCCCTCAACGATCATGATTATGGTTGTCTACCCTTACTATATGACATCTCTAGTGCACACGAAACTACACTACCACCAATCCTAGACTAGAAATTCAATCTAAGATCTAATGGACCTACCATTGGTTACTTCGTGAACATAGAGCCAATATGGCAAAAGAAGAGATCAATCACGGAGTGGAATAATCACTCACAACACACATGGATATACTATTGGAACAAGGCCAAACCACTACAAAGGAAGAGTTATGGGCAACTAATAAAGTAAAAAGAATAATACATGTATGCTCTATACCTACCTAGTTGTCCAACCATCCATTACGGAACATATCTGTGAAATCATGACACAATGGGTGACGATGATGAAAAACAACAATTTTGCTGGCAGAGCTGGCAAGGACGTACACGTACATGTATAAAAGTTCACATATTTCTTTGGGCTAAAAAAGCAAGTTGGCATGACCTACAAAGCCATCGAGATATGACTGTTCTAATTTTCCCTAAAAAATAAAGCTAGGTCATGGTATAACTCCCTAGAACATGGAGGTATCAAAACTTGGGAGAAACTTTAGAAAAAGTTCCTAAAAAATTTATTTCTACCCTCACTCGCTTCCCAAATCTGAGGGTTTATCACACAGTTTGAACAACTCCTAGGAAAAACTCTCTTTGAAGCTTGGTAACATACAAAGAGCTAGAAATATTGTGCAAATGCTCTCATCACGACATTATCTATATACAAGTTATCAAAGACTTGTACAGGGGATGGATGATGATATCAAGTAGTTTCTTGATGACACTTCAAAAGGGAACTTTCATGAGGTAGATCATGGAAAATTGTGAGAAGGGAAGAAAAGAACTAGGCTAATTAGGGTAATTCACACAAGAGAGGTGTTCTATAGGTTGCTATAGTGGAAGATACGTTTAAGTTGAAAACTATTATTAAATCTTTGAAGGTTCTCACTCTCAAATTAGACAACATTAAGTCATCCTTATAGAGGTGTGTGTGAAGGGTTCATCTTTTTTTCAAGATAAGGTGCCCAAGAATTTTTCTAGGTTAGTGTAGAGGGGCATAACGGTTTAGAATGTGACCACCTCTACCAAGCCACAATGAACATGCACCAACCTCAATTCAACAAAAAATCAATCATTGAAGAAGCCAATGTCATCAACTACAATCCATGACAAGGGTAATACAACTTTAATAGGTTAAGAAATCATCTAAGTTTCTAGTATGGGAACTCAAACAGAGCTGATAATTCTCATAAGCCAAGCAAGGACCAATCCAAAATTAGAGTTGAGGTCCTTGAGGGTTTTGAAAAAACCCAAAAATTGGATAATTTTGCAACAACTACAATCAAAATATTAAGTAACCAAGGAAAATTTCTCTTTGGATAGGGAAACCAATAGAATATGCCCACATTCAATGATCAAGGAACTTAAATTCTATTGAGAATATATCGGTCAACCAACAAGTGTACAACAAGGATTTGGAGGCTGAAGCACTTCTTTTTACATTACACTATTTCATAAACCCAATGACTCGATCGTATGGATATATCAAATACAAGATTTCCAATCCTAGCAGGAAAAGGAGGGAAACATATACCCAATTTAAAGTGAGTAAACAGAATTCCATACTCGATCTCATAAATACACATAAAACTCTATGGAAAGTCATATTCGATGAAAGTCATATGTACGACTTGGAGGGAGATCTTTCATATCTTTTGGGATCCACCCTATAATATGGGTTCAAAAAGGCAAAATAAGTGATTCATTTTTAGTCCTTATAAAAAGAAAATTGATTCTTGAACCTCTTTCACACTCATGTCACATCGAGGTACTGCAGATGAAAAACTGCAAAATCTGATCCAATTTATCGTAATCAATTAGTTAACATGTGGGTTAACCGTATTCTGAAACACAAAAAAATCATTGGCTTATAAAATTATCTATCAAGCCGTGAAAAAGATTCAACAAAAGATAGAAACAAATCCACTATCTATTTTACATCAAGCAATACATGGAATAACTCCCGATATAGCAGTAAAAGCATAGTTAGGTGCATCTATTTCCCTCCTACATGATATTTCACTGGCCATCATGAGAATAATTTAAAGCAAGAGGAGAAGTTGAAAGATGTGACCACATAGTGTTGGTTTTTACTACTAGAACCAATGATCCCAGTCATCAACAAGCTATATATTCAAGAGGAAAATGATGAAGATTCACTCTAGTGGATGTACTACTTGAACAAGTGATTGAAACTCCAAAGATGAGATGCACATCCAATCATGAGAAGATCCCATAATCTACATCAAGTGCTTCTACCCCCATAATTCCTATCTACAAGCCACACCCTCCCTATTAGAGCTGACTAGCTCAAACATGGTTTGACTGGAGATTCATGAAGTTCAAGTAAGCAATGAAGAAGTCTTCCAAGTTCTTCAAGGCACTCCACACTAGCAAGTACAAAATAGAGGAGCATGAGACTATGAAACTAGCAAGGACAACATCATATATTGTCCAAAACACAATTCCCAAAAAAGTCAATGATCTAGGATCCTTCAACATCTCTTGATTTGTTGGGAATTCACATGCCAAAAAGGTCTAACTTACCTTGGGGCAAGTATTTCTATAATATGGTAGAGATTATGCAAAAGGCTTGATTTCAACAACATCCTACCCATAAAGATTGTGATACAATACACTAAGTCTTATATGACCACCCCTAAGGGGACTAAAAAATTGTCCCTACAAGAGTTGGAGCCAAATCTTACATCCCCTATGATTTTTTCATCATGGACATCAAAGAGGACCATCAATACCCCTCATATTTGATTGTCTGTTCCATGAAACTACTTGATCTCTCATTAATATTGAAGAAAGAATCTTAACATTAAGGTTTGGTACATACACATATGATGTCAAATTCTTTGAGAGTCTCAAGGGTCCTTCTTACAAGAAACACATGTTCCTAGTGGATCTTATTAAAATGTATTAGTTGTGGTAAGAGACACCTACCTATGAAGACCTTTTGGTTAATATGTTCAACCCTAATGCTCGTGGGAAAAATAATGAACAAGTGGAGAAAATTCTTTTCCACTTAGATAATGTTGTGGGAGACACTAAAGTAGAGTTTGAAGAGATCAAATATATCTCCTTCATCAGAAATGAAGCCTCTATATGGGGGTTAAAGTATGTCTTTTTAGATGAGCAAAAGGTGTATACAGTCATCATCAATGCATATCTAACTTTTGAGCAAGACGATATGTTGTTCATTGAATTAGGAAGAGGAAAATACATTAGGCAACAAAATAAATGACTCGACCAAAATTATCCAAGCCCTCTGCATGCACATAATTAATCTCAAAGACAACTACAAACCGTCTATCAAGCCCCAAAATAAGATGAACCTGATTCTAAAGGAGGTTGTGTGCAAGGAAGTGATAAAGCTAATTCTTTTTGAGACCATCTGTCCCATCTCTAACTCCTCTTGGGAGAGTCTTGTGTAAATACTACCAAAGAAAGGATTCACTACATTTGTTTTGAATGATAAGAATGAGCTTATCCCAGCCCGCACTACGACTGGGTGGATGTATGTCCAAGGACCACTTATGACTACATTTCTTGATCAAGTCACTTACGCACTAGGAGTTGTTATTCTACTTGAGTAAGAAATCTAGATTCCATCGAATCCTCATACACTCAATGATCAAGAAAAGACTAGATTTGTGTGTCCCTTTGGCACGTATGCCTTTTGTTGGATGCCCTTCGGACCATACAACACATCTACCACCTTCCAACACTGCATGCCCACCATATTCACCAACCTTATCAAGAAAATAATGGAAATATTCATGGATGATTTCTTTTTCTCTATATATTCTTTTGATGGACACCTACATCATCCTCACTAGATTATTAATAAATGCATCTTGTGCTTAATTGGGAAAAATTCCACTTCATTGTGAAGGAGGGCATTGTCCTAGGACATTGTGGCAGCTCCATAGGCATCAAGGTTGACAAGGAGAATATATAAGATCGCCAAAATACCTCCTCCAACTACCATCAAGAAAGCTTGGGAATTCATGGGACACCAGTTTTTATAGGAGGTTCATTTGTGACTTTAGCAATATCACTAAACCCCTTACTAATCTTCTCCAATAGGAGTTGGACTTCATCCTTGACTTTAACTATATGAAGTGTTACACCAACCTAAAAGAAATCCTCATCTGTACCCCCAAACTTCATGCCACAAATCTCTTTCATTTAAGATCATGTGTGATGCTAGTGACTACATAGTAGGCATAGTTATGGGGCAGCAATTGATAGGAAGCCTCATGTCATTTACTATTCCAACAAGATTCTAGACACCATGCAGAGGAATTCTACAACTACTAAGAAAATGCTCCTTGCTATTGTATATGACTTTGACAAGTTAACTCCTATTTTTAGGCTCTCAAGTTATAGTCTTCACTCACCATGCCACTATCAAGTACCTATTCTAAAAGAAGATCATGAAGCCCAGACTGGTTAGCTAGATATTATTACTACATGAGTTTTATCTAGAAATAAATAATACAAAGGGAGATGAAATTGTTGTTTCTGATAATATCAGCTGACTGCACATACAAGATGGTGACCCAATCCATATCAGTGACTCCTCTTCTTGAAAACCACTTACTAAAGGTAATAATGTTCACCCCGTGGTATGGTGATTCTATGAACTACCTAACAGCAGGAGTCCTTCACCCAAAGTGAACCAGAAACCAAATAGAATAAGTTTATGCTTCATGTCTACTAATACTATTGGGATGAGCTTTACCTATTTTGGAGATGTTCAAATAGATTTTACCGTAGGTACATTTTTGAAGGGAAAGATCCTCTGATTCTCAAATAGTGTCATTTTATCCCAACTGGGTTTTACATGAGTCCCAATAATATTGATCCCAAGGTTCTTCAATATGAGTTCTTGTAGCCTTTTATAATTACACAATGTCTTGATACAAATGCCAATGATCTGAAAACACCTCGAAGTGGGATGAGATTCCACTGAAACTTTAGTAAGAAGTGAAGATGTTTGACGTTTGGGTGTATAGTACATGGGTCCATTCCCCTCCTCCTAGATCTTCTATTACGTTTTTTTGGTTTTGATTATGTTTGCAAGTGGGTCAAATACATACCCATAATCTTTAGTGACTCCAAGATAGTCATCAAGCTATTTAACGATATCATTTTGTTATGATTTGGAGTCCCCCACACTATCATTTCTAATTGAGGATCATACTCTATCGAGAGAAACTTTAAAGTGCTTCTTCATAAGTATGGTGTCTATCACCGCATGTCTACTCCATTCCACCCATGGATGAGTGGTCAAGTGGATATTCCCAATTTCCAGATCAGAGCCATTATAGAGAAGATAGCTGGTATAATGAGGTAGGATTGGGCTCACAAGATAAATGACACACTCTAGGCTTACTAAACTGCTTACAGACTCCTCCGGGCACTATGTCTTTCTACCTATTCTATGCAAAACCTTATTACCTTTTAGTAGAGCTTGAATATAGGGACTAGTGGGCCATTGAACAACTCAACTTTGATCTCCTTACAACAAAAGAAAACCAACAAGTTCATTTGTAAGATCTAGAGAGATGTAGATGACATCGTATAAGAATGCACATATTTACAAGGAGCGCACCAAGATGTGGCATGATGACCACTTGAAGAATAAAGATCTAAAGGTCATAGATCAAGTCTCACTACACAACTCTCATATCTAAATATTCACAGGAAAGCTTAAGACCTGATGTTCATGACCTTTAATCACCAAGTACATCAAACAACACCAATAAATCACTATCTGGAGTGACAAAATATGATAATTCAATTTAATGGTACAAACACCACTTCACAAAAGTCAATATGCAAGTCAACCATCCACTCACACTCCTCCTACCTCCATCCAATGATAGAGATTCACACATCAAGCAATTGGAGTAAAAAAAGGTGCTTCTTGAGAGGCAACTCGATTATTACTTCCATTTTAGTTGCTTTGACATTTTGCATCATCCTTGCATTAGTTAGGTAGAGAAAATCATTATAAGTTCATAAGTTTTAACAAATTTTATTGTAGGTGGATGCATTTTGTGAAATGGATACAAACCAAAACATGCGGTCTAGCTAGTTGAGTTCTTCCCCTCCATCTCGAATTTAGTGTTTTCTTGAAGATGAGAAAATATCTAAGTTCAAGATGGAGGGTGGGTGGTACACACACTACTTTCTACTCACATGTATCTATTTTTGACTTAAGATCTCATCATTGCATGTCTATATTAGCATCTATTTTTTCTTTCAAATTTTCTATTCTTTAGAGTAAACAGAGACATATTCAAGTCAACTAAATTTATCAGTTTACATATATTCATGTTGTCATTATTTGACTCCTCTTATTCGAAGAAATACATCACATTGACTTGCTTTTATAACAAACTAATGGCTAGAAATCACCCTATATGGTCTAGGAACCCTTACATCATGTTTACCTATAAGAGATGGAAAGTATTTGAGGAATAAAGAGGGATCAAACACATTGTTCTTCTAACTCACTAGTAAATCAAATTCATGGAATCATCACTTTTACCCTATCATTTCATTATTTGAGTAAAATGGGACTAGGAGAACCACTGAATGTACTAAATTGTAAATCAAGTGCATGTTGATCCGAACTCTCTTATAAAAATTTCCTTCATATTCTTACCTTTCATCCACAAAAAAGAGAATATAGAACCACAAAAAGTGCCAAACCCTAAGTTTAGGGTGGCACACTCTCCTTTCCATTCTATCTTCTTCTTACATACCTCTCTTTATGTAATAGGGACATACCACCAAAATAAAGATAAGATCTCAGTGTGCACAACAAGCAATCTTGTACATCATTCAAGTAAGATGAAAATAAAAATGAAATCTCAAGTCGAGTAGAGGAGAATTTTGCATCCTCCTTCCACACCACCCTTCTTTCCTTTTTCCACAAGAAACACAATGGATGTCTCATTTTGACATCCTTTTTTACACGTGCCACTGTTGGATCATATACATACTCATTCTTATATGGAATTCTCTAAACTATCATGAAACTCTTAGACATGCTTGATATTACATAGAGTGACAATTATAATAGTTTTGGAAGTGAAACTAGGACCAAATAAATGACTAGACGTGTTTCAATGCTCTCATGAAGATTGGCAGCTTGGCCATATTAGGTGAGAAAAACCAACACGATGTGAAGCTAAGGAAATCACATGGATCCAAAGTATTTACTTGGCGACTATATATATTTTGTGTTTCTTGAGGATGAGGAACATTTAAGTATGAGGTTATTTGATGATTGTATATTTATTCAACTTTTATTAACATTTTTAGCCTTGCTTTGCATTTAGATTTATCATTTTACTTTAGAATTAGCTTCCATTTAGTTTCTCTTAGTTTCATGCTAATTTTTAGGGTTTTAACATACTTCTTTAATTTTCATGGGAGGTTTGAGCTTCGTTCCCTACACACCAACGTAGGAATAGTGGTTCCATTTATCTATCATTGGACCCAAAGTGAATTTAGTAATGGATATGATTTTCATCGATGTAGGCCCATTAAACCAAGACATTACCCCCAATCAGGAGGTTTCATCTATCTGAATTATCATTAGCTCATCTCATTCAAATTTTCCATTGGTTGAAAACTGATGAAAGTCCTACTCTCAACTGATGACCACCAACTAACGTGAAGCTCGTGAACTTGACAAATGATGAAAGTTCAATAGACTTCAACTAATGAACGCTCTACCCCTCCTACTAACGGAGATCCTATAATTCATAAACTGATAAATCTCTACAATCATGAACTAATGAAGATCATGTAGTCTATAACCTATAGTACTCATCACTCATTAATTGATAAAGATCCAACAATAATCAACAAATGAAGATTTTGTAGTCCTCAACTGATGAAAGCTCTACATGTTTTCCAGTTGATGGGATTCTAGGATTTAAGCAGTCCTTGTCTTTTTGCCATCATTGTCCGTGCATTCAAAACTACTAAAGAAATCACTACGGGTGCCTGGGCAATTTACAAACCCCAAACCAAAGGTCTATAAATATCAACCCTTGCCTACATGTCAAGGGATCTACATTTAGGCAATGCTAGGCTTCCCAAATATATTGTAAGCATTAGTCTCTAGTTTACATTAGTGGTCTCCCTTATTTTATCACCCACATCAACCAACAATGACTCCACATGTAGGAAGTCTCTAAGGTCCTAACCTTAAAATAGGAATCAACTAACATCACCCCTTCACCATTGACAACAATTTCCATCATCATTAACCACCTACTGTTCCTTCATGGTGATAGACAATTCCACAAAGGAGGAAGACAACACCTCCAAGACCACCACCAATGAAGTTCATGGAGTAATCTTGTTGTTGCATCGGCCACCATCGTTCCAAGCACAAAGAAATTCATCTACACACCATGGTTGCTCCTCCATCTTCATATGTGGATATGTCTTTCTTCCTCTCTTTTCCTATTAATCTTGTTACTATCTCCATGATAAAGTATCTAGGGCGTGGGGAGTAATCCCACTACCCATTTTCTTTTTTTCAACTATATCCATATTTTTATAAACAATATTATATTCTGAATCTTTCATTTTTTGTCATGTTTATGTTCTTGGCATGCATATATGCATGTGTATCCTAACTTGGTTTTAATGAACTTCAAACCCAAACCCAAGGATATTGATTATATTCTTATTGAATCATTCATGAGAGTGTCAAATAGATGTTTTCGAGGCGGTAGGTCTATGATATCTAGGTAATCTGATATTGGGCTTAGAGTAATATGTATTTGGTTTTAATCCTAACTCTAAGAGGATGGATTTATCCAACATCAATTCTTTATATTAATGCTTGTTTGTAATGTGGTGATAAAGGGAATGATAGGTAGCAGTGGTGAAACCCACTCATCCTAGTGTTTCCATCCACTGATAAATCTAGATCTTTAAGTCAACCTCTTGTGATAGAAACTAGTTCTTGCATGGCTACTCTAACTAGACTACTTCTTGAAAACATCATCCTTTGAATTCAATCCTAACTATACACAGTAGACATGTCCTCTTGTGGGTGGTATCACAGTATCTATTAGTTTAGGTAAAAACTAGGGATTTCAACACTAATGAATTTGAGGTTACAAAATATCAACATTTAAGACTTCACAAGGTTCTTCCTATCCTTGAGAAAATTTTCCAAAATCAATTTGAGAAATTGGTTATCTTGTGTGGGAGAGGATACAATAAATGAATCTCTAGTAATAATATCATCAACATGCAAAAGATCATATTCCATAATAAATCCTTAGTGGAATAAGAGTCATTTCAAGCTTAAGGGTGGAATGTGAACTTTATCTATTAGGAAACATAGGTTGAGATTCTAAAATCACTTATCTTAGAAGGAAATTTAGCATATTTAGATTTAAGATTATTACCTTGACAACATAACTATTCTTTTCTACCTCAACTCTATTGTATCACAACTCTAAATCAAGACTGAGTTCCCTAAGCTCATAAATATTTTCTATCAAACAAACTTCATCATCGTCAAGCTCATCCTTATCCACAAACAATTTTGCAAACTTGGAAAAAACTTATTTTTATTATATTTACAATCACTAAGGGAGGCACGAGAGGCATGCATAATATGAACTAAATCTTCTTTGTAGACTTCATTAAGATTTACCTCACTTACCTCTTCACCCTCACTTGATCTTGCCATAAGTTCCATGTAGTACTCATCTATCTTACTTGATATTGAACCTCTAGAAGCTTGAAAAGAGGAATCCCAATAAGAATTGTTGGCTACCTCCTAGCCTTTCATTTATTCTTGTCCCTTCTCTTTTACTTTTCACCCTTCTTGAACCTCTCTTCTTTCTTCATGTGGATCTTGTGGTGATGGTGCTTGTTCACCTTTGGGTATTCATTATTGAAGGGCTCCTTTTGGACCGACTCATAGAAATAGGAAGAGTAAAGCTTTCTCATGGTTTACATGGTTCTTACGCACTTGGGGAGAAATCTTCACTTGATGATGATTCTTGTGCTTTATGGAAACATACTTACTATTTCTTTGAGAAATCTCCTTTCCTTGATAAATCCTTCTTTCCTTATTTGTTCCCATAATTAAGCTTAATTTCTTTGGTTCATAGGTGAGCTATGAGGTCTTCCACTCTAGACGAGTTGATTGATTGATGGACTCGTCTATGACATTCAATATGTTCCCAAATTATTGAGGAAGAGATAAGATCATTATTAGTTAAATTCAATATGCTTCCCAAAAGTAGAAAGACCATTAGTGAGTTTGGAGAGACTTGAGTACATTTTGTCTATTGACTTGGTCTTGGCCATCTAGAAGAGACCAAATAGATTAGGGAGCATGTTGATCTTTTTCTCATTCAAAACATCCATTACTTTGTGGGTGATAGAGAGTTTCTTCCATATGTCCACCACTGTCTCACATGAAGATATAAATTTGAACTTGGAGGGGGAGATAGCACTGTAGATGATACTAATTGCATAATCATGGAGTTTATCTCTCTTCATAGTGTTTTCATACAAAGTAGTCAAGTGTTTTGTTATTATGATTGATAAAAGGTCCATAACATCCACAAGTTAACGCTCAAGGCTTGACTATAGAAGTACATGCTCCTATTCCAATATTTGTAGTTGACGATGTCAAAGATCGATGGATGGGTGGTGTAGCTGTAAATTTTTGGGGAAAGGGGGTGTACCAAAGATACAAAAATTTTCCAACAAAACTCTTAGAAAATGAGTCTGTGTATCCAAAAACTTTGGTATATCAAAGACATATAAGGAATATAGAATATACCTTGGGGAACCCTAGTTGTCTAAAAGCTAATACATCTTATGTCATTTTAGAACTTGCACTTCCAAATCTGGATCCAAAGTGGTTAATGTTGTTTCCACCTTGTCTTTCTAGCAACACCTTATCTTCTCTTCAGAGAAGTTTTCATCCTCAACCCTCTGTCTAAGGGAATTTACCTCTATGTCATCCACATAAATGTAGGAACTCTTGTTTCACCGCCTTGGTTGCCAAGAGGAAGCAAAACTCAAATCATCAATGTGTTATCTCTGCTCGCTCTCCTTCTCCTTTTATCATGGGATGATGTCCTTGGGATGAGTTTTTATCTCTCTAAGAGGAAGAAATCTTTGTCTCACAATGTGCATGTATCCCTTTAGATGTCCACCCATTTATATAGAAGATTCAAGGGCTTCAATTTTCCAAAAATCCAATCATATTCCTAATTACAACTCAAACATAATCAAACTGTGAATGTTGTGAAACTTCTTGATTGGCTAGTTTGTTTATCTAGTCAATCAGTTGGGACTGGTTGAGTCATCCGTTTTACTAGTTGGCTTTCCTAGTCGACTAGTTTGTCAGTTTTGGTTTGATTTTAGCTGAATGATCTGATTCCAAATTGAATATATCACTAATCCATTGTTGCTTCCTAACATAAGTCCAGTTGGGTGATTGACTAGTTTCCAAAACTGACGGTCACTCAATTATTTGAAAATCAATCAATCCATTGATTCAAATCATCCAGTCGACCGACTAGCTTACTCAATCTACTGATTGGGCAGGAAAATAGCATGTACATGATTCATAACCATTCTAATCATATGTGTGACACCCGCTGTGCCACAAAGAGATATTACTCAAAACCCAAAATCAGAAACAACACTAAACAAATAGATTACCAAAAAATATAGGTAATTAAAACCGATCTCATTAAAGCACCATAAGTCAAAAAATTATTACATATGAGTCCACAAAGCCTTCCACATGCACCATATATCATGTCATGTGCTTCTTACGTCACTATAGATCAATATTCTTGTCATCAACCTATTACACAGGATACTGGTTCCACGTATATTTGTACGTGCCAAAACCTCATATAGATTATATAACCACAAAACATCTCAAAAACACCCCAAGGACCTGAGTGTATAGAGACGACTCTAGGACTCTAATACCAAAGACTAGCAGCACATCCAACCTTTTCAGCTACTGCTCTTGTTGCTGCTCTTGCTCAGCTGCACGGCCTCTACCTATTTGGGCACGATCACTTAAAAGATGTGGAAACTCATGGGGTGAGATCAAACATCCCATCAAGAGATATAAATCTCTGCCAACTCTATTAAAGCATAGATAGACTAAATAGGTAAAGCAGCAAATTAATAAGATGAACAAATTTAGCTAAATGATATGTATCTAATAGGTAAAGCAGATTAACAAGATTAGGCAGTCACCATTGAGAAGTGGATCAAGTTATATTCTAAAAAGGAATATGAAGAACATGTATAAAAATTGACTTCTCTTACAATTTAATAATTCAAGAAATCAATAAAAAGAAAAGGAAAGGCTCAAACCCATGCGAGGCGTATGTCACCTAAGCATATAAATATATACTACGCGGCTATGTTACGTCTTTTATTATGCCCTGAGGATTTGAGTCATACCACCCAAATCCAATGACCGCCGCTAAGTCAAAATCAGTGCCATATAAGGTCCATGGAAGAGTCGAAATCCGCGACCTCTCCAACACCTCTTGGTCATCTCAAGAGAACACCGTCAAGACATCATTCAACTATACAAGAGTGACATATAGTCATCAGAAGGATCATCCCAAGAATGGCCATCCATATATGTAAACACATAGCCCACCTTGCTATAGGTAACAACACTATAAGAACATGCTCACACATGGTCGTTCTTAAAAGGAGTGGGTCACTCATGACCATCCATATCACAAGGAGATCATCTCATGCATGGTCGTCTCACACAACCTATAATTAAGGATGCAAGGAGGTACTCAACTTGCACCCTGCATATTAAAAAATATGTGCTCTGAGTTATACTTATTTCACCGATCTAGTAAGTAAAGATGACACTTGAATTGGATCTATGGCATAGGGCAACTACATGATTAGATTTCACTTGATTAGTTAACCAATTGGGTGACTTTTAGCATCAATCGGGTTACAACACATAAAGTTAAAAAAAACTCTACAAGAATAAGGGTGTGTTGCAACTCCAAAAGATGTAAAACGTACAAGGTGTGATCTTCTCACACAACCACCACATGGTACTCAAGGTTTTGCCACACACAAGGAAATCATCAATGTCACATATCACCAGGGAATCTTAATCCCTTAATCACATCACTTGAGGACATTACTTCTCAATAGGCATCAAGCCATCACCAGGTCATAGGACCTATCACATTAAGCCATGCATGTTCATCATCACATATAGTTTCATTAGTGTGCATAAGCACCGCTCAGTATCACATAGCCATCACCATAGCATACATAATCCATGGAATACATATCTCCTACACGGTTAGGGCTTATAAACAAGAAAGAGAAAAACATTCTACATGATGAACATCTCATGGGAGAAAAGCAAACACATAATTCAACATTAGGGTTAGGGTTCCAAGTTTTAGCCGATTAGGGTTTTGTAGATGCATACAAGAACTAAACCCTAGATAAAGCATCTTCCACATCCTTGGAACACTTAGAGTTAAGAAGAATGATTAAGGTTAAGCAAACCATTACATACCACTTCACGTGGCTCAAATGTTACTCATAGATGTACATGGGTTAGGTACTCAAGCATGTGTCACCAGCATAACTCAACTATGTGTCATTACCACCACCATCTTGGGTCGCGGCCACCACCATGCACATGTCACAGCCACCATTATCCATGGTACCATGACCACGACCAACCTTCCTCATGTCGCGACTGCGACACACTAAGGGTGTGTGAAGTCTCGTCCCACTAGCAACCAGGTACCAACAGCTAGGGTTAGGGTTCAACCACCCAAGGGAGAGCATGTCGCGACCCAAGACAAGGACATGTAGCGTCTTTGACACAAGAGCAAGGATTCATCCAAAATAGAAGCAAGGTCTTACCAAGCCAAGGTAGGAGAAAATGACACTCAACTAGGGCATCCCACCTGAAGCAGCTCATGGGTCGTAACCAACCCTGATGTCACAACCATGACACACCAAAGGGTATACCTATCATGACCCCAAAAAGCAAAATGTGGCATTACAATCATGACCAAAAACTAGGCAAATGCAACGTTACGACCGTGGCCAAGACCAGGGCAAGAGATGTTGTGACTCAGGAAAAGACAAGGCATGGTGACCACTAAGGGTCAATCCATCGCTAAGACCAAGGACCAAGATCAACCAAGGTCAAAATAGAGATAACTCATGGCCAATATAGAATGTGGGAAAACCCATCATCATCATAGAGGAAAAGCCTCATGCAAAATAGACACAAATCCCAAAACAAGCTTCATGAAACCACCAAGAAAAGGAACCCCAACAAGGGAGAGAAACCAAGACTCTCACCATTAAAGCCAAACCAAGGCTTCATAGAACACTAAAACACTCAATCATCATGCATGCACCTCAAACCAAGGTCAAGGAGGAAGGGAAGCCACCATGTACTACAAACACCAAAAATCGGGTACAAAAGAAATTAGGGTTTTGGATTGCATCCAAAGAATATTAAGGGAACCTCTAGAGAGATAAAACAACAACATGCAACATGGAAAGTGCAATAATAGAGAAGGTTAAGAGTTATACAAACCGTCTTGAGGAAGATCACTCCAAGGAAGGCAAGCTCCAAGCACACGATCACCAAGGAAGATCAAGTTCCACCAAAAGCTCCACTTTTGGCCACAAGATCACCTCAAGAAAAAGAAACACCAAGGTCAAGGGATAGCTCAAGAAAGAGGGCAAGTAGTTCAAGGCCGAATCAAAAGAAATAAAGGGGGAAAAAGAGAGAAAAAAACTCCTTTCTCACTTGGGTGTCACCTTGTCAAAACATGGCCTATTACCCTTGTGATGAGGATCTTACTCTCAAGAATGACCACCATGTCAAAACACAGTCTAGGGCTGAGAAAAAGGAAGAAGATGGGGCAGAAGATCCAAGTGAAACATCAAAGAGGACAGATAAACACTGACTAAGGTTGATGATGACCAAGGATCACCACAAGCACCACATTCATGGGTTGAACTACCTCCAAGGCACCAAGAACAACTTCTTCTTGCTCCACCAAACCCTAAGGACGAGCACAAGGGAAGGGAGGAAGAATATGGCTGAAAAATATCACTTGCATGGAGAAAAGAGGGTTTATATAGCAAAGGAGGAGAGAGAGAGTAAGAGATGAGGTGTCACAAAAAGAAGACCCCAAAGGGACATTTGTCTCCTCAAGAAATTGACATGCAACCACATAAAGCCACATGCAAGAGATGGTGAAACACTCTAGGTTGGATCTCGACCACCTAGGCCCCCCAACCCTCATGTGGTGACCGCAACACACCAAGGGAAGCATCCATGGTCACGACACACCACCAAGACCACCAGGTTGCGACACGAGGTCACCACAACCCTAGGTCACAAGATTCTACACAAGAGCACCCATTTTGACCAAAGACACCCAAGACCACATCGGTCGTGACAACCTTATCTAGGGGAGGTGTCTCAACCGTGACACCCTCCAACTAGACCCTAGGTTGCGACCTAGGTCAAAGAAACCAACAAGGGTCACAAGGCCAAGGTACACAAAACCCTAGAAAACCGTAATCACCACTAAGGGTGACACCACTCAACCAAGGGTCAAACAAAGAACCACACTCTCTCTCATGAAACTAAGAGAGAGAATGAAAACTCTAGAGGTGGAAAATTACACTCTCTCAGCAAAACTAGCAAAAAAAATACCAACAACATCCAACAAGCTCAAATTGAATACTTAAGCTCTCCACATGTTCTAAGATCGTCTCAAAGGATTAGAGCAAGGTTCTAAGCACATCATCAGGCCAAATCAAACATGGTTAACCCAAAACATGGGTGAAGGGTCTTACAAGACATAAACCCCTAACAAGGATTTTGCCCCAGAAATCCTAAGCAAAAAGAGACTGTATTTCATCCGCATATCTTCCTCAAGCTCCCATGTGGCTTCCTAAACACCACGGTGATGTCACAGAACCTTCAGACGCACTATGTCCTTCTTCTTCAACTTCTTCACCCTCTTATCAAGGACCAACACATGCCCTTCAACATAGGACATGTCCTCATCAAGCTCAACCTCCACTGGATGTAAAACCAACTCGATATATGGGTGGCACTTCCTTAGCATATACACATGAAACACTGGATGCAACCTGTACAACTCAGGTGGCAGCTCCAACCTGTAGGCTACCTTCCCAACATGTGCCACCACGGGATAAGGTCCCATATACCTACGAGCTAGCTTACCATTTTTTCCAAACCTCAAAACACCCTTCCAAGGAGAAACTTTGAGATACACCATGTCCCCCACTTGGAACTCCAAGGGTCTCTGACGGTTATCAACATATGACCTATGTCCATCATGTGTTGCTTTCAACTATTATTGAATCACTTTGATCTTCTATGTTGTCTGTTGCACCAGCTCAGGACCAAGAAGTTGATATTCACCTATCTCATACCAACACAACGGAGACTTACAACGTCTCCCATACAATGCCCCGTATGGTGCCATTTTGATGCTCCTTTGATAAGTGTTATTATAGGAAAACTCTATTAGACTAAGATGGATGTCCTAACTCCCCAAAAACTACAAGACACAAGCCCTCAATAGGTCCTCAAAGGTTTGTATGGTCCTCTCAGACTGTCCATCCATCTTTGGTGGAAAGCAGTGATGAACCTCAACTGTGTACCCAAAGTTGTGTGAAATCGTTCCCAAAAGTGACTCATGAAATGAGGACCTCTATATGATGCAATAGTAGTTGGGACACCATGCAAACACACTATCTCATCCATGTATATCTAAGTGAGCTTTTCTACTGAATATGTCATCTTCAATGGCAAGAAGTGTGTTGACTTTGTTAACGATCAATTATCACTCAAGATCATTTCCTTTGGCTGTCCTAGGTAGACCAACCACAAAGTTCATCGTAACGTGGTTCCATTTCCACTATTGTATGGGTAACAACTGCAACGTCCCTGCAGGCTTCTAATGCTCTGTCTTAACTTGCTGACATATCGCGCACTTACCCACAAACTCAGCCACATCCCACTTCAAGCCAAGCCACCAATACAAATCTTTAATATTATGATACATCATGGTGCTACCTGGGTGTATCACATACATTGAAGATTGATCCTCTTCTAGAACCATCTTCTCAGACTACCAGCATTGGGAACCACAACTCTGTCGTGGTAATAGACTGTCTTATCATCTGCCTCATGGAAACTATCATGCTTCTCATTGTCAAACCTTGATGGTATCTGCTTTATCACATGATCAACCCATTATGCCTTTTGATCTATTGTCTCAACATTGGCTTCACCTGTAACTAAACCAACAGCCCTGCTAGCATAGATACCTCTAGCTTCACATTCATCTGACACAAGGAGACCAAAAAGTCTCTCTTATGACACACCAAGGAGTTCAAATGTGCACTGCCCACAAATGATGTCGAAGAAGACTTTCTGCTCAGCGTGTCTACCACAACATATGCCTTGCCTGGATGACAATAGTACAGTCATAGTCCTTGATTACCTCCATCCAGTGCCTCTATCGCATGTTCAACTCTTGTTGTGAGAAGATATACTTCAGGTTCTTGTGATCAGTGAAGCTCTAACACTTTTCACCATAAAGGTAGTGTCTCCAGATCTTCAAGGCGTGAACCACTATATCCAACTCCAGGTCATGGTTAGGGTAGTTCTTCTTGTATTTCTTAAGTTGTCGAGAAGCAAAAGATATCACATTCTTATCCTACATCAGCAAACAACCCAAACCATTCTGTGACGCATCAGAGAAAACTATGTAACATTTCCCTTGCTGAGACAGCACTGTAACTAGTACAGTTGGTAGTTTCTCCTTCAACAACTGAAAGGCACGCTAACATCTGTGAAAAAAGGTACATCCTTCCTCATCAGCTTGGTTAGGGGAAATTCCACAGAGCTGAAATTCTTAATGAACCTCCTATAGTATCCTTCCACACCCAAAAAGTTGCACACTTACGTTGGCGTATTTGGCTACTCCCACTCCAGAACATATTCAACCTTCTTGGAATCTATACGAACACCTTGAGAAACTATCACGTGTCCTAGGAAAGACACCTCCTTCAGCCAAAACTCATACTTGCTGAACTTGGCATACAACTAATTTTGCCTCAATACAGTCAATGCCTTATGAAGATGTTTTTCATGCTGTTGACTGTCACGACTGTATGTTAGGATGTCATCTATGAAGACCACCACAAACTGATCAAGGAACAGTAGGAACACTATGTTCATCAATTTCCTTGAACGTTGTCAGTGCATTGGTTTGCCCAAACAACATAACCACAAACTTGTAATGACCATACCTGGTCCTAAGAGATGACTTAGGTATGTCATCCACCTTAATCTGCAACTAGTGATACCCTGACCTTAGTTCTATCTTGGTGAAGATTGTAGCTCCTCGTAACTGATCAAATAACTCATCTATATGCGGCAAGGGTTACTTGTTCTTTATCATCACCTTGTTAAATTGTCTGTAGTCTATACGCGGCCTCATGGATCTATCTTTCTTCTTCACGAATAGCACAGGAGCACCCCACAGAGACATACTTGATCTGATGAAGCCCTTCTCAAACAGCTCTTGAAACTATTTCTTTGACTCTTCTATCTCAGCTGGCGCCATCCTATATGGTGTATGCATTATTGGTTGCGTCCCCGAGACTAGATTGATCTCAAAATCAATCTATCTGACATGGGGAACACTTGGGAACTCATTTGTGAACACATCCTCAAACTCTCTAACAATCGGCACCTCATGGATACTTGGACTCCTCACTTTGGTATCCACCACATGCGCTAAGAATGCATCACAACCTTGTCTCATCAACTTCTCAACCACCATCACATGCGCTAAGAACGCATCACAACCCTATCTCATCAACTTCTTAGCCACCATCATCGAAACCAAACAAGTAGGAAGAATATTCCTCTCACCTTGGAAGGTCTACATCTCAAAACCGTATACAAATGTCACCACCTTGGAACTACAGTCCAAGACCACCTGATGCTTCTTCAAAGTGTCCATTCCAAGGATCACATTGAATACATGCATGTCAAGTGGTAAGAGGTCCACTTGAATGCTATGTCCTAAAAAATAAAGGACACAGGGAGGACACACCTCCTGCAAATCTATGGGACTAACTAACAGGGTTTCTAAACAAAGGTTATCCCATCTACAACTAACAAGAAAAGAACAAACGTCAATCACTTCTTGAGTGATAGAAGAGTGTGTTGCACTCGGGTCAACCAAAATAGATATAAAGCAAGAAGAAGACAAATCAGAATGAAATGACTGCATCTGACCTATCACTACTCGTAGATTGACCACTCCTTCAGTATGACTCATATCATAGAATCTAGTTGTTGCATGTTTCCACCCTCTTCCTCTACTAGCATGTCTCGAAGAGCCAGCTTGAGACGTTTGTCCACGTCCCCTTCTACTACCACTAAACTTTTGTCTCTGGGAGCCCTGCAGGCTCTACCTTGGTTGTTGGGTGACTTCTTCATCCTTCATAGGGCAGAACAACTTCCTATGCCCAAAATGCCCGCACTTGTAGCAGGTCTTGCTCTCATACCATGGCTGAGACGACCCTGTCACCGAAGTTGATGCCACACTTTGAGCTCCCTTTGATGGAAAATTGCATCCTCTGCCCTTACTGGGAAACCACTGTGTTGGTCTACTGGACCTTTGATGTGTTGGCAGTGTAGAAAACCTAGCCTTCTTAAAGCCTCCTGACGACTACCCCTGGTATTACGTCGGCCTCTTATTGGCGTTCCTCTCCCATTTCTCAACAACAAACCATTCAAACCTCCTGATAGACTCCACAAACGTCGCAAATTTCTCACAATTCATAAGTGCTTCCGTTGCCATTGTCAGCTCACCATTTAGACCCAACTCAAAATGTTTGATCCTTCCCCATCTATCGACGCCATGTTAGAATAGAACCTCAACAGCTCCATAAACTTCACTTCGTACTCGTTGATTGACATGGATCCCTACCGGATCTGCTCAAACTGACTAATCTTCTCATCCAGATAGGTATGCTGAAAGTACCTACTGACAAACTCTTGTCTGAACTCCTCCCAATTGATGTTGACACCGAGTTGTTTCTACTCTTCCATGGACTACCAATGGCTAGCACTCCCCTTCAAGAGATGCATTGTGTACTTTACCTTATCAACCTCAGGGATATTAAGGATCTTGAAAGCCTTTTCCAACTCATCATCCAAACATTAGCATCTACTGGATTAGTCGTACTAGCATACTCCACATCACCCACACGTCTCAGCCTCTCAAAGGTATTCCCAACTCCTGGAGATTTGGCACCAAGGACAGCTACCCTAGGATGAGGGGCAGGCATTTTGTCTGCCATGTGCATCATCATCGCCATAAACTGCCCTAACACAGAGTGGAAGGAAGGATTCTCAATCAGAGTCAGGTCAAACTAGGGCTCATCAGGCACTCAAGCTTCTCTTACATGAGCCCTCACAACACCACTGCTCTCTGCAACGTGTTCTTCGTGTTCTCCAACCATCTTCTCTACTCGTCTTCTTTGCATAAGCAGAAGTCATTATAAGACAAACTGGAGGACACTAGAATAGATAGAAACCATTGTCCTAGGTCTCTGTAGACTCAATGTACCTAAATATCTGATACCAACCAAAGTTTGATGCCCTATCGTGCATGTGCACAAGCTTGTTCAAACCTAGGATTCTTGGTTTTGGTCAATTAGCTATCTTGTATCCTAGTTTGTGATAGTTGTTGTTGACTCAAGGTCAATTAGGTCAATGTTGACTCACATCTAAATTGACTAAACCCTTATTTTGATGATGACTAACCATTCCACATATTGGTATATAATGTCTCTACTTGAGTGATTTTAGATTAGGTATAGACACACTACAAATGCCCTAACTTGCGAATATCAACTTGGAGAAAAGACAGGTCAAAGTCAATACAAGTGCATGTTTTTCTAATATGATGTAAAACCATTAGAATCATGTTGTGAATCACTTGTAATGATTGTATGACTTATAATTAAGCTGGGAAAAAATTAGGAGCACTTCGATTGAATGTTTAAGCACTCAAAAGCCATTTTCCAAAATTCACATCAGACTATTCATCGGTCGAGTTGTCAATACACAGAACTTGACCGATCCTGATTGTATCTTGAAAATGATTTTTTATTGGTCGAGTTTACACTTCACAGAACTTGACCGATGGAGTACCTAATCAATTCAATCTTTATTGGACGGTCGAGTTTCCCCAGGACAAACTTGACCGATGGTTTGAATATCAGCTTTGTCTTTTACTCTATCGGTCGAGTTACCTTTATAGAAACTCGATCTATTGCACTGTACGAAAAAGTGTAGAAAAGTGCTTCTAGACATTGTGGAGTTGCAACAAGTGAAAGTATATCTATTGCAAGCCACAAAACGGCTAGTTTTCATTCTCAAGTGTTCCCAAAGGCTAAGAGGCATCCCCATCTATAAATAGGACCCCTTGGGCTTCATTCCAAGGTTGATCATTCAATGAAAAACTCTATGTGAGGTTCCTATTCTATAGTTGAGTCCTTCCTACAGCCTCCTCTCTCTCTAAGCTTAATCACTTGCTACATTCGTTAGAGTGAGTAGGAAATCTATAAGAGAGCTAGTCCTACATGTATATCTTGTGAGGCTCTCACTTCCACCACCTCCCTATCTCTCATTTCAACCATGAAGATGAAGGTTCTCTCTCTTGGCTAAGAGAGGTGAAGAAGAATAGGGGAAGGCGTCCCTTGGTGAAGATCAAGGCTGAAGACTTGGAGCTAGAGCGGGTAAGCCCTTGGTGAAGGTAGAAGACTCCTTGATCAAGTGGGTAAGTCCTTGGTGGAAGCTTCTCCGAGTGATGGTGAAGTCAAAGGCGGAAGATCTAAGAAGAGTGGGTAATTCCTTGAAGGCTGAAGACTTGTGCAATAGTAGGTAAGTCCTTACAAGAAGGCAGAAGACTCTTGCAAAGTGGGTAAGTCCTTGGTAAGGTTGAAGACTCTTTGTATTGGATAGGTAAGTCCTTTGGTTGGTCATGTATTATATTTCTCATAATGAATATAATGAAGGTGCAAGGTTAAGAATCCTAGAGGTTGACCTCTCTAGGTAGTAGACTGACTCACTTCTAGTTTGAAGTGTGGAACCACTCTAAATAGTTGGTCAACTTGTGTTTTTCAATCTCTCTCCCTTGCTATGCATGTTTTAGTTGCACTCAAATTTCCTATTTAGCAACCTTATCTTGTGATATATCTTGAAGGTCTAATGAATTTTGTTTAAGTGCATTCAGCTCTATTCACCCCCCCCTAGAGCATCTAATCACCCATCTAGGATCCAACAGTTGTGTCATGTCAATGTGAGGTATAAGAATTATCCTAGGCACCCCTTTCCATAGCTTGTGTATGTTGGACTTGGATATTGGTACATCACTTCTAGTTTCCTATAAATGGATGGATGTTCACAATGAGTATGGTTGTGAATATGAGTGGATTTGGTCTCTGAAATGTTGAAGCCTCTCCCAAGATGTGACTCTAATATTGTTCTAGGTACAAAGTATCCATAAATGTATTCAAACTCATAGTGGTTATGTTGTATCTAAGACCTAGTAGTAATCCATGTGTGAACAACCCGTTCTGTTGAGCCTTTTCATAGACAAAATTATAATTTGAGAGTACAAAACTTTTCAACATACTTAGCTACACTTATTGTTCTTTGCTTTAGTTTGAATAAATCCTTATCCTTTAGATACTCCATATACTTGAAGATGTGGTGAGCCTTAAGTATAAATACAAATTTGGTATAGTTGACCAGAGGTGCATCGTTGTCCCTAGCATTCACTAGGTTTTCCCACAAACACTCCCTTTCAATTGGTGTGCATGTATGTCCCCAAGTTGGAGTCCAAGCAATTTGGACATCCCATTCCCTCAAATTTTGTCTCCACAGATGAAATCTATGCTTGAGATCATAAAGTTTGTTGTATTACTATAGTAATTGGGAGGTTTGACCTTCAAAGTTTGTAACTATTGCTTTCTTCACAATTGGATCCCTACATGGTCTATCGATCAAATTCCCATTGAAATTGTCATTCACAGCTATAATATCCACCTCAAATAGAAAAGTTCTCAAGTCATATCACTCCTATTTTTAATTTTCCATTGTATTGGATAAATGATAATCAATGTCGTATATGTATATCCATGCATCTCAAGTTTCTCCACTTCAATATGGTTGTGTGCAGGTTATTATGGTAAGATATAATCTTGCCCTATTTCCTATGGTACTAGGAGAATCTGCTTAAGTAAATTTTATAGTTTGGTATAAATTCCTAAATGACCATGCAAAGTGGCTATCAATACTAATTCTTGGTTTGATAGAAATTCATCTAATAGCCAAATTGGTCATCTAAAACATGCTTGTGGCCACCATTCCAGGCTTACCTGGGACTTTCAATCTTATGTTCACATTATACATGGAAGAACTATTTCATGCATAATACTAATTATTGTTAGACTTAGTTGAAACCTTAGAACATCATATTATATCATTAGCTCATTACTAGTTGTGTTTCTTCTTGAATATCATGAGCATGGAAACTAACAAGCATTGTATCATTATCATGTGTTTACATGATACCTTAGTCATAATAGCTCACAATATTGTACTACCCACCCTATACTCTCAATAATGTTATAAAAGGATGTGAGAACCTACATATCTGATTGAATAGAGTTTGCAACTTTTGCTTTTTCCCTTAAATTGGTATTTTTCACCTACATTTTATTCATGTTTAATTTGTTTGGGCTAATTTGATGATATCATAAAATTGCTATTATAAATATTACTTACGTATCTCCCATATATAGGATCCCATAGATGAATTAATTGTATATAATCCTTGTTCCATGATATTTCCTAGTCCTTTTAGCATGTGCTCCATCCTTCCTTTGTTTATCGTCCTTCCCCATTTCAAGTGGCTTGGTTGTGCCTACTCACACATCCATGCACAATAGGTCAAATATGTGTCTTGCTTTCGCACTTATTTCCCCTATTATCTCTCTTCCCCTATTTGACTTCACCATCATAGTGTGGTCCTCTCCGTGTTGCATCTACCCTCTTTTATATGTGGGATCTCCCTTCATCTCTTTCCTTCTCTGATTGATGAGGTTGTTAAAGTAGTCTAAAGGGGACTTCATTTCTTGTTTAATCTGTAATAAGGAACTTGTTCCTAGTGTTTGGTTATTGGTAAAACTCCCATTTCTTTCCTTGTGATTCCGTCCACCATCCTTCAAATACAAGATGGATTGCTAGGCACAACTCCCCTCTTATTAGAGAAAGAAAATGAACCTCTTGATTCAAGAATTGATTCAGATGAGTTAGATGTGCCTCATTTTGATACAATGGTTCACATAACTCTTATACCTCAATACTCAAGATCAATTCATTCGGGAAAATTTTAACAAAAAACTTCCCAAATAAGATTTTATCTTTAATATTAACTTTACTCTAAAAAATTGAGGTAAAACCCAAAATCTATGGGTCAATTGGACTATGGTTTTTAGTAAATTTGAATCAATACTTAGCATATTAAGTTTCATCCAATTTGACTTGTTTCAACTCTGATTGATATCATAATCTTTTCAATTTCGGTTAGAACTAAGTTATGGTTCATGTTCAATTCCATCATTCCTTATTTCATTTAGTCATGGTTTGAAATGTAGATATATAGTAGACCAATTATGTTACAAAATATATTAAAATAGCATCACTTTTCTCTCGATTTATATTTTACATTTCAATTTCTTGTTTAAACATTGATTCTTCTAGGCCCTACTTCAATGTTACATCTTGTGGAATACAAGTGTCAGTTGAAGGTATCTCCTAAAACTTTATCCAACCAATGATCACCCTAAGATTAAACATGTCATAGAATAAAGATACCCTAAAAATCTTTAGCCTATTACAACTTGTCTTGGAAACACAGAATTGTGAGTTAAATATCCTAAATATATCTATATTCCTTAGTTTCTTCAATCCCAGACAAAAGTAGACATCAACTAAAGTTTTATCTGGGATATTTACTCAACTGGTCTTGGTATGGGCTATAACGACTATGTGTCACTTTAATATTTCTCCAAAACTTCAGCCTACCATCATATAGTTTCTTTATTTTGAACATTCTTACCTAGCTTTGAAGTTGGTAGAGGGCCCACTCAAATTTTGTAACTCTACTTACTCCACCTAAAATGTGTATATTTTGTTCCAATAATATCTAGTGTCAAGTTAGCAAGATATACTATTTATGAACCAAACGTATTGCATGGTATGGAGATGAAATGTTGCCCACAAATGTCCCATAAACACTATATTGGTTGGCTACTTGTCTAGTAATTGTGTGAATAGGAATATGTGTTAGACATTCAGACCTAATTTTTATATGATATTTCTCTCATGATATATTTTACCACTTTTTTGTTATATTTTCACTTAAAGAAGAGATATGGTAGGGCATGGGGATGGTTAGGGTAGATTGACCTTTGGTAAAGTTCTAGTCTTTTTTCTACAAAAGAGGCTAGTTCTCCATATATTAAAAGTGAATCGGTGTAAGATTTTTGGAGGTTAATATAAAGTTCTTGTTCATTTACACCACAAGAATGGGTGATGGATGCATCATATCCCTCTTAGAGATATTGCCTTTTTGGCACCTCAAGCAACACTTACAAAATTCATGAGAGTCTTTGAACAATGAAGGCCAATAGAATCTGCTATGAAGAACCTTGGTGGAAGTACGTTTTTCACCAAAGTGACCTCTACAAACCCCAGAATGGCACATAGAGAGAATTTCCTATTGCTCTATTTCCAAAATGCATCTTCAGATAAGTTGGTCAGGGCAATACTTGAACAAGTGAGGATCATCGCAAACATAGTTCTTGGCCATAGCAAATAACCTTCAGCTTTCCTCTCTCATCCAAGTGTTTGGTATCCTCCCACTAGCTAAGAAGTTAGCTATGTGTTGGTACCATGGCCTTTGAGCGGATAAGAGAAGGAAAAGTTGCTCATGTGTCAATGTCTCTTTGATTCTATTTGTTTCATATAAAGGTGCTTCAGTCCTGGAGAGATGATCTGCAGCAGAATTCTCTACTCCCTTCTTGTCTACAATCTCGATATCAAACTCTTGAAGCAACAATATCCATCAGATCAACCTCGGCTTGAAATATTTCTTTGCCATTAGATACTTTAGAGAAGCGTGGTACAAATAGACAATCACCTTGTTTTGTAGGATATATGATCTAAACTTGTCAAGAGCGAAGATAACTGCAAGCAACTCCTTCTCAGTGGTTGTGTAGTTTTGTTGAGATTCATCTAGAGTCTTTCTTACATAGTAGATAACATGTGGAATCCGGCCAACTCTTTAGCCCAACACAGCCCCCACTGCCATGTCGGATGCATCAGTCATAATCTCGAATGGTAAAGAGAAGTCTGGGGGCTGCATGATAGGAGAAGAGACTAGTCTTTCTTTCAAGTGGTTGAAGGCTTCAACACACTTGCCATCAAAATGAAATTCAACATCCTTCTCAAGAAAGTGGCATAGAGGTCTCGAAATCTTACTGAAGTCTTTTATGAATCAGTGGTAGAAACATGTATGTCCCAAGAAAGACCGGACATGTCTTACGGTGGAAGGAATAGTAAGAGTAGAAATGAGACCCACCTTGGCCCTATCAACTTCAATCCCATCCTTTGAAACCTAGTAGCCCAGAATAATGCCTTCGGGCACCATGAAGTGGCTTTTCTCCCAAGATAGCACTAGGAAAACCTTTACGTATCCCTCAAGGATAGCAGCTAAATGAAGTAAGCATTCATCAAAAGTTTTATCAAAGACCGAGAAATCATCTATGAATACTTCTAATGATGAATCAAGCATATCTACAAAAATTGAGGTCACACATCTCTGAAATGTAAAAGGGGCATTGCACAGCCCAAATGGCATTCTCTGATAGGAAAATGTGCCACTTGGGAAAGTGAATGTTGTCTTCTCTTGATCCGCATGATGCATGATAATTTGGAAGTATTCAGAGTACACATCAAGGAAACAATATAAGCTTTGCCCTGCTAGCCTCTCTAGAATCTGGTCAAGAAATGGGAGAGGGTAGTGGTCCTTTTTGGTTTTTTCATTGAGCTTCCAATAATCGACACACATTCTCCACTTTGATTGTTCTCTTACCGGCATAAGCTCATCATTCGTATTTTTTTCCACAGTGATCCCACCTTTCTTAGGCACAAACTGGATGGGGCTCACCCAGTACTATCAAAAATAGGATAGATAATTTCAGCATCTAGCGACTTCACAATCTTTTGAGTTACAACTTCTTTCAGCTTTGGATTCAACCACCTTTGCATTTGGTGGGTCGACCTTGCATAATCCTCTAGATAGATTTTGTGTACACAGATGGAGGGGTCAATACCCCTCAAGTCAGCTATAGACCATACAATGGCTTGGATGTTCTTCTTCAAGATTTTCATTAATGCCTCCTTGTGTTATGGTGATAGAATGGAAGAAATGATCACCGGGAGGGTGTCATTTGAGCCTAGAAAAGCATACGTCAATCCTTCTGGAAGTGACTTCAGCTCAAGAATGGGAGTTTCTTCAAGGGAGTTCTTTAATGGTGCAAAAATAGAAGGAAGGTTTTCACTTGCAGCCACCAAGGCTAGCTCATTCTCTTCATCCACTTCATCATCATCAGGGAACTCAACTATTGGCTCTAGACCTCTACCTTGAGTGGCAGTTTGAATACACACAGGTAGACATTCCTCCATAATCTCGTCCAAGAACTCAATGAGATAGCAATATTCTTCAGTGGCCCCTATCACCTTGGTTGTTGTTGAAGATTTAAAGATGTTCAACCGGATCTTCATGTGCATGAATGTCACATACATAGTCTCGGTCCTCACATGAATCACTGCATCAGGTGTGGCTAGGAATGGTCTTCCCAATATGATAGGCACCCTCCTTGTGTCTTTCTCCATATCTATGACTATGAAGTCGACAGGGAAGAAAGTAGAAGTCTCATCATCAACATCACAAGCACATCATCAACACGCCCTCTAGGCGTCTTTACTGATCGGTCGGCCAACTACAACGTGCAATGAGCCAAACTCAATTGCCCCATTTGGATCTTGGAAAACAAATCATATGGCATTAGGTTAATGCTATAACCCAAGTCTAGAAGGGCTTTGTATATGTGATGTGCCCCAATGTAGCATGAAATGATGGGCGCACTAGGATCTTTTCTCTTCCTTGGCATGGTGTGCTACAAGATTAATCTTACTTGCTCGGTGAACTTGACTTTCTTTGGGTTTCTCCCCATGGTCTTTCTCTTGAAGGTGCATAAATCTTTTAGG
This sequence comes from Alisma plantago-aquatica, assembly GCA_963693085.1. NCBI lineage: Eukaryota > Viridiplantae > Streptophyta > Magnoliopsida > Alismatales > Alismataceae > Alisma > Alisma plantago-aquatica. Next base: position 1,214,486,583 of record OY856412.1, read on the forward strand.
AACTTAGCATAATAAGGGATTTTCTTGACCACATCAAGCAAAGGAATGTTTATTTTCACTTGTTTGAAAGTCTAAAGGATGTCTTGAGTATGCTTCTTTCTTATCCTCTCAACAGAAGGCTCCTTAAGAGCTTCAGGAAATGGGAGAAGTTGAGATCTCCAATGTCTCGGATCAACAATATCATCAACAGGAATAACAAGAATTGCAGTATCACTACCCGACGTCACAATATCAACTCTGGCTCTCATCACGGTATCCTCAAGTTGTATCTCAGTATCAACCTGTCCAGTCTCAGTATCACCTCTGTCAATAACAATAGTATCACGGGGGTGATCCAAAGTCCGTCCACTCCTCAAAACATTCACCACCTTCACATGATCATGGGTAGTAGAAGAAGAGGCTTGTGGAGGTGTTTGTGGCTATTGGGGTGGTGGTCGCCTTTGGTGAAATGAATTTGGGTTTTGGAGGATGAATTGCAGTTGTGGTTGTTGTGGTGGTTGTTGTTGTTGTGGATGAGGGTGGTATTGCGGAGGTGGCTATTGGTATGAATGAGATGGAGGTGGAGTGTATTGGTAGTTAAGAGGTTCTTGAGAAGGTGGTGGAGCATAGGGATTCGGCGGTGCTTGGTATGACAGAGGAGCATAAGAACTTTGAGTGTTTCCTAGGAAAGTGCCATCATTGTTTGGGTTGGGCATTGGTTGAGATGGGAGTCTTCCTTCTTCCCTCCTAGAAAGTGAGAGAGAGATCTGATCCAATCTTTTCTCAAGGAGGCTGATGGACTACCCATGTGAGGACACATCTTTCTTCACCACATCCAAGCTTCTTAATCTTCCAAGCACCTCCTCTTTAAACTTTGAGCTATAGTGTGGCCTTGGATGCCCTTATCCTTTCCCATATTCATTTTGTTGCTTTCATGAGAAATTTGGATGGTTCCTCCACTCGGGAGTATAAGTGTTGGACATAGGGCCTTGATTGTTTTGGCTGCCAAAAGAGTGCAAGGCATGCACTTCTTCATCAACAGAATCGACTGCTATGGTGGATTGGCTAGGAGAACCACCAGCTTGGTTCTTCATCATCTTCATCATGTCTGACATCATCCTCATCATGTCGGGGTCAGCAACGTTGTGGGTTGGAGCTATGGAAGAAGGTGGAGGGACGTAATTCCGGCCACAATGCTCCCCTTTTGTAAAAATCTGATTGTGGGAATTTCCAGCAAGATACTCGAACAAAGGCCACGACTCCTCAGGTGGCTTTTCCATGAAAGTGCCTCCACATGATAAATTGATTTTGTTTTGGCTCAGCTCTTCAAGCCCAGTGTAGAAGGCTTGAACTAGTTGCCACAATGGCACTTCATGGCAAGGGCAGTCACAGAGGAGCTTTTGGAACCTCTCCCATGCCTCGTGGAAGGGTTCATTCTCTTTCTAGGCAAAGGATGTGATACATCTTCTCATGTAGGTTAACTTAGCAATTGGGAAGAACTTTTTGAGAATTCATTCCAATTTAGCAACTCTGGCTTCAAAATGTACCACTCTTTAGCTTTTTCTTTTAGGGAGAATGGGAAGAGGGTTCTCCAAATGGAGTTGTCGGTGGCGGAGGGGGTATGAAAAGTAGAGCACGTCTCAAGGAATGCATCGATATGATGGTAGGGATTCTCATTGTCCATCCCATAGTAAGTGGGGAGGAGTCCAAGGAGTGGGGTAGAATGGAGAACAGTTGACCCAACATTTGGTCAACTAGGGTGGCAGTGGGAGAATTTTAGTTCCCTGGGGTGAAATACTCATGGAGTGGGCAGTTGGGATGTGGTGGAGGTTGTTGAGCATTCACATTAGGGTTGTTGTCTGCCATCTTAGCTTCTCGGTGTTGGTTGCAGTGACTTTGGCATTTCCTTCTACCTATCTCGGGGTTATACAACATCAAGTCGGTACAAGTGGAATGTGTGTGGTGCATGCACAGCTGTCACCTATACAATACACAAACAACCAATAAGCAACCAAGTTAGAATGGAAATATGTAAAAGTGAACAAATAATAAAGAATAGCAATGATGAGGGAAAAAGGAAAGGCTAAGCTACACTAACTAGCTAGGATGAGTGCCTCTATCCCCGACAACGGTGCCAGAAAGCTTGGTGTGTCAAGCTAGAGGTGTACACACTAGCCAATAATGGGTGACTAGATGCACTCCATGGGACTCGAGCACACAAGATCTCTCAAAATGTATATTAACCCTAACTAAGTCGATTACAGTACCAAATAGGTCACCCTCAAGCACACATGGTACTATTGTAGCATAGGTAAAGGGAAAGTGTAGGGGTCGATCCTCAGGGACAGAGGGGGCACTAGAGTTAGGTTAGTGTTGACTACGTTCCTATTGCGGAGATTAGGGTTGAAGGGTTTTAAAAGGGTTGATCGTTTGTTAAAATAGATGAACAAGGAAGTAAAAGCAGTTATGAAATCTAGATTATCACAACCCTAAATTATCCTAAACAAGCAAGTCTAATTAACCAGATTAAGCAACTAACAGAGCAGGAGCAAAGGTTAACTATATTGCACTAGCAAAACAATTAGCACTGAGAACTAGATTAACCACAAGAGAGAGAGTAAAAACCTAAGTTAACACTAAAGAGTAAGGTTAAGAACTAACTAAATTGGATAAAAGCAACTAAACTAGACTAGCATGAACAAGCTAAGAAGGCAAGTTGGGTTTTAAGCAATGAGATTAGGTAGGTGGGCCGTTTGGGGGAATGTGGTTTGATATTATTTGGGGGGATCACAACATATCAAGAAATTATCACAATTCTATCTAGATTGCCAAACCAAACAATAAGGTAAGTGCTAGTAGAATGTACCCTATACTACTAGTTGGAGAACTAGGGTTAGGTGTAATTCTAGTAGGACTTGTCAAGTCTAGGTCTCTGGCATAGGTGGTATTAGGTCAATTGAGAGCCAAGGGTGGAAATGGGGGTAGAGATGAGGGTTTTTCACCTCATGCCACTAGTCATCCAACCTTTAGAAAGCTCTAGGCAATTGCACTAATCACACTTACATTAGCCACTTAGATTTCACACTCACTTGTATAAGGAGGGGTGTGTATGTAGGAACAAAGAGGGCTAGCTAGGGATCTACTAATTGGACCTAGGACCCATTCCTAAGATTGGCCACATACACTCCAATTCCTCCTAGAAGTTAAGTGTCATCAAGCATCTTAAAGCAAGCAATCCATATTATAGGCACACGCCACATGCAATAAAATAAGAAATGAGATAGAAGTAAGAAGTAATCATCATAGATAGAAATTATGTTCATTACAAGCTATTTTCCCCAACATGGTATCAAAGTCACATTTTAACCCCAAATAGCCCACCACTAGGGGCTTAGCTAGACATGATCAAAGAAATAGCAAAAGAAGGGGGAAGAAAGGGATAGAACTCCATGGAGCTTGCAGTAGAAGCCTCCTTCTTCACCTTCTAGTAGCTTGGGGACGTTCTTCCTCCTCTAATGGTGCAAATGGGCATGAGAATATGGGGGATAATGGAAGAAAATCTAGAAATCTAGGTTTCCAAGGTGGAAATGAGGTGGAAATGGTAGATGGAGAGCATATATGCAAGTAGGATGCAATGAATGCTCAAGGAGTGGGTGGAGAGGAGTAATGGCAGCTAACCTAGTGATGTGGTCACCACCCATGTATATATAGGTGGTGGTGGAAGCACTAGGGTAAGTAGGGGTATTGTTAGAAAATTAGTATAGAAAGTGGTAGGGTTTAGGTGGTAGCACGACCGTGGTGGGTGGTAGTGGGAATGGTCATTCTAAGAAAATGGTAAAACCACATGTTGATGTAGTGGAATGGAGGCTGGTAGCACGGCTGTGTTGGGCATCACGACCGTGGTGGAGGCTAGGTAGAATGGTTGTGCTGGGAAGCACGTCCATGGTGGTGGAGTTTGCGAGGAGGCCATTCCCTTGAACATGTCCGTTCTGTTCTTCTGCTAGCACGGTCGTGCTGGGTAGCATGGTCATTTTGGGGCTTCATAAAATGGACGTGCTGGATAGCACGGTTGTGGTGACTGAGTTGCTGAATCTTGCAAAATTTGGCCATCAACATGTAACTTTGTGTAATTGCCAACACGACTGTTCCTTGGCACCACGATCGTGTTGGGGTCTTCAAAGGCAAAAATGGCTTCAAACTTCATTATCAAAGGACTTCTTATCTTGATGTCGAATCTTGGCCATTAGGGGTAGGTTGAGGGAGCTTTGGGGCCTTTGGGCCCCTCCATGGGTGGAGTAACCCTAGAACTCCTTCCTGCACTCTCATCCATCCAAAGTGTGGTTCAAGTACCTAAAAATAATGCAAAGAACATCTATAAGTGCATTTGAAAATAAAACACATATTGAGGGAATTAACTTGCAATCTAACTTGTTTAGATGTGATAAAAGTATAAATGGCACAATATGGAGCTCTAAAATAGGGCTACATCACCCCCACCATCCCTTTACCACCTCCACTAATTATGATGCTTATGCATTTGATCAGTTTTATCCCACTTCCCATTATAACCCCTCCAATGCCCCTACTATTGCTAATCCCATGCCTTCCTCTCCATATATGATTAATACACGTTCTTCTATGCATGCATTCACATCATCTTTAATGGTCCTACTTCCCTCATTCATGATCCTTGATACTATTGTTTTTTCTAAGGGGTCTCCCCATCTGATTAGCATTAGGCATATGCCATTGTGGAAGGTGGTATTATGACCTGTTCTCAACTCAAATAGCACATACTAGTATTGCCCTTATAAATTTGGACATGGAAGTAGACAATTATGAAAAAGAATGTTGCAAAAACCTAGATTTTCTCATTCGTTCAATTATGCACATCTAGACTCATAAGATGCTCAATTGTATTCAACTAACTCCCTCATCCTCAATTGGATGACCTTGAGTGACATTATGCTCAATTAATGATTTAGATGTGATTGAATGTCATGTTGAGCTTATTTGACTAAATGTGAGTGCATAGTTAGACTTTTGAACATGAATTTTGATTATTTAATGCCCTTAACATCATCATGTTGCATCCAAAAATTTTATACAAGAAGAGGAGGAAATTTATGACGCAACGGTCAAAATTTCATTCACATCAAAGTCAATGGTTGAGATATATGATTTTAAAAGATTTATAAGAAAATAATATTCAAAACCTTAGTTTTTATATCTATATGCCATGTCCCTAATCCATGGTTGTTCCTCTCAACCAATGAGAAGGCTCAAATTGGATACAATAGATCTGACCCTTTTAAAAACATTTGTGATTCAACTTAAATTATCTCGGACAATCACATGTCACAGATCATGTGTCCAAGGATTGTGGCTTTGATCCAATAACTATAAGTTCATCACCTTGCTCCATATCGATCCCATGTGCCAACATAGAAGAGCAAGTAGCAGAGCATGTTGATACCCCCCTACACCCCATCTCACACAAAATTGATGTTGCCTTTCACTTACCTTCTTCTTCTTTCATTCTCACCCTTTCATATTATGTTTCATGCACAATGGCTTGTCTTTCATCTTCTTCTTCTTCCTTTGTTCATGGTGGAACTACCAAGCATCCTATATGGGGACTCTCCCCTCGTTTCTTCTTTTGCTCCTTTCTTACTCCCCCCTAACCTCGCGTGGCCATGAAAAAATTGGATAACAAATTTTCAAGGCCTGACAGTTCCCTATGTCCCCTACCCCAACCCATGGTACAAGCTTACCATGGTGCCTCTGCCTGGCGTGTGCTGGTAAGTCCAAGTAAGGGACACGTCTAGCACAGTCTATTTGGTATGGGTCCATAATGGCTTAAATCCAACGGCTGATAAGCATTGTACCAGACCACTCCCTCTCCCTCTCTCTTTTATAGTTGTGTTTGAACAATTATAAAGTGACTATGGAACCACACAATAGTCACATGGAACTGACACCGACCAACCAAGATGTGACACCTCATCACCATGATGGTATTTTTCCTCTCTCTCAAATTCATGAAACATAGATGAGTCTTAAAAAATCACATAAAATCAATTCTTAAGCCATTTTTTGACAAGTAATATATGATCTGGTCTACAGATGAAGATATATCCAACAAAATTGGTTTCAAGACATTTTTCAAAATGATGTGGGAACCATCCCCAAGGAAAAGCCACTTCGATGGCCTAAACCCGGTAGTGTAAACCCTTGGGCCCCCTTGACTACATGCACACCACAGGGTGCATTTAAATCACATAGTGGGTCAACTTGTGTGACGGGATAATTTGTTTCCAAGGTGCACATCCTAGGTTTCGAACACGGGTCCCTTCATTAGGAGCTTGTACCTTTACCACCCAATCTACAACCTTGTTGACTCAAGACCTAATTTTACCTGTAGTTCCACTCATGTGATAAATGACAACTTTTGATATCTTTTACATGATTTATGATATATAATGCTCAACTATGATCATATATGGCTCAAATCATCAAATTTTTCTAAGACCACTAGGTTTTGACATTTCATGACCCAATATTCAACTTGGACCCCTCATATGTGCTTACATGATGATTTTACCTTGAATGTGACATATATGGACCATTTAGTGGTGAATCTTGAACACTATTCTAAAAGAAACCTATTAATAACTCAAATCCTCCTTGGAACTCTAAATCAGTAACAAGTGTTGCATGTTTAGCCAAGAATTGAAATTTTTCATTCTTATAGTCTATCATGAATTTAAGAAGTGAAATTTACCATGAAATGTGATTGATATGGACATTTGATGTTAACCTTGAACCTTGATCAAATGTTGATCTAATGCTTCCCAAATCTCTTATGTGACCTCAACATCAAAAAATTCTTATGATTTGTGCATTTAAATGACTAATGGGTCATTCTTGTACACTTTTATGACTAAGTGGCCTAATTTTGGATATGGTTGGTGACCTAATGAGCATTTTATGGTGTAAGGACTAAACTTGTATAAATCTCACCCTAAATCATTCATGTTACTTATTCTATCAAATCATTAGATTAATGATGTTTGTGACACCAAATTGAAATGCATCTCATCTCTACTCTCATGATGACTATCTTGCATGATATGACTAAAATTACTTGAAATGAAAATATTAATGCCCGTGATGATTAATCTTGCTGAAATCTTATGTTTGATCCGTTTAGATCTTGTAACTCTAATCATGAATCCCTAATCTTACTTTTCATGTGTCATCTAGGTTCAAAATGAATCCATGATGTATGATATAACGTGTTAATGAACTTGCATGAGCTAATCAAGATATTGAAATCAATATTGAAGAAAATGATAGCTAAACTTAGGTGACACATCCAACCACCATAATAACGATTAAGATGACATAATATTGCGGATGAAGTTGTTAATTTAATTTCCAAGATCTATTGAAGCATGATATATATGGTATTTTAAAATTGGTAGTTAATCTTGAGCTTTAATCAAGGTAAGATATATCCTCCTACTGGCCAGACTAGTAGAATTGAACTTTTTTGTATGTATGTATACTTAAATTATTGGCTTACATACTTGTTTGAGTTGCATGTTCCATATGACAACTATGTTTGGTTTTGATTATAATATTCCAAATAAACTTACAAATATAAGCATAGATGACCATTATACAACCTTGTACACCTACATGTATTATATGGGAAAGGACACAAGGCTAGGTGTCCTACTTGATTTGTCAAGAAAGGGCATATCACATTGTTAAAAGAATTAATTCTTGACATTCATTCTTGTAGTCCCTCATGTTGAATCAAGTGTCATTCTTAGCTTTAGCTAAAATGACCCTCACATAACCCTTCCTTTGAGAAGTTGGTCAAAGGCCTTATAATATTGTTGGTATAATGCAATTACACTTAGAATATGCTTACATTTTGAAATGAAATACTTCAATGTTATTTCTTTCTTTCTTGTCAATATATTAATTTTTAGTCAAACAATATATATTCTCTTAAACCTACAATTTTATAAGTTTGAATTGCATACTCGACACATTTGTGTTGATGTGTACCCAATTTATCATTTTAAGTAACATCTAAACTATGACAATATTACCATGATTGTTGTTTCCCCTCTAATATGGCATATACTGTTATATCCCTATTTTTTATCATCATGAAATATCCATATGGTTTGAAATATAGAAGGATTATGATCTTGATGCGAGATACTATTTTAGCTTCTTTTTTTATGCCATGTTATTTCATACCTTGGTTCTTCTATTTTATATTGTATTTTATTCATGCATATGTTATGTGATGTGTTCCATTCTAGGGATGGACACTCAAGTCCTCTTTTCTCTATTTGTCTAGGTATAAGAATGGGAACCGAGAGGGGATCCACTCCCTACTCAATTTGAGGAATAAATCATCTAATTCAAACACACTAATAGGAATTCTTGAATAGGTGTATTTTTTTCCCAATATGAACAGTATATAAGACCAAAGTATGGTAGATTAAATAAATGCAATGACTATATCCAATTTTACAAAATACAATATAATATCCCACTAAGGGTTTACATGGAGGCAACTACTTCAAAAGCTAAATAGAGGGAAGTCTAAACTATCTAAAGTCTATCTCCCAAGAGTTAGCTCCCCTAAGCCAGTTTCATGTCATCATGTTATGTCCACCATGTCCTTCACCTAAGGGGTTGGAAGCATACCCCACAAGAGAAAACAAAATGGATGTTGTCACCATAAAAGTTTTGGTATGAGGATCTAAATAGGAACTGAGCATATCAGGGAAAGGGGACAAAAATATTATCAAGGCTTCCATCAAAAAGGGAAATTGAATATCCAAGTAAATATCAAAAAGAAATAATAAAGGGTATATAAAAGATGCACTTACCATAAATAAACATAAAAACATGTGACACATAAGCACAATCGTACATATTTGGGTACACAACCCATGATCTTCATATCAACCTACATGCAAGTAAGATAAAAATAGCAATAGCATAAATATAAAGCTAGTGGTGGTTATGGAACATAACCCAAACCTGATAGAGAATGTCACATAACCAAACTCCCATGGAAAACATGTTGGGGTATGGGTCATATGATCCTCCATCCCAATATAGAGAAGTGTAGGATGACTAAAACCTCAGTGCATGGCAGGAGGACTAAAACCTCAGTGTCTAATAATATCACCAAGGGGAATAAAATCCTAGGGGAATAAAACTGAATAACCAAAACATTATATTACTCTATGGCTATTGAATCATAAAGAATGCATAAATATAGAGGCAAGTGAAATTCCAGTCATACAATATAGAATGAATGAGATTTCCATCACATAAATGAACAACATGAAGCATCCGCTCAAAATTGGGAAAAATTAGGATTTCATCTCACAATAAGGAAAAACTTGGTTCAATTCCACAATTAGGATTTCATTATGAAGCAAATTACAATATAGAGTCCATAAGAAAATCCAACAAAAGATTCATATCATCTATCTCATACGAATCAACCTCTCATAGGAGAGAGAGAGAATTGTATAGGGTAGCATGTCCCAAAGGACCAAGAGAGTGATGATCATGGATAATTTCTCAATATAGAAGAAAGGTATGCAACATACCTTAGATTGAGTCTAGATATATGCCAATCAATTGTAGTTCTACATAGAAGTTATAGACAATATAAGCATATAAGACTAGGGTTAATATATCATTAATCACATCAACCCTAAAAATTGTCTTTTTATTATTAATGAATTAGGTTATCAAAACCATATCGTCTTGTTGATTATGCTTCACTAACTTATTGATTATTAGTTATGCAATTTTAAAAAATTTCAACCAACTATAAAACTTCTACAAAATCACATAATTACAATTATAATTAGGCAGTGAAACCAATGCTATCATATCGAGAAAAATCCCATGATTACAAAACATATTTTGATATATCTTTCTAATCTATCTGTAATTAATTATGAAGTAATTGAGATAAACATGTTTACTGTATAATTTAACAATTAAATTAGTGAATTACAAACATGTCGTTGTATCTCACACTATATGTTAACCATGTGACACGGCCTTGTATTCAAATACCCCAAGCAAAAGTTACATGATTAATCATCAAATAAAGAGAGAAAATTACCAAGTTGCCCATAGGTGTGTGACAAAAATAAAACAAAACTAAGGACAAGTTTGGAAATCATTAGGTCATCATCTTCACCTCATCATTCAACTCTTCAAATAATGCATAGAACAAACTCTCTAAAGAATACACAGAACACTGATCATGAACCCAGAGATTAAGCACAAAACTTTTGTAAGTCGAAGCAGTAGAAATGAAGACCTACATGTCCATGAATTCCTAATGGTACCAATGACCTCAAGGCCAAATTATGTGGTGCACCAGAGACTGGATGGGGACCTCTGCTAAGGCAAACACAAAGGAGGACAAAGCATCCACATAGTGAAAAAATAGAAGTTGGGGCGTACCAACAACCATTAATGCATGTGGAAAGTTTTTGTGATCCCAGTCGGCTAGGATCCGACAATGAGAGACCAAGGAAAATGGTGATTCACCCATCAAATGAAGTATATATGGATGGAGAATGAAGATGAAAATTGGTTAGAACTTACTACCAAAGATATTAAGAGATCCTATCAGCTTTGGGGAGTCCGACAGCGATCGATTGTAGGCTTTGCTTGTTCTTGGGATGCCTCAACAATTCAAGCAAGGTTGTCCCGATGAGCCAGAACAACTTGAGTTGGGGAGACTGACTCACCCAATCATAGAATAAGGAGTTGCATATAGTGGTCACATGATGATGTCGGGAAGGTCTCATAGCGATTTGTTGTGTTTCGGAAATTGAAGTCGGTCAGCAAAATTTGTGATGGAAGGATTTGAAAACCAAGTTGGGAACAATGAAACAATAGAGTTAGGATGCAATTGGAACCATATGAGTTAAATAAAAGAGCTACCTATGGTTTCTGGGTAGATTTATAGGAGTAAGGAATAATCTATATAGCTCAAGGAGTTGGGGTTGCTCAGGGCGTCAACACTTCTATTGGGCATTTCTATTTTAGGGTGTGAAGTTTTGTGTTAAGGCTCTCTGAAAATGGAAAAGGGAGATGAATCCAATGGAAAAGAATCATGGATAAATACTAAGATATGAGAGAGATACAGTTGAGATAAATTGGAGGAGGAAGTCAGTTCTATTTTTGGTGCGAAATAGGCAAACTGCGGTAGGAGATGGGTGTGTTGTCGCATGATTCCAATACTACAGTCGAGAAGATGGTCGTGTTAGGCAAGGATTTGAGCCAGTGTGACAAAGCCAAAATCCAAGAAACATTACCTAAATATGATTTGCACTAAAGTGAAATTAAATACATATTCCTTTTTATTTCCTAATCAAATTGGGGGAGCCATTAATACCCAATTGGTACCAACTTTTGTAGGCTAGGTAATTGAGACCCAAGGAATCCATTTTTTCCATTAGATTTGGGTTTTGAAGTTTCCTTTTATTTGTTCAAAAAAAATTAGGTTTAGTCTCATTATATCATTATTTAGCATTACATATTAACATGTACCATCAACATCTAATCTTTTGAGTCCTATTATCTCCACATTGTTACCAAAAGAGTTTTTTTATATTTGTATCCATAAATTTTCTAATTTTACTTATTTAAAACATTAAATTTGTTAATTCAATATTAACTTAGATGATGACACATTACTCACATATATGGACATGAAAACTCCAATTATTATTCCAATTCATGAATTAGGCTCATTATACTTCTCATTAGACATATATTAGTGATTATGTGTATATTCATTAGCAAGGAGAACATATATGACATATTTCATGAACCCACTTAATGTTAATATGAGTGTATTATGATATGTGATGTTAATTACAGAACCTACTGTCACTACATGTGTTATATTTTCTTTCATGCCTATACATGTTAGGGTTACCCTTGGTTATTCATATTGCATGCATTAGTTATATTCATTAGAGTTACAAATAATTATATTAGGGTATAAATTCATCCTTGTTTGGTCAAATATAAATAACCAAGCATAATAATATCCTAATCACGAGATTGGGGTTTCTAGAGTCAATATGCTAGGTTTCAGTATGTTACATTGGCCATTAGGAGTGAGGATTCGGGTAATAAATAATTTCACGACAACGGTGGTGGAGAATTGTTTACCTATGAGGGTGCCACAATTTCTCATGAGATATGGTAAAAAATAAGCAAAATCCTTATATAAATCTCACCCCTCTTGGTGAATGCAAAAACAAGACCACGATCCTCCAATGTATTTTTAGATCCAGTTTTAGAGTGTCGTTAGAGATTTATTTGTGACCTTTCTCATGTATTACTAAGGACACTTGTAATGACGATATGTATTTTATTTCATATCATATCATGATTTATATTGTATTATTTCTTATTTCCACATTCTCTATCTTATGTTCATCTTGCACTCATGCCATGAGTTTGAACAAAATTATGTAGACTTTGTTACTAGTGTGCCTATTTAATCATGCCTTCTACAAATTGCATCTTCGATTGTTCAAATGTCTTATCTTATTTGATATGTTGCTCCACCAAGAGATTGATATGCTCTTATACCCCCTCCCCCCAAATATGAAAAAGAAGGAGAAGACCTACATATATTAAAGTAGATCTCAATAGCATATATTTATGAATGGATTAATGATTATGTGGACATTTAATTTTCATAAGAAATAGTAGATCTTTATTTGTGTTGTCTTTTTGAGAAATAACAAATAGGTTTGAATAAGGAACTCGTGGGGGCTCTTGTTTGCTCCAATCATTAACAAACCCTTGAAATTTAAAGGTAGTTTCAATTCATGTCTTTTCAATATATTTAGATATGGTCTCTCATCATCAAAAAGAGGGGGGAGAATCTCAAATTCATACCTTACATTACCCTTTTTTATTATGAATTCACATTATATTCATATATGTCAAAAATTTCTACCAAGATCATTCTATATTTATAGACATACTCCAACCCTCTCCAATGCACAAACCCTACATTGAAGAAAATCCAGTCATATACTCATAGTTCAATGTTGAAGAATATTTGGATTTCTTTATAGAAAGTTAAGATAATTCATCTCTAATGAATGAATAACTTGTAAATAATATGAAATACTTATTAAATTTTATTAGAATGTAATATAATATCATGTAGGATAATTCGAAAATACATTCACAACCATGTCCATCATCCAAGTTTCCTTAAGGAAAACCTAGTTGATGACATTGTGTAGATTTCCTATGGTTTGTAGCATCCATAAAGTTTTTTATAGAATACTTAGTCAATCAAAATAAGAAAACATGCCCAGGTAGGTCCATTAATTGATTTGTCAAACTAGATACTTGATCAGCTGGCCTAGCTATGGTCTAGCTGTTAGTGTCGTTGGCTGAGAATTTATTTCATAAAAAGTTCCAACGTCATCATATGTATAGATTTTTGTTAACTGACAAATATCCATTAGAGGGGGATAACAAGTGAGAATATATCCGTTTAGATCCCACCAATCCCCTAATAGTTCCAAAAATTCATCCTAACTAAGTCTACTAGCTAGAAGGCACCCTCAACTATCAATCTGACCTATATGGGATCTTCCCAATGTCACCAAGTGGCTCCATGCTATCATGGAGAGTATGTCACTCAAAGATCCCCTAATAACTCCCTTAAGATTTATCACTTGCTACATTCATTAGATTGAAAAGGTTACTTGTAAGAAATCTAATCCTAATTGTTCATTCTAAATATCTACTCTTCCTTCCAATCTAATTCTATCGCAAATGGTGATTTCAAGCTCCTGACTAGCTAAGGAAGATGTAGGACATGTGGCCTTAGGTAAGGGAAGGTAATTCCCTTATAACTTTCTTGCCTCCTTGTTCCAAAAAAATGAAATTGTTTACACTTGAGTCAAAAAGGTGTATGATCTTATGGTTTGAATACAACTAGAAGTTGACCTCTCTAGGTAGTGGATCCATGACCTTCAAAGGAAGAAGAAATCCAAACAGTTTCCTTTACTTTGTGGTTGCTCAACCTTTGTCATCCTTGATTTTTTACTTGTTACTTTAAAGTTAAAATATAATTTAAGGGTCCAACAATCTTTTTTTAGGTTTTCATAGCTCAATTGACCCCTACCTCTTTGAGCCCATAGTATTTACAAGTGGCATCAGAGCATGGTCTTCTCTAAGAGACTACTGCCACGAGTAAGAGAAGATGGGTAACGTCTTACTTGAGTTAGTCAACCTTGAGGGAGGCTACATCGCATGCCTATCAATCTTCAACAACTTAGGTGACTCAACATGGGATGACATAAGGTGTTTTTTAGAGTGCAAATGACGTGTTGAATCCTTGGAGTTAGATGAAATTTCAAATCCTATATGAGGATTCACTTTTGGGGGTTGGTGATAGACTTTGGCAAACTCAAAGATAGTAGTTGTTGGGGATAGTGGGTCTATAGGAAGAGATTCCATGGGAATATGCTTAATAAGATCCAAAAGTTCTAATTAAATTAACTCATTTGGAGGCGAGGGATAATGCAAGGAGCGTGTGACAAATAAAATGTTTGGTTCATGAAAAGTATCATATGTCGAGACATACATGCATTAGTTAACACTTATAACTTTTTTTAAAGGTGTAAAAGTAAAACCATTTTGATTGAGCTTGGATGAAATTTGTCTACCTTGAATCAAAGATATATCAAAGGCAGTGCAACCAAAGATCTAGAGAGGAGATCAAATATCTTGTCTTCAGAAAAAAAAATAAAAAAGGAATCTTCTTTTAAAAAATAGATTGTGGTTGATAAGGTAGCATGTTGTGAGGATGGCTTCAAACCAATAGAATTTTCTAACTAATCTTGGAAGATGAGAGCTCAGGTGATGTCCAACACGTGACAAATCATGTGCTCAATGACCTCATTCTATTGTGGTGTGTGAGTACAAAATCTTTGATGGACCACCCAATTTTCAAAGATATGTTCTAAATAATTTTTAGTTTAGAAATTTTGAATGGATTCCTTATTCACTTTACAAAATGATTTTAAAATGTTAACTATATCATCATGGGATTCCAACAAATGTGTCCAAGTAGTTCTAGAGAAATTGTTCATAAAAGTAACAAAGAAATGAAAAACTAGTGGTTCAAAAGGAACACAAATGTCATTATAGACCAAACCAAAAAATAATTTGAACATACGAAAGTCTTCCCATGAAATGAAATTTTGTGGTACTTCCCTAGTTGAAAAATATAGAATGGAAGACTTTTTGAAATGGATGAAGACGGATTTTCTCCAAATAGGGATGTCCATAGTGGTGATGAAGTTGAATAAGCAAATAGAAAAGAAGGGAAGACTATGAAATGCCATCACAAAAGTAGTGTAGGTCATCATTTGTGAACCTGAACCAATCATCTTATAGTTCTAAAAATCATGTACGACAAGCCATGACTATTAAATGTTACATTACAACTAAAGTATTTAACAAACTTAGAAACAAACATTTAAATAAAGGGAGAATGAGGGATATAATGCACGGATTGGAGTTTGAGAGTAGGTGAAAATTCACTCTACCACACCGTTGGACAATTTTAATTAATCCACAGAAAGTATGACAAAGGAATTGGGAATATACGATTCAAGAGTAGAAAATAGGTATCTCATAGCAGCTATATGTTGTATGACCCTAGAGTCAACTATCTAGTGAGAATTGAAGGCTACCATTGAGGCCCCCGCAATACCTTAGTTGGAGGCAGATACTTTGAATAGGTCAACAGGTTGCATAGTTATAGAGTCCCCAAACCTAGTCGTGTTTTGAGATGCATGTAAAGTTGCTCATATTCTAATGAGGAGATGGTGATAAAGGAATTGTTTGAGGTATCAGCCACATGGCAGCTCCTGCTCCATGTATGTGTCCATAGAGAATACCATTCTTCTGGTATCACTTCTCCTTAAGATGACCTATTTTGCTATAGAGAGTACACTTGGATCTAATATCATGTCCATGTCATTGGCTTCAAGTTGCGGTAGCCATGGCTAGCTACGAGCCTGGTCTAGTAATATAGTTGTGATGAGGATGGGTGTCTGATTGTTATAGATGAGAATATGCATCCTATAAGGTGAGGAACTAGTCTCCTCCAACATACCACTATAAACATGAGAAAAAGTTGAATGTGGACCATTGAGTAATTTTGTAGTGATGGGATAGGCAGATTTCCCTGGTATGTCATGAAAGACGACAGGCTAGAAGTACTTTGAGTTGTTGTGACAAGGTAATGACGGTGTCATAGTATTCATCCAATGACTTGTCCCCTTAGTGTTCAACAAAGAGCTTGTCGTAGATATTATAAATGTACATCAAGTTATCTTTCAAAGTGAATTGGCGCTAGACCTATCAAACTAGGTCAAAATATGTGGGAACTCATGGGTCGATCCGTTTATGTTAGGTTTGAGCGATAAAATTTGTCACCCGATGAAATTACCCAAATTCAAACCCACCCGTTTATTTAGAGGGTTTTACAGGAGGCCCACGGACATCCGTAGGTGATCCACTTAATTAAATTAATCTTATAATGATCTACTATTACGTAAATTATATACGATGATCTACTACGATCTATCAATTGTTAAGGAGTTTTGGTCCAAAATAGAACTTGCCCAATAAGATTTAATATTAAGAGGGAGATATGGGTAAAAACAAATCCACATATTCTACATTATCTAATTGTTCTATCAAAATTAATATGGAGTAGTAGTACAAGTTTCTAATTCTAGTTTGTCGATCATGTCATACATTAGACAATTTTAATTATAGATCTGATGATTTTACCTAAAAAAGTATGTGATTGAGTGATTGTAAAAACTTAACAACATACTTTATTATTTGATAGAGATAATGTACAGTAATTGCTTGCTTTAGTGTTATATTTCATGTAAAAATACTAGAGAAATGTCTTCTTTTATCATTAGAATAGTAACTTGTAAAAAAAATTGTTGAACACATATTATATGGGCATCCCGGGGTGGCCCGCAACCCGTTAGGTCGGATTTGGATATGTCTTTCATTGACCCGTTTGAAATTGTATCTTTTTGACCCGCACCTGCGAGACTCAAACCCTCAATGACTCAACCCAAACCCAACCCACCCACTCGTTTGATATGTCTAATTGGCACTAAGCGGCGCATGTATTTGGAGATGATGGACGGCTCCATACTATTCTACGGTCAATTCTTAACTTGGATGTTTCCCTATCTCGACTCAGGTGTCCTCAGAAGACTTCTCAGTGAACTTCAACTTATCTCTCGATTCAATAATAGTGTAGATTGAATTCATCAAGAGCACGTCGTTGTCTCTATTTAATAATGGAGGTTGGAGCATTGTTTGATATAGAAGATTGTATGAGGTGATTCTTTGTCGTCAGGCATGATTCGGAAGGATCACACCTGTAGGACAACGGTGGATGAAAAATGAATGGTCACTGGTAAGAAGCACAGTGATGGAACGAATGATGGTAAGATGTGCATATATGCACTATCACAGAACGGAAGCACTATGACAGAGAAATAAGGAAAGAGTCCCTAACTTAGAAGTACTCATCCGTGTATGTAGGGAATGTACATAGGGAGGTAGAGATAATGAGAGGGAAGTCTAATTTGGTAACATATATTTAGTAAATCGCCAAAATTGTATCGTAATTAGGGGGTGTTTTTATGTTGCCATTGGAGACGAAGATGTGGTGACTCCAGTCATGCACCCTTTGAGGATTAACTAAATTTGCAGCCGTTAAGGGGTAATGGTTGTGCCTCTTATGGGGTCGGTTGCCTGCAGCTCCCGCTAGAGGGCTGTGGCAGCCCCTATTGCTATCCGGAGCGGGCGATAGCATGCTGCTTCCGCCCCTTGAAATCGGCATGATGCTTCCGTCCCTTGGAATTGGCATGCTACCCAGTGGTGGGGTGTTGGCTTTACTGTTCAGCAGCTACAGTCAACAGCCGCGTTGGCTGCTTGATGCGACCGCTACACTATATATATAGAGAGAGAGTGTCAGGCTAGCACTCGAGTGTACAGATTACACGAACACATTCAAGTGTGCTCAGTGACGGAGTCAGAAAAATTAGTCAAGGGGGCACCAATAACATAGAACCTCAGCTGGAGATATTAGTTAGGGCACTATATACAATTTGTAGAAAATATTGTCTAATTTCTCTTGTGGTTATGTGTAATTACAAAATTCGGATAGGGCCACCATGTGGCTACGCCACTGAGTGTGCTTGTATATCAAGACTGTTTTTTGCAAAATGTAAACAATTGATTTTCACCGTCATACTATAAGTAGGTTGCATACAAATTTGAGCCCATTTGGATGAGTGTAAGTCGCCCATCCAAGGGCAACAAAATCGACACGTGAAACTAATTTGAAATGCATAATTTTTGCGGTCTTTATAACATGACCTATAAATGTCCAAATGTGCTCAAATTTTGTGTATGAGCTATTCACAAGATGTTTAAGAAGATCAACGGATTAGATTTTTGAAAAAATATTGCATTATGAAAAACTACTTGAGTGTATTCTGCTACGAATACACTCGAGTGTGTTCTAACCTCAAATATATATATATATATATATATATATATATTGAAGCTAGTGTAACGCTCGGGCCCACTGCCCAAAGTTCTAGTAGAGTTTCAGGAATGACGACTGTCCCCACAGACCACCACTAGCCTTAACTGTGCGCTTTGTCGTCACTCACGCGCCTGCCAGGATCAACTTCCCGACAGGTCACCAATCCCAGTACTACTCCAAGTTGAGCACGCTTAACTATGGAGTTCTTAGTGATGGGTTTCCGGAAAAAGAGGTGCACCTTGGTGATATGGATAGTCCAATCATTCCATTTAAGAGTGTTTTATCTGAGGCATCAAATCCTGGGATGTTACAATCTCCCTACTTAGACTCTTAACGTCCTCGTCAAGGCTCAACTATAAGGCCTCATAATCTCTTCCCCATTTCAGTGAAGACCCACAATGGCCCATGGAAACCCAGCTTCCGATCACGGAATACCAGTGCAAGAGTGGCTACGTTAACCATGGACAACCCTTTCCTACATGACTGGACCGCACGGCTCAAGACTGGAATGTCATGCCCATGTGGGCCCCACCTACTGGAGGGGAATTGGCTCTGATACCATTTGTAACGTCCGGGCCCACTGCCCAAGGCTCTAGTAGAGTTTCAGGAATGACGAATGTCCCCACAGACCACCACTGGCCTTAACTGTGTGCTTTGTCCTCACTCACGTGCATGCCAGGATCAACTTCCCGATAGGTCACCCATCCCAGTACTACTACAAGCTGAGCACGCTTAACTATGAAGTTCTTACTGACGGGCTCCCGGAAAAGGAGGTGCACGTTAGTGATATGGGTAGTCCAATCATTCCATTTAAGAGTGTTTTATCTGAGGCCTCAAATCCTGGGATGTTACAACTAGAATACACTCGAGTGTATTCGTAGCAGAATACACTCAAGTAGTTTTTCATGATGCAATATTTTTTTCAAAAATATAATCCGTTGATCTTCTTAAACATCTTGTGAATAGCTCATTCACAAAATTTGAGCACATTTGGACATTTATATGTCATGTTATAAAGACCACAAAAATTATGCATTTCAAATTAGTTTCGCGCGTCGATTTTGTTGCCCTTGGATGAGCGACTTACACTCATCCAAATGGGCTCAAAATTTATATGCAGCCTACTTATAGTATGACGGTGAAGATCAATGGTTTACATTTTCCAAAAAGTAGTCTTGATATGGAAACACATTTGAGTGTATTTGTGCACACGAATACATTCAAGTGTGTTTGCATATCAAGACTACTTTTTACAAAATGTAAACCATTGATCTCACCGTCATACTATAACTAGACTGCATACAAATTTTGAGCCCATTTGGATGAGTGTAAGTTGCTCAACTAAGGGCAACAAAATTGACGCATGAAACTAATTAGAAATGAATAATTTTTGCGGTCTTTATAACATGACCTATAAATGTCCAAATGTGCTCAAATTTTGCATATGAGCTATTCACAACATGTTTAAGAAGATCAACAGTCTAGATTTTTGAAGAAAAAATATTGCATCATGAAAAACTACTTGAGTGTATTGCTCTGAATACACTCAGAGTGTATTCTAGCCTGACTATATATATATATATATATATATATATATATATATATAGAGAGAGAGAGAGAGAGAGAGTCAGGCTAGAATACACTCGAGTGTACGGATCGCACGAATACACTCAAGTGTGTTTTCATATCAAGACTATTTTTTGCAAAATGTAAACAGTTGATCTTCACCGTCATACTATAACTAGGCTACATACGAATTTTGAGCCCATTTGGATGAGTGTAGGTCACTCATCCAAGGGAAACAAAATTGACGCGCGAAACTAATTTGAAATGCATAATTTTTGTGGTCTTCATAACATGAGCTATACATATCCAAATGTGCTCAAATTTTGTGTATGAGTTGTTCACAAGATGTTTAAGAAGATCAACGGATTAGATTTTCAAAAAAAATATTGCATCATGAAAAACTACTTGAGTGTATTCCGCTCCGGATACACTCGAGTGTATTCCGCTCCGGATACACTCGAGTGTATTCTAGCCTGACTCTATATATATAAAGAGAGAGAGAGAGAGATAGGCTAGTGTACACTCGAGTACCAGAGGCACCGTACACCTCAGTCATTTTTAAAGATGCAATAACATTTTGAAAAATCTAAATTGTTGATATTCTTAAATATCTTAAGAACATACTATATATTAAATTGTAGCTCATTTGGACACTTATAGATCATGCATCTAAAGGAGGTAAAAATCATGCATTTCAAATTAGTTTTGTGCGTCGATTTTGTTGTCCTTGGATGAGTGACTTACACTCATCCAAATGAGCTCAAATTTTGTATGTGGCCTGTTATTATTGTAACCATGAAGATCAATGGATTGTATTTTGAAAAATATGGTATAGATAAACAAACACCATTGGGGTGTACAGCGCGATCTGTACACTCGAGTGTATTCTAGCATGACTCTCTCTCTCTCTCTCTCTCTCTCTCTCTCTCTATATATATATATATATATATATATATATATATATATAGAGAGAGAGAGAGAGAGAGAGAGAGAGAGTTAAGTTGGAATACACTCGAGTGCAGCGGAGACTGAATACACTCAAGTCGTTTTCCATCATGCAATATTTATTTTTTAAAATATAAATCATTGATCTTCTTAAGTACCTTATGAACATACTATATAAAATTTTGAGCTCAGTTGGACACTTATAGGTCATGCATCTAAAGGCGACAAAAATGATACAATTTGAATCAGTTTTGTGCGTCAATTTTGTTGACCATACAAGGGTGACTTAGAAAAATCCAAATGAGCTCAACATTCGCATGAAGCATGTATTTGTTATAACAATGAATATCAACGGTTTGAATTTGTCAAAAAAAAGTCTACATATGTAATCACCACTTGAGTGTAGTGTGTGATATGTACACTCGAGTGTATTCTAGTCTGACTATATATATATATATATATATATATATATATATATATATATATATATATATATATATATATATATATATATATATATATATATATATATATATATATATATAACCTGACCCAATCCCAACGTTTGTGGTGTTCCGCCATCATCTTCCCTTGATGCAACCTTCTTAAACAGCTAGTTTGGTTCTATGTAAAACCAGCACAAGCTGAGAGTTCTAAAATAGGAAATGAAAATACATAAATTGAAACTGCTATTGTTCCATTGAGTTCAATGGAAGTTGTAGTCGTTTGAATTGGTTTGTTTTTATTTGATACGTACTGTGTAGTTGGCATATAGATTCACGGTGAACATGTCTGTAAATTTATGAATCAGTGATCTTGTTACCACGGTAATGTTATTGTCACCATGTGGACCAGCCATGCAAGTATCGTCACGGGAATGAATGTGGTGGTGTGTGACACTTTTTTATTTACTAACTAACACATATGTGCACATGCGCGTGTCTATTGAACGTGTTTATTTTATATTAAATATTTGAAAAAATAAAATTTGCTAAAAGGGTAATGACAATTCTCGTAACTGTTTTGTAGAAAATTTAGAAACGTGTTGTTTATTGACTCCAAAACGCACGTTTGAGGAAAGGAATGTGACGGAGAAGTTGAGAGGTTTGCAGCAACTGATTTTATCATGAAAAAATAGAATAAATATAAAATAAAAATTAAAAAATTGTGAGAAGAGAGAGAATCAAAGAGAGCGCAGTATGAACTCGCTCTTTTTATAGTAGTATAGATTAAAAGAAGTCAGCCTATTTACTGGTCCTGATTATACAAGGACCAGGCTGCTCTGTATTAGAAATAATGCCACGTACTTATCAGATTTAATCGCTGCCCTTAACGTAATTATGTCTCTATACATTCACGGTGGTAAAACCAGGAGCAGCCTGCTCCCTCTGAAAGCGGGAGCAGCAAATCCTTTCTCATTGAAAGATACCACCACGGTGTTGGAGTAAGATAGCAGCCAAGGAAAACTGACTGCGCCCAAAACTAGCATAGTTCGTTTTCAAGTGTCTTGTGCATGATCTGAGCTATTCGTAAAGTTTGCAGTGTGGGTTGGAGCTATGTCCAACCAAACTCTTCAAGTTGGAAAACGCAATGAAATGGGACAGCACATCTTCAATTACGGCCCAACCAAACGAGGCCTAAGGTAGTTGTTTTGGCTGCTTCCTGACGGTGCAGCCACTGCCGGATAGTGTTGTTGTTGTGGTTTTTTCTTGACACCGTTTACTACCTGGGGCACTTGTTGCTTTTTAAAAACTATGAGGGTCTTAAAAGTTGTCCTTATACCATGTGATTCAGCAATTCAATTAACTATACATAAGAGTTATAATGAGTCATTATATAGACTCGATACAGTGTATTGTATTAAAAGATATGCTAGGGTGGTGCTAAAATAAGCAAGAGCTATTAGTCTTATTAAAACAAATAGACCATAGTTGTTAATTATACTAACAAGGATCATTCCGGACAAGAGATAAAGCACACAAGCGCAACTAGTTGTTCGAGTGTTTGTTCCCATAACCCAAGCAATGCACATATGGGCTCTGGCTTTTATGGTGGACTATTGTGTTCATTTTACTTTCGTAGGAAAGCACCTACTCGTAGGAAATCAGAATGTTAATCATCTTCACAAACATGGGAAATAACGTGTTCATTGCTGATAACAATAGATAAAGAAAATAAAAATGATGTCACACGTAAGTCGTGAGAACCATCTAGGCCAGGACACAACGCTGGGCAAACTTACTCTTAGTTACGGTGAGCAGTCTTGGTGAGGATGTATGTTGCCAGGAACTTGGGGAGGATGTATGTTGCCGGGACCATCTTGGTCGGGACCAACTTGAACTCAAAATAGGTCAATCCAGTCAGAGTAGTCCAGGTGATAAGATTTTGGTAAGTCTCAATGAAGGACATGGGTCCGAACCACACTGAAGACAATTTGCGAACGGCAATCCACGTTAATTTTGTACAGGAGAAGCGTGACCGGATCATACCCTCTCATACCTCGAGACTGTACTATGTCGGGCTTTGCCCGGAGTGGGTTCTCTCGATCACCAAAAAAATAAACCAAGCATGTCATATTAGTCAGGTTTGTAAAACAAGGCGATAAGATTGTGATCTGGACTTCGAAAATGGTTGAGAAGGCTTATCTGGACTTCGACAATGGTTAAAAAGGCAATGCGCTCAACCGTACCTACTATAAGTCAAGAATGACACTCTTCGAAATTCCAAGCCACACTAATGAAAGCCCTTGTAACAAAATAGAAGAAAGTACTTTTCTTACATGATCATATATGTACACAACAGTCTCAGCACCACAACATGCATGGCCCAAACAAAGCCCATGTGGACTCTGGGTGAGCATTCCCTAAGAAAAGAACCTCCTACGTCACAAGGAATACGATGGATACCTTCCCGTTATTCCCCATTCAAATACTATCTGATGCATTTCAGCCCATATAATTAATGAGACTGCTTTGGTTGCTTACCAGGAAATGGATTACCTCAGCTTCCAACGATGCGCACGAGACCAAGTAAAAAAACACATCACTTCTTGTAGCACGAAAGCTAAATCATAGTTTTAATTGACTACCGAATCAGACATGTTATCTTGGGCACGTACATCAGACGGTTTTATCCACAAAACTGTTCACCGTGGTGGACACGATGACCCGAGATCTTCCCAAAGCAGATGACATTGAAGGGGAACCACAGATTTTCAGTTAGAAATCACATTGCCCTTAATAAGTTTCACCTTGATGGATCTAGGATGTTAGGGAAACACAGGTCAAAAACAGATGAAGTGACATGCAGTGAAGAGAACCGCACTAATTATAGCAATTAAAAATACTCTGGTATATTGCCAAAACAATTTGACTTCCACAAGTATATTAACATAAATTATAGTGACACTTGAAATACCTCCCATCAACTTGATCTCGGGACCCATTCATCCACTTGCACAACAGCTGGGCAATACGAAAGCATTACTGAATGATTAGCAAAGCATTTTTTGTTTTGAAGCTGATCCTAGATCAATTACAGTTGCTTTGGACAGTTGGACTCATTATATGGCAGCCAAGAAAACAGTTTTGCTTTATCGGCCTCCAGTATTCTAATTCGTCAGATACCTAGATACTAAAAATCAATTCCGAACCGTCCTGATTTTTGGGTCTTGCACATCGAATGGGTTTTTAATTTAGGAGTGGCACTGCATCCTCTGGAAGCGTCAGTCTGGCTGAAGTTGGATTAGAAATAATCTGTGCGTGGCAGAATCACGGATGTCATTGATCTCTATCAAGACTACAATAAGCCCTAACCTCAATCAATGGTAAATCTATAAGATCCACCATAGTCTCGGACATGTTCCGAAACCCTCAAAACTGGGTATCATTGAATTCCTCAATTTCTCATATACATTCTACATGCAAGGTATGGTGTGGCAATTGTCGAAATGTTCACAGCAACGTCCTCATAAGTTCAGCATTCATGATGATTACGGACTCTTCTCGATGTAGTCCAAGAGACAGCCCACCAAGGAAGGGACCTCTCCTCTACAGGTACCACCTCCAAGATTTCCAAGAAGAAAAATCACAATGACGTACAAGAAAAAGAATTCTCAACCAGAGCATTCAGTAAATCACAGATGTTACAACCATAACAGATTTTGCTTAAAGTCGTTGTTATATAAATGAAATAAGAGTGACATAATCGTAATTTAGATACCACAAAATTGCAATTATTCCTCTTCAGTCGGATTGACAAAACTGAATGATCTTCCAAGAATGTATCCTTGGAACTGTCGGTCTTCACTATTATGTTCAGCTCAGTGTTGCAGATTTATTAAGAAGAAATACACACGACCTGCAAACTGCTAATGACAAGCCCCTAATGTACTAGTAACGCATAGAGATGTGTGGCATTTGACGCTTCTGCTTCTTGTCATTGTGGATCCTTAGCACAATTACTGCTAGTTCCTCTGTTGCCTTGCCAGTCGCATCTGCAGTCAAATTAGTGATTCGTATAAACAAATAATATAAAACCTAAATTTGTTGCAAGAGACCGTGATTTGTATTAATTAGTACCTATCACGGTCCATAATGGATTTTGAGCATAAAGCCTTCCGGAAAATTCCAGCTCCAATCTTATATTATTTATATCCGAATAGCTGTCTCCCAAATCGGTATCAAAACCCAGTGATGCTGCTCTTGACCTTCTTATTTTCTGCAAAGCTGCTGGATTGATAGACAACCCAAATATCTTTTCTTGGTTTATTAAGTAAACTGTCTTTGGAAGATCCACACCAACCACAATAGGAACATTTGCCACTTTGTAGCCCTTCTGAGCCAGGTAGATAGACAAAGGAGTTTTTCCAGAGCGTGAGACACCAAGAAGGACGATGTCTGCCTGGTAGAGATTTTGTGGGTGAGCACCATCATCTTGTTTTATTGTAAACTCAATAGCTTCACGCTGGAAGTAATCTCCAGTATGTAGAGACATCCTATCACTTCGAGGAACACCAGAGGGCGCAACTCCAAAATGGGCAGAGACAGCTTTGATTGTTGGTCCAAGTATGTCAATATATGGCACACCCCACAATTCACAAGCTTGCTTCACAGGTTCAGAAATTGATGGATTGGCAAGAGTGTAGAGCAGCAGAGCGCCTTCTTTAGCAGCTTGCTTAACGATGAACAACAGCTGCCCTATTTCTTCAATCTATTCCTGTCAAAGTGTTTATCAGAAATGCTTTCTAAAAGCATTAAATGTCAAAGCAAATAGAAAGAAGTGTCAAGAGAAATATTGAGCTGCAATGAATGAATTGTTCACATGCAGGGATCAATGACACTCAAACTTTAGAAAAAGGAGTATTTTGACCCCCTCCCTCCCACTGCCCTTAAACCACTGAGGTGCCGGGATGAGTCGTGGCAAGGAGGTAAATCGTCAATGGATATTCACCAGGCATTGAAACTGGGTCGGTTCATAGGCGACCCATGATACCCAAACTTAGTTGAGCAGTACTTATCTATACTACTATAAAAAGAGCGAGTTTGATGCTGCGCTCTCCTTGATTCACTCTCTTCTCTCCTTTTTTTAAGGAATTTTACTCCTACAAATATTTATTCCCACACTCTCCTATTAACTTTTATTATTTTTAATTCTATATTTCTCTCTCCATCCCACGAAAACGGTTCCTTGATTCTCTCCTTTCAAACAACCAACACAAATATCTTTTAGCGTAGAGACCCTTTCATGGACGAGTCCTCTCCCACACATTTCTAACAAATTTTATATGTCACGTGCATGTGCACGTGTGCATTCACTAGTATAGAAAAAGTAAGTGATCTGGACACACTCATTAAGTTGCATTATAAAAAAACAAAACATCATCATAGAAATATATGCAGTCCACTTTGTCATACAAAAACTACCGCTGGAGCACATCATGAGATCACAAACATGTAACAGTAAAATACAATTAATCTGCTGAAAGAAGAGGTGCTCTGCGGATAGCACATTCGTCATACACAATTACTAGATAATTCAGTGGTATACTAAACATTTTAAGATGTGTATAAAAGCTTTAGCATGGATACCAATCCTATTCTATCAAGGGCACGGGCATATGTTTATCTGCAGAACAAATTACTGCATCGTGTTTCATATATATATATATATATATATATATATATATATAGAGAGAGAGAGAGAGAGAGAGAGTCAGGCTAGAATACACTTGAGTGTATTCGGAGCAGAATACACTCAAGTAGTTTTTCATGATGCAATATTTTTTTTCAAAAATCTAATCCGTTGATCTTCTTAATCATCTTGTGAATTACTCATATAAAAAATTGAGCACATTTGGACATTTATAGGTCATGTTATAAAGACCGCAAAAATTATGCATTTCAAATTGTTTCATGCGTCGATTTTGTTGCCCTCGGATGAGTGACTTACACTCATCCAAATGGGCTCAAAATTTGTATGTAGCCTAATTATAGTATGACAATGAAGATCAATAGTTTATATCTTGCAAAAAATAGTCTTGATATGCAAACACACTTGAGTGTATTCTAGCCTCTCTCTCTCTCTCTCTAGATATATATATATATATATATATATATATATATATATATATATATATATATATCCTTGATTTATGTGTTATTTATCAATTTTTACTTTTTTATGCTAATATTGGTGACTGGAGATAACTTTATTCAATTATCCTGGGATGGGAGGGAGTAGGTCTTGCTTCATATTTGTTAATTCATTTCTGGTTCACACGACTTCAGGAAGATAAAGCTAGGGTTGAGCATCGGTCCAAAACCGGACCGGATCGGACCGCAGACCGGATTTCAACAAATATATGGACCGCAGACCGGACCGTTTCGAGGTAAGACCGGACTGTTTTGTGCTAGGACCGGACCGGACAGTTTGGACCGTAATTAGTCTTTTTTACATATTTTACAACTTATTTAATTGTACAAAGTTGACAATCTTAGTCACTTCTAACAATTATATAACTTTAGTATCAAACATTTATACTAGTAGTGCTTATATGTGTACTTTATTTGTAGTTATTATAGATTACACCTTCAAATATGCATGAATTTTGTATAAAAGTCAGTCTACAGTCCAGACCGGACCGGACCGATTTTGGACTGTACCGGACTGAAGACCGAACTCATCGAAATTCTCGGACCGCGGACCGGACCGAACTCAAAATGGGTCGGACCGGACCGGACCGAATTGAGCAGTCCGGTCCGGTTTTTGCGGTCTGGACCATTATTTGCTCACCCCTAGATAAAGCAGCTATAAAAGCTATGCTTGTCAATCGAGTAGGTGATTTTGGATTAGCTCTTGGGATTTTTGGTTTTTTACTCTCTTTCAAACAGTAGAGTTTTCAACCTTTTTACTTGTGCGGGGGACCCCAGAAATTCTTGGATTTTTTGCAATATGAAATTGAATGCCATCAGTCTGATTTGTATTTTACTATATATATATATATATATATATATATATATATATATATATATATATATAAGGATCATCCCAGCCTTCTAAGTGTACTAGATGCTCATACAACAAACACAACTCTTGCGTCCACATCTTGGTTCATCCACTTATAGATTCATTCCCATCAGTTGGCCAGTGCTTCTTGTTGGCCCAAGGGCATTACATAAACCTATTTTGATAAATGATATTTCCTATCTTAAAGTGTTTAGACTTTAGAGGAACATACGAGTTAGGGCAATGCAAATGGATGCATGCAAGGATAAAATACTGATATATTTTTTATTTTGCAAAGTATTGTAAGCCTTGTATTTGTCCAGCTATTTTTTTTTGTTAGAGGATTAATGTTGATGGCGCTTCAAGTCATTTTAGTCTTAGGAGTTAGGACCCTAAGAATCCATAGATATTATTAAATTTTATTACTTGCATGTCCAGAGTCAAAATTCATTTTTATGTGACATTTAGGTCAAATGAAATTGCCTTCAAATTTATAGTCCGATCGAGATGGTGTCAAGTGAACTCTGTTCAATCAGGAGAGACATCTAAGAAGCTAATACACTTCTAGATGTCCCTCGATTGAGCTTAGGGTTGTCAACGGTGCGGGTACGGTGCGGGTATGATCATACCCAAAACCATACCCATTTAATTTTGCGGGTACGGGTACTGGTCTGGACCCGTATTAATAAAAATCAGACCCGCACCATACCCGGACCCGCATATCATGAGGGTATAAGGTGCGGGTCCACGGGTATACGGTTCTACATAGAATGTTATATTCTAAAATAAGTGTCATGGTTATACGAACATTATATTTAATATGTTCATCTTTTATCATTGTTTGTGTAGCTGTCATAAATAAATCATGTCCATCGTTTAATCAAAAAAGTGATGGTTCATTGCTTTTGTAGTATTTTGTTACTGGATCGTCACACAAAGATAACATACATCTCACTGAAACTTGAACCTTACAACATTCGAAACTATATGATATACAAGAAACATGAAGCAAAAGATAGTATCAACTACAATCAGAGACAAAATAAACTAAAGGAGTGACCTTTTCGGAACTTTGGGATTCACTCGGGGAGCACTAGATGCCGGAAGGATCTGGGCAAATGTCGCTTGGATCACGACGCTGGCAGGATAAACACATCCAGGTTCGAGACGGTAGCGGGATTTCTGTGCTTTCGATGATCCGATGACGGATGAATCTGGAGGCGGTTGGGCACCATCATTGGTGGCTAGGTGTTGTCAGTGTTAGGGGTGGCAGTCCCGGTGGGTGTCTGAGTCGGCGTGCCACGGCTAGAGGCAAGAGTTGGATGTCCGTCTAGAGTAACAATGTGTGGAATCTGGGCGTCAGATCGAGCAAGAGTTGAGTCTTGGGCGGCAGCAGGGGACTCGACGGGCGTCAACGTGGGAAATCATGAGCGCGCTGAACTCTGGAGCTGGTCGACCTAGACTCTGGAGCTCATGTCGGCGTTGGTAGGGTTGCAGGGGCGGCTGTGCTGGCTGGTGTTGATGGACCAGTCGCAGCTGCCCTCCGGAGTGCTAGAAGCCGAAGGCTAGTCGGCCGGAATCAGGGCGTGGTCAACCGGACCAGACCGAGGGAGGTTGGCAGCTGGGATGATGGAGTCGAGGTCCTAGGCTGTTGAGCCGGAGATTGGAGGCAGCGAGCCGATGCATCGAGAAACTCGTGGCATGGAGATCGGAGAAGATAACTGTGAGAGCAGAGAACGCGATGGTCCGAGAAAGCGATGCTCTGGATCGGCTGGGACCCTGAGAGCGGCAACCCTAGCCCAAGCGTTGAGCGGTTGCGGCTAACCCAGCCGTCACCACTGACACCAGAGAGAGAGAGGAGAACTGTGAAAATATGAATTGAGTTACCGAGTAACCGAGAAAGGGTAGAAGTTTAGAAGAACAGACTAATCTGAAAGCAGTGGCACATTGACCGTTAGATGATGTCTAGGTGGTCTTTTGACCATAGATTCTGACAAATATACATGTGTATATAAAATATATATTTTTTTATTTACTAATGCGGGTACACGGGTATAGCGGGTACGAGTATGAGTATACCCATTATTGGAACCGCTCTAATACGGGTATGCGGGTAAGTGGGTATGCGGGTAAACGGGTCTAGAAATCTGGACCCGTGACGGGTTTTAGCGGGTAAGGAATTGCGGGTACACGGGTAGACCCGTACCCATTTACAGCCCTAATTGAGCTTCTAGTTGATCGAGCGTTACCTCATCCGACTCTAGTTCAACTTCCATTGGTAGTCAGATTACCTGATTTCAATTTCTAGACATTGCGTTGAACCGATACACATCTCTATACACTTACATCAAAGTCATCAGTTCAACCGAGAAATCAGTCAAATACACAATTTATTTGATAATTTCATTTTTTACTCAACTTGACGTATTCATTGACTAAGGACACTCCTAGACATTCAAGACAATAGTATACATTGAGAAAAATATTTAGTGAAATTGCGCCATAGTGATATGTATTGTGCTCAAGTAGAGCTTCTCCTTTACTAGAAGACTTCCAACCATTTATAGAATCTCATCAGCAAAAACCTTTACCCTTTCAATTATAGTTTCCTTTCTTCTAGCCTTTTTCTTTGTAAATAAGTCTTCTAGAGTTCTACTGGGGTGAGTGAAGTGGCGGCCGGTCTAGAAGTAAGCAGTGGCCCTCCTTCAGCCTAGCAAAAAGTACAGTGGTAGTGAACTTTCTTTGGCTATGAATAAAAGAAAGTGTTGACGTGGTCCCCCTTCGGCCTAGCAAAGAGGACAAAGGTGGTTCCCCGGCAGCCTAGCAAAGGAAACAGTAGTGATCTCCCACGGCCAAGATCAAAAGAAGATAGTAAAACATCTCTGATTTTATAATAAGTTGTTTGATATATAATCTTGTATTGTACTTCATTCCGACTAACAATAGAGATTGTTTGCTCAAACTAGTAGTGGAAAAGTCAACTAGGTGTGAATTAGGAACCCTTTGTGGCTTTTGAACCACATTAAATATTGTCGTCTTGTCTACTCCCACCTTTACTAAAAATTTGTTATACAACTGTAGCAGTTTTCTTATTGAGAAATTGCAAATTATCTTTAGATGCTCTTTACCCTCTGCGGACTCTTCTTTCACCTCCAGCTATAGAATGTCAAGGAGCACATCTAAAAAGCAATTGGTGGGTGAGCCACTATTTGATGGTTCCTTGCATGAGACACTACCAATGTAGCTTCAAGGCTGATGCACTAGTAAAAATGGATCCAAGCAAGAAGATCTGCTGCAAGGAATAAAAGAGATCAAGGTGATAGCAGCAAAGCACAAGCAAAAACTCAACAATGGAGTTTTTGCATAGGAATAGGAAAGAAGAGAAGTTGTGGTAAAAATGGAGTTACTCCTGTGGCATGGTGAGTGTTGTAGGGTAAAAGAAGTCTGTGATATCTTTGATAAGAGGAATCCCCCTCCTTTATATGGGAGAAGGGGGAGCATACAGACTTTCGACTAAACCCTAATGGGCCAAGATACACTTGGGCCCATATACAAACAGGCTCAAATAACATAATAAACTAAATTAACCAGACTCTCTAAAACTCCCCCTCAAGCTGAAGCTTGGGAGAATCCCAAGTCAGCTTGCAAACAGAGAGACGGACTAAGAAACTAAGAAGCAGAATTGAAGATAAGTCAAGCCCATACAAGATATTTCTCCCACTCAAGATTAGAATAACGCACTCATCACTCAAATACTCCCCCTCAAATAGATAAACCAAAACAGGCAGAATCTGAAGCATATTGCAGGTGCAAGTCACAAACAGGTAGGAGAAACTTCTTGATAAAAAAGGATGTGACATCTCGAGTAACGGTAAATAGCAGAAAAAGGCTTCAAAGTCGCTATCGTCGCAGTCCAGAGAGTGCTGGTTTACAATAGAAAAGTCCAAAGAGTGTTGGCTCACAGTAGAAAAGTTCAGAGAGTGTTGGTTCACCAAGTCCAGAGAGGACTAATTCACAGTAGAAAAGACCATAGACTGTTGGTTCACAAAAAAAAAGTCCAGAGAGTGTTGGTTCACAGTAGAAAAGTCAACGTGAGCAAGGCACGGACAAAAACTAGAAAGTAGAGTCGGCGTAGCCTGATAGAAGACAATCAGCTTAAGCAAGCAGTAAACATGAAGCTCTAGATAGTAAGCTTTCCAAGAAGCATATAATAGTAAAAGACTTTCGGATGCAAATAGCAAAAGTAGAAGTCCACAAGTCTTCAAGAAATGCATAAAGATCCACAAATATATTGAGCAACACAGTATAATATTTCTCTCCTCCATCTCATCTCTCCTTTATTTCTCCTCACATCAACCACAAAAAGAACTAAGAGCGGTTGGGGTGGACAAATCAGATACAATAGCATAGAAAATAAATATGCATGCAGATATGTGGAGGATGTCAACCGATAACTCAAGTCAATGTGCAACATGACCCGATTGGAAAGAAATAGATAGAAAATAAATAGATCTTTGTGTGACCCAAAAATGCACAAATTCCGGCAATGAATTATGCCAAAATTCGGATCCGATCAGGAACAGATTATCAATAAGTATAGTGTCTAGGGGGCAATCACAAAAAAAGGGGAGACAAGCCGTCATCATGCATCTCCTCAAGTGAGGTTAATGGACTTGACCTATAAAGATGAACAATGTCCACAATTTGAAAATCAGGCATCATTGTGTTCTACTTCCTGGACATAGTTTAGATCTTCTGAAAATTGCCATCCGAGTAGCAAGTAAGCAGCCTTTACTTTTTCAGAATATATGAATCAAAATTCATCTGGCTAGCGGTAGATCAGCGGGTGCATATGCAACTGAAGAGAACGTAAAATAACAATTTAGGGGTGGCGATGTGATGCGTCTGACGATGGGATTTGTTCTCAACACATGAACCTAATGGAGTGATAGTGGGTTCCACATCCACTACTTCATTCTTTTTCATTGCCGCATGCGGACGCATTATGTTATGGATATTGTTGGATAAAACCTACTCACCACATCGCGCAATGAACAAAATTCGAGTATATCTCATGTTGCTAAAGTCTTTTTCTTATGTTACATGTAAGTTCGACATCCACAGCAGGCTTGTGGTTCGCACTTTCATGCGTCAACTATGATTATTTTAAGGGGTGTTGTGTGATGATTTAGACATAGATTCAGATCTTGGCTTTGGCAAATAGCAATTGGCATATGACGTTTTGGCAATTAGCATATTCAATCGTTTATGATATGGAGGGGACTACACTTCTGGGAGTAGATATCCTTCGTGGAGCGTTTGTAGAAATCTGTGTAGTCCGCGGGAAGGAAATGATCCCACAGTCGGCGCCAGAATCGGAGGGCCGACCAAAATGTGACCTTGTGTCAACGGAGGGGCATGTGTCGTAATAGAAGCAACCCGGAAAGCAGGAAAGGGGCGGACTGCCTTCAAACCTGGTACGCAAATAGGTGAGCATGCACGGAATCCAGAGCGGTGGTTCAAACAAGCAGTGTTGAAACCGGGATTGCAATTTGTGTGCTATTAGTTGGCCAGGAATTATGCGTGAAGGATAGTTGGAGTTAGAGAAGACTTGGTGAACGAACAACTACATCTGACTTTGGGGAGCCAAATAAACTTGGTTGTGATGGAAAGCGCCAACGTAAATATTGTATTTTTATGAAAAGAAGATAGGAGATAACCGTGGAGGTCGGGATGATGTTTGGCAGGCGGCCAAGCCAAAAAGCGACAGCATCTGCCCACAGGTGGAGGCTCTCTCTTTTTCTCCCTAGGTTAGGATCGATGCTCTGCTACCATGTTGTAAAGTAAAGAGGGTTGTGCGATATATTGATAAGAGGAATCCCCCTCCTTTATATAGGAGAAGGGGGAAGCATACAAACTTTAGACTAAACCCTAATGGGCTAAGACACACTTAGGCCCATATACACAGACTCAAATAATATAATAAACTAAATTAACCCGACTCTCTAATAATGAGTAAATGCAGAATGGACAAGCTCAGAGGAAGGGGGGTAATAATAGTTAGAACTTACTATGGTTCTTTGTTCTTCAAAATAGAGTTGTTTGGATGCAGACTAAGAGGGACTTTTTCTTATATTTGATGTAATCTAAGTAATGCATGGTGTATAACGGGGGAACTTGTTCGACTATGATAAGTTAATGGTGTTCCACCATTTTGGGAGACAAATCTTTAATACATCAAAGCTGCTCGACCATTTTATTCTACCACAAGGATTGAAAATATAGAATAACCTTTCCCTCACTTGGATCTAATTCCTATTCATACTTAAACTTACCTCAACTACAAACTTTGCCGAACATTCATTTATTCATCTGACACTCTGCATACAAGAGTTCTGCATCCAAATGAGACCACAGGATAAAATACTTGCACAAATTTCGAATACAAGTAAAATTTTCCAAACCCAGTTATCAAATCAATCATGTAGTTATTAACTTTTATCATATATTGTGATCCTCCAAATCAATGATTCTACCACAATATCTAGTCATCTGCCACCTCTTCAAGAATAGGTCAACCCCCTATTATCCCCTTTTTATCCAACCATTATTGATGTGAGAATAGTCCACAACCGCTGAGTTTGCGGGTGATCATTGGGCTTATAAAGTGGTTGGTCCCTTCAGTCATTGTCAATGGTTTTCAGTTGAACACTCACTCACATATGTATCAGAGTGGACCTCACAAAACAAGTGTCAAGGCAACCACGCCCTACGAATTCAAAAATGTGTAAGCACACAAGAGTGCCTAGAAGTGGGGGTAAGAATAGTCCCACATTGCTAAATTTGGGAGTGATTGTTGGACTTATAAGGTGTTGTTAAAGAGTATATGTTAGCCAATTTAGTTAATAGGTTAATTAGTTAGTGAGCTTTTCTATTATAGCCCGTTTAGATTACTTGTGTCTTAATTCTTAGGGCGTCTCCCCTCTCCTAAATAAAGGAGAGGGTGTCTAGTCTTGTATTCATCCCATTGCGTTCAATCCAAATCTTATTTTAACATGGTATCAGAGCCGTGAACAGTAACGACGGCATGAACGGTAACTTCTGCAGTGAACAGTACCTCCGGCGGTGAACAGCACGCGGCATGAACAGTACGGCGGAGTGAATAGTAATTCCTACGTGAACAGAGCGCGTTCACTCCTGAGGGAAACCTAGACGCCGCCCCTCCTCCCTCTCCTCTCCGGCGCACACGCAGCCCTAGCCGTCGTTGCCGCTCGTTTCTTCCAAAGAGCAACCGAGGGGGAGAACCCCCGACTGTCCGCTAGGCAATTTCGGCCTCCATGGCTCTCCTTCCACTTTCACATAGATCAGTCTGTCGGCGCTAATTCCCGACCTGCGATCTATATTTCCCAAATCAAAACCTTACCGTCGGTGATCTCCTTTCTGGCCATCACATATCCACTGCCATCGGTGCATCATTACCCACCGCCTTCCACCTCTGTTGCCCGTATTCTACGAACAGCAGCAGTGCCGCTATATTCCCAGCGCCTCCGATCGGCATCCGTCCAGCAGCAATCATGTCGCCGGCCAACAGCCATAACCGCCAACCTCCAAGTAGCCAACTCCGCGCCTTCGCCGCCTATCGACGCCACTATCACCATCTAGCAGCAGCTATCATCGCCATCAAGCAGCAATCTGCCGTCGCCAACCTGCTACCCGCCGTCTAGAAAGATCTCAATACTACCGACATCAACTCGGTAGTACCGATTCTGCACAGGCCATCTCCTGACGTCCTCATCATCAGCCTTCATCGTCGCTCCGCCCTGGGCTCCGCATGCATCCTCTTGGCATGCAATATTTCTGGAGCCGTGCAGGAGACCCTTTGTCATCTTCTCCGTTACGACCAAGTGCTACATCAACTGAGTGACATAATCCGACCATTTTTTTGCTACATCCCGCAAGCTGCTGCTCTTCATCACCTTCCCGGCTATCTTCATTACTCCACCATCACCTCCCATCTATGTCTACTCCCAGTTATTAATTCCCCCATATTCATTATGCCTATTCGGATCCTTAATCGGTCATATCTTTGCTAATCAGATCCAAGTTTTAGCCTAATCGGATTTTTTTCTTTTCGGATCGGAACTAGATCCGTTTCATTTTCCTATCTGGATCTTACATTGACCCATTTAGCATATTCTCTCCGGTTATCGGTTTCATTCTCCATATCACAAAATCCTCTAAAATCCGTAGATTCCTTTCCCACCCACCCATATCATGTGTGTATCCCTTTCCACAGTGGGGGGTCATATATCCATTTCTCCACACCAAACACTCACTCTCGTCGTATTTGGTGTGCGGGGAGGATAGAGAGGAGAGGAAGAGATGAGAAGAGAGAGAGCATGCAGGATTATGTATGAGAGAGAAAGCATGAGAAGAAGATGATATATGTATTCAGTCTATATATGTTCCAGGCTATTATCTTCACAGAGCTTCGCATTGTTTCGCACATCCGTTCTCTACTTCCAGACAGCATTGAAGGATATTCATCCAGCGTCAACACCGAGCTATCTGCGTTTGTACCGCGTTATGTACGTCAGGTGTTGATGGTGTACTTCTTCAGCTGCATTTACATGAGACAGATGGGTGCTTCTTCAGATTTTAGAAGCTCAGCAAGCCTGCCAAGTCTACATCTGCAAGGTTGATAGTTCATCCAGAGATATCTTCACCGAGTTGCTTCATCACGTCTTCTCCGAGTTGCATTTGTTCTTACGACATCGCCTTCCGCTGATCCACTTGGGACTTTCCTTAATGGATGATATCTCCTTTCCTGTCAAGCCCCCAAGGTTCATGCGCCAGAGTTATGGTACATGCATCGTATCATCAGCATATCGTTCGTTCGTGTTCGTGCCACGTTATGCATGTCTTCTCAGACAATGTGAAGATTCCGCTACTGCTACATCGACATTGGGCATCCACGTTCGTGTCGCGTTAAGTACGTATTCCAGTGAAGTTGTCGTAGTCGTGGTATTGATGATCGTCTGCTCCAAGTGGCGAATTACTTCTGCAGTATTCAGGTTCCATTTCAGGTGTCCTTCATTCTAGATGCACTCCAAAAGACGTTCATCAAAGCTCGAGGATCTCCGGCCTACAGAGTACAATTTCAAAGAAAAGAGGCGTCATCGTATGATTCAGGGGGAGTATTGTTTAAGGGGGGGTATCAATCTTTTGTATGGGGAGTGATATTTATCTTTTATCTTTCATTTATCATTTCTTTTATCGAGTCAAGTAACTCCAAGCTTGGGCATGTGTTTCACCCATGATCCAGCTTGAGGGGGACTGTTAAAGAGTATATATTAGCCTATTTAGTTAATAGGCTAATTAGTTAGTGGGCTTTTCTATTATAGCCCGTTTAGATTACTTGCGTCTTAAGTCTTAGGGCGTCTCCCCTCTCCTATATAAAGGAGAGGGTGTCTAGTCGTGTATTCATCCCATTACGTTCAATTCAATCTTATTTTTCACAGGTGTGTTCCCTTCACTCATTGTCAAATGATTTTGAGTTGAGTACCCACACACACAATTGTCAATGGCCTCAAACAAATTGATTGCTATAAAATTTAGTATACAGGAAGTGTTTCTTTCACATATGCATGCATACAAATACACAAGTCTGACAACAATAGAAATTAATTTTCAACCTAAAGAGGTTTTTTCTTTCAACCGTTTGACGAATTTCCAAAAAAAAGATTATTTGCAATAATCTTCAAAAAATTAGAACGATGTTAAATTGATGTCTGAACGGATCCCAAATATGTCCTGACTAGGTGATCCAAGAAGGTTAAGCCTGAGCTCTTAAAATATAGAAATCATTTTATATTTTTTTCATGCTTGCATTGTCATAGACATGGAATCCAATCTAGGAAACATAGGATGTATGAGACCATTAACCCGTAATAGAAATGTTGATGGTTGATAGTCAAACTTTTTGGGCTGATGAGGTTGCAACTGGCACAATCTAAAAACAAGGGGGCTCAACTTATTATTAAGAGTAAACTGGGAGACAAATGATTGAATTCACTTCATTGAAGAACCCACCACCTAACTAGGATGAGTACAAAAAATCGATCCAATCTCAACATTAACCATATCGCTGTACATCCAAAGTCAGTGGAACTAACTTAAAAACACTCTTAATTTGGAACTAGGCCTATAAAATGTTACAAATTGGAGGTGATGTGCAATATTTGAATCGAAATCCTAATTTGATTGTAATAAAACCAAACTGATATCTGATTCATAATCCAGTGGATATCATATTGTAAAATATGAATCCAAATTGATCAAATACTATCTAAATTCCGATAAATATCCGATCCCACTAGAAAATTATTGATTTGATGCTAATAGATGTTATATATATAATATAACTACTATATTGAATATGTAATATTTATATTATAGTATTTTATATATAAA
Organism: Alisma plantago-aquatica; assembly: GCA_963693085.1. Taxonomy (NCBI): domain Eukaryota; kingdom Viridiplantae; phylum Streptophyta; class Magnoliopsida; order Alismatales; family Alismataceae; genus Alisma; species Alisma plantago-aquatica. Next base: position 1,214,525,770 of record OY856412.1, read on the forward strand.
TAATATTTTTAACAATATATATGATAGTTAATTCAATTTTTTAAGCGGGTGAACAATACTTATCTGAAATTTTCAAATCCAAAATTCGATCTGAATATGATGGATATAGGATTTTTTGTATTTCCAATGTGAATCTGGATTTAATGTGTAGATTCTCAATATTCATTTACAGGATTACTTGGAACCAACAATAGACTCCTAAGTTCGTTGCAAGTATTGTATGTATTTGTCTTTTCACTTCATATCACTAAAATCTAGAAACAGTTTTAAGAGATTTCAGATCTACATATATAGACATTACACTAGAGTATACATGACTATTACTCAGCCCTTCCAACAACACAGATCACTACTCGAAACCATTTTTCGTAGATGTTTTTAGCTTATCAAGGCTAGAAATCTTGTCATCACATATTCAAGTTCTACAAACAAACTAATATAGGCCATTCAGAAAAGCCCAACAAACGCAACTGCCTTTCACCTCCTATTCATAGAGGTTGACGGATGACAATTTGAAAGATAAAACGAATGAACTATTAAGTATTTAGATTCTAAAATGCAGGATTCGGGAATATCCTTATTACCCACTAATAGGGTTGTGCAAATGAAATCGCCATGATAGGCTGAGATTTGGTTTAGAGAGGCTTGGTCCGAGTTCAACAGTCAGTGAAACCAGACCGAAATCATAATTATATATTGTTATACCAAAACAATACGCAAAAATATGTATACCATAAAAGATGGTGACTACACACGTAAATTCTACCCATATGACCCTAACCACTTGAGATAGTGTATAGATCGTATTCTTAATAAACATAGTATGCTACTAAACAATCATTAAGCTTAACTTACAAAACAATCTTCATGAAAGTAACAGGAAATAGGTCAATGACGATAATGGTTCAATATGAACACCCCTTGGCTCTTGTTTCCTCTATGTCACTTCTAGGTCCAAGTGGTTGGTGGTGGTGTTGCTCCTTGAAGACTTAGTTTCCTTGCCCCAAATTCTCAGGGTTGTGTCCCCTCTTTTGTCAATCTTTAAGCCCTAAAGTGTGTGATGACTATTTCCACGTGACCAAGGGTCTACAACTGTAGCAGCTAATCTATACATGTGGAAGCCACTGATAGGTGGCTCTACAAGGAATCGACACCCCATGGTCTCCCCTTGATCCAAAATGAATGTTTTTTCAACAACTACCCTCAATTTCCCTCAATTGTTTTTTGCTCTCAAATCCAATGCGAAAGGCTCCGTTTCCTGTTTTGTAGGAAACGCCATTCTCATACTTTTACTATGAACGCTAAGCCCCAAGAATGAATTCCCATACTCCATATGGGTTTATCCTGAGATGTTACATGTCTCATCCCTCTTGTGTTCCCAAGGGTTATGTTCCTTCGCCCCTCGTCTTGAAGCCCTCAAGTGGATAATGGAAGCTCCTACATAACCTAAGGGGTAGGCAATCCTAGCTAATAATCTACATAGACTGATATCCTTAGCTAGAGAATGATGGCCCCAAGTTGCCCACGTAAAATTAAGCATTCTTTTCAATCCATGTAGTTTGGATGCAAGGGTCAATGCTCCTTCTTGTTCGTTGCTTTGAGCATTGATTACTAATGGTTTTAAGGTGGTTTACGCTCCTCTGATGATCATCCGATAATTTCTTAACACTGGAGAACATTTGCCACACTCCATTTGAGGTTGTCCTTAGATGTCAAAAACTTAACTTCATAGATGTATTAAGTCAATCTTTGTCTAGAATATGAAGATCACACCTCATAACTTTGTGTCCTCTTACATGGTAGACTTTGGCCTATTCCTCTTTTGATTAGTTTTCAAAATGCTTACTGTTGCAAGCCATTTTTTTGTGTACTTGGCATGAAGACACACCTAAATATTTAGGTGGAATATGATACGTTGGCTTTTTTAAGACAATATACAAGCTTTTGTTCACCGAGACAATGGACAGCATGCGATGATTTGGTATGTGGCGGTAAGAATACTATCCCCACCCATTTGGGGGCATTGATACGTACAAGAAGAGTATCAGTTGCCTCCATGATGTAGCAATCTTTGCGCTCGTCTACTCCATTTCATTCAGGATTATCCGGGCGAGAAGAGCATTGTCATAAGGACTAGGTTGGACTAGTCAATTAGACTGGAGACTGGTTACATAACCGATCCGGTCAACCTCTAGACCCTAAATAGCCAATGGCTACCCCACCGGCCAATCCAACCAGTATTATTCATCCAAGTAAACATTATCGCCCATGTCTAGCATGTGGCTTTGTCAAAAGCACATGCATGAAACGTAGGCACCCCTAAACCCCTATACATTTATGTTTTTCATTTCAATAATTTGTTTCTATTAAGTCGTTTACAGTCATGTTGTCTGCCTCTTTACAAATAGTACATACTTTTTTTATACATTTCATTCAAATTACTACTCTGTAAGTGTTAACTATCATGTCATATTATACATTTCTACTAAAGTACCTACTAATAGTCATTAAACGAACTCATCCATACTTGACAGCCATGATTTTACATTTGTATCTAAGGGATTTCGTTGTCCGTAAGGCATTTTTTTTCAATTGAGATTGTGTGTGTGCATATTTGGCTGCTATTTTGTATAGCACTATCGTGCTTTGTGATGTATGAGCCTATGAGGTAAAGACTTGTTGAAGAGGGTACTATGACTTTTGGTTTTTGTTTTATCAGAACTTGATTGGTTCATGTTTTACTTATTATATATACTTTCAGCTTTACTAAAATATTTGTAGCATCATTGTTGACAACATTGAGTGAACCAGTCGGACCGGTTAACTAGAGAATCAGTAGCCTCACTGGTTTGATGATCGGAGAAGTCCTAAATGATGCCATGAGAGGACAAACTAATTGAAGGTGTGACTGAAATATTCTTTGGTATAATTGGTGCATGAAACTTTGATATTTTTCCCAAACAGTTCTGAATTCCTAGCAAACAGTTCGGATCTGTCTTTCATCAAGAAAAGCCACAGAGCACAATCAAGTTTTGTTCGGACTCACAAACATTAGAATGACCAAATAAAAAGCAGGCTCTTCCTTATTATGTTCCTTTGACCTAAATTGGACCACTGGTGTGTACCCAGCTGACATGGCTAACATTTAAGACTAACTAGCTTGGGAACTAATGATTCCAGTTTCCCAAATGATGCATGACCCAAGTGAGTATGAATATAGATAGATGAGGTAACAAACCAAGTAGAGGAGCCTTACCCAAGTAATATAGACCATCGTCAAATCCTTCACCAATCACATTCCCCTTATTGCAAACCCTTATGAAGACTTGGGTTAAAAGGTGAAGGTGGCTTGAAGAGAGAAAGTTTGCTAATTGAAGCAAGACTAAAAGATAATTCTGGAATAGAAAGGACCGACTTAAGAGAGAAATTAACATTAGATGCACTAATCCCATACCATGCACATCCGTGGTAGATCCATTTGGCAAGGTCACACTTGGTGTAGATGGAGGATTGGAGTAGGCAGTGACTCAAAAGTACCACTCATATAATCTGTGGCACCTGAATGTAGAATCCAGGATGAAGAACCACTAGTAAATGACTCAGAAGCAAGTAGTAGGTCAGGATTTTTTCAATATGCGTGGGAACAGTTGAAGAAGCTTGTTGAGCAACCTTCATCTGCAACAGTTACGCATCTTCCTCATCTGACCGAGTGCTTGATGGGTTGTATTATTCTCTTATGTAGGGCCATATTCCCCATGTGTATGTAGCAAGGTTTGTTGTCTTAGGAAGAAAAGTCTTGTTAGAAAGTAATATTAGCCTATTTAGTTACTGTAATATCTCCACTCTTTCTCCTATATATGCGACAGGGGTGTGCCATCTAATATACAACACAACACAAGTGAGTTTTCCCTGTTGACTCAAAGTTTAATTGACTCTCAAAGTCTAATTGACTAAACCCTTATTTTGATGATGACTAACCATTCATTTATTTGTGTCTAATGCTTTTACTTGAGTGATTTCAGATTAGGTACAAACACACTCCAAATGCCTAAAGTTACACATCCTAACTTGGAGAAAGACAAGTCAAATCAATGCAAGTGCATTTTTGTGGAAAAGACATCAAATTTATTAGAATCATGTTGTAAATCACTTGTAATGATTGTATGACTTGTAATTAAGTTTAAAAAAATCAAGATCACTTAAATTGAATATTTAAGCACTTTTATGACACTTTCCAAAATTCATCACAAGACTTTTGTCAGCCGAGTTTCATCTGGCATAAACTCGACCAACGCACTTGATGGATCTTGGGAACTGCCAGGTTTGGCCGAGTTTCCCAGGACAAACTCGACTGACACCTCTACACATGCAAATCAATTTTAAGCCGTTGGTCTGGTAGTCTTCCTTTTGTTCTTCTTGTCCTACTCCACCCATATACACTAAATATTTGTGTTAATCAAATCCATTTTTAGCCTAATCGGATTTTTGCAGATTTTTGGGTCGGGGAGAGATCCATTTATTTTTCTACCTAGATCTACCTAATCGGGTCATTTTGCACCTTGACTCGCATTATTGGTTACCTCCTCCACATATTTGCCTATACAACCCTTACCTCTACCATTGTTTTTTACTCTCCACTCCAACCACTCTCTTGATTCTTTTCGTGGTTGGCATGAGGGAGAGAATAGAGGATGAAGAGTAGAGGGAAGAGATGAGATGGAGGAGAGATGAAGGAAGAGAATTTAGTATGTTGCTACATGCATCTTCATGCCACTTGTTACTATTGATATATGGATCCTTCTCCTGCTTTATGGTGTTCCTTTTGCTTCTATGTGTCCTTTTGTTATGTGGACTGTTCATGATTGTGTTGTTGTTATATGAAGATTTATTGTTGCTATTATTATTTATTCATCATCTACCTCGATTGCTGCTATGAAATTACATATCGGGACGTCATTGTTGCTACTTGTGCTATGATTAGCACATTTTACATGTTGCTTGGTTCTTTCGCACTATCTATTGTTTGTGCTTTGTTTTGCACGTTGACTTTCTACTAGGGACCAACATTCTCTGGACTCGGTGGACCAACACTCTCTGGACTTTGACGCCTAACTGTGATGGATACTTTATGAAGATTGAAGATGATGGTATTGACTTTACATGAGCTTCGTATACATTGCATATTGGAGCTATGTATTTGCTTGCTACTTTGTACACTGGTCTACTATCCGCCTACGTTGTCGACTTTTGCTTCTGTGTGCCAGCATTCTCTGGCTTGTCTGTGCTTTGTTCATGTTGACTCTCTGTTCGTCCGTGCTTTATTTGCACGTTGACTGTTGTTGCTTCTTGTGACCTAGCATTCTCTAGGACTTGTGATCCAGCACTCTCTGGCTACTACGAGACGACTGTGATGAAGACTTGGTTTTTTTGCTCCAGATGCCACTATTATGATCAAGAAGCCTCCATGCCTGCGAAGATATCTGCTGCTTTTAAGTATCTACTTGAGGGGGAGTCTTGGAGTATTTGTGTGCTTGAGTGATTTTTTTGTAATGAAGAGGGGGAGAAATTTTTGAATGGGTTTGGTTATCTTTCTATTTTGTTTAGTTTGTTTGTCTGTCTGCCAGTCTGTTTGCAAGCTGACTTGGGATTCTCCCAAGCTCCAGCTTGAGGGGGAGTATTAGAGTGTTTATTTACTAAGTATTTTAGTTTTTTATTTAAGTTTTGCTTAGTCTTATTTCATTATTTGTAACATGGGCCCAATAGTCTATTGGCCCATTAGGGTTTGTCTAAGTGTTTGTATGCTTCCCCCTTCTCCTATTTATAGGAAATGGTGGTTGCCTCCTTTCTATTAAGCAATAATAAGAAAACCTAAACGTAAGGGGATCTTCCCCATCATATCTAGTTTTCCACACAGTTGAGTGCCTCAAAGAGCCTCCTTCCACTCTTAAGCTTAATCACTTGCTACATCCATTAGAGTGAGTAGGAGATTTGTAAGAGAGCTAGTCCTACATGTTCATCTTATGAGGCTCTCACTTCCTCCACCTCTCAATCTCTCTTTCTACCATGAAGATGAAGGTTCTCTCTCTTGGCTTAGATAGGTGAAAAAGGGAAGGAGTCCCTTGGTGAAAGCTTCTTCTTGGTGAAGGTGAAGTCAAAAGCGGAAGATCCAAGTCAAGAGTGGATAATTTCTTCAAGGCGGAAGACATGTTGCAATGAGTCCTTAGTGAAGGCAGGACACTCGTTGCAAAAGTGGGTAAGTCGTTGGTGAGGTAGAAGACTCTTGATCATGGATGGGCAAGTACTTTGTGAGATTATTGGCTCCCTTGTCCTCAAAGGGAAGTTGGGTGTCCTCGTCCCGGAAAAAGGAGGTCATATGTTGTAAATCTTATAATGGAATATAAAGAGTGAGACAAGTTGAAAAATCCTAGAGGTTGACCTCTCTAGGTAGTGGACGTACACTCTCCTAGTTTGAAGTTTGGAACCACTATACATAGTTTGTTTCTTGTTCTTATTCAATCTCTCTCATCCTTGCTATATATGTTTAGTTGCACTCAAATTCCATAATTGCAACCTTATCTCTTGAAATAATTTGAAGTTTTAATGAATTTAAGTGTTTTAGCTCTATTCAACCCCCCCTCTTCTAGAGCCCCATCATCTTAGATCCAGCATTCGCCTCACACTTTTCAACATGGTATCAGAGTGTGCCCTGGTGACTTACCCTACGTCGGCTTTGCTTCCTTCTCTACGCGCTCGTTATGACGCTACCGCCCTAGCTGTCGCCTCTCTCCTACAAAGAGCAACATAATGAAAGAGAGCCTCTACTTGCGAGCTGCCACTGTCTTTCTATGGCTTAGGTCGACCGCCCACCAGGCATCCTCCGAGCCTCCTTGGTCGTCTTCTTTCTTGTTTTTTCAAATAGATCTTCATCTAGTTGCCAACGTCATCCTTCCTGACCATCTACGCTTCCCCAAGTCTTTAGACAGTGTTAATTCCTGTCCAACTTTGTTTGTCATCTCTTCCCCAAGTTCTCTTCCCGGTCATATTAAGCAATGTTCATCTCAACCATCATACGTCGTTTGTCGATCTTCAACGTCTATTGAATCCCCAAAGTCATCGCCTCCAGCCTATCAAAGTATCAAGGGTCGGGGACCATTCTAGACATCTTCTCAGTCATCACAGCAGCAAAGGAAGACGTAGCAGCATGGGAGCTGTCTAGTTTTTCCCCGATCCTCGTTCCCTGGACGACGCTAATTCCAGTCCAGAACGGGTCGTGGTCTAGGAACCGATCCTTGTGGATATTGTCATTCTAGAAACCTCCACCAGTTCTCAAACATCTTTTCATGGACGGCGTTGATTCCCGTCCAGATTTGTTTGCAGTCTTGCAAGGGGTTGTTGTTGCCTCAAATTCGCATGATCAATTGTCACAAGTGACGGTGCTGATTCCCGTCAACCCCGATGCATCTTCCTGGGATTGTGCTCTCTTTGACGGCTCCAATTTTCATCAAGATTGTGAATCAACGGTCGCCGACACGACATGTTGTCCAACTGACATGGTGTGTCGAAGTCCGGAAATCATCCAGACAATGCAAGGTTTCGATCAAATCGCAACTTACACGGCGTGTTGACGGGAATCTGTTTCATGCCTACATGGCGTGTCAAATGTACAACACAGTGTTGGCAACAATCTATTTTACGCCTCTGACATCCTACACGACGTGTTAGTATCTCCAAATGACGTGTTGTTGGGAGCATGTCACCTTCGATCATCTAAGTTATAAGGCGTGTTATGTCTTCACACGGCGTGTCAAAAGCAGTATGTCTACTTCCCATTCAAATTACGATATCCTCCAACAATCTCTCTCCACCAATACCTAATGATAATCAGATCCTAATTGTCTTTTCGGGTCAAGAAAAAATTCATTTAATTTTTTTATTCGGATCTTACAATCTAGGCTTGTTGCACCTTTGCTCTGATTATTGGTTTCTTTTCTCTACATACTATACCTTTTCCACCCTCCCACCATCATGTGTGCATCTCTTTCTACATGCGGGGGGTCATATGTCTCTTTTCCATACCAAGGATATAAAGGAGAGAGAGAGCATACGAGGAGAGAGATGAGAGTGATATATTCCAAGCTATCTTCATGGAGCTTCGTATTCTTCAGCACATTTTCTCTTCCACTGTCTTTGTGGCACGTCATTCCCACTAAGCATCGCTTTACATGTGAGTTTGCTATTTGCGCTAATTCCAGTTGGCCACACTTTCAGACGGCGTTGAAGGATCTTAACTACAGGATTGACACCGAGTTTTTCACGTATGTACCACATTAGGATAGGAGCTTGTTGTGCTAATTCCAACCTCTTGTTCCCTTTGGTGTTAATAACATCGATGCATTCCCATGAGACAGATGATTGCTTCTTCACATCAGAAGCTCGTCAATTTCTAGCATGCAGTAAGGATTCATCCAAATTTATCTTCACTGAGCTACTTTCATTACATCTTCTCCGAGTTGCATTTGTTGATATGGCTCTTTTGTTGATCTAGTTGGGTCCTTCCTTGATGGTGCCATTCATTCCTATCAAGACCCCAAGATCCATGCACCAAATTTATGGAACCCGTGTGACAATCATCCGCACCTCGTCTAGCTCGTGCTCGTGCCACATTATGAATGTTTGTGGTCTTCTGCTCTAATTTTAGTTGGCTATACTTCTCAAATAATTTGAAGATGCCTCTATTGCTACATTGGAATTGCGCCTCCGCGTTAAGTACGTGGGATGTATTGATTGTGCGCTTATACCACTCACACATTCCTCTCCAGTGAAGATGGCACAGTCGTGATACTTTTGATCGTCTGTTCCAGTTTGATTCTTGCAAGTGTTTGATCTGGCGTTTTGAGTTCCAATTATCACATGTTTGTCATTTCAGATGCACTTTGAAGACTTTCTTCAAAGCTCAAGCATTTCCAGCCTGCAAAACACAACTCAAAAGAGGTGTCATCGTATGTTTAGTTAGGAAGTATTGTTTAAGGGGGAGTGACAATTTTTGTATGGGGAGTGACATTTTATCGTCTAATCGAATCATGTAAGACCAAGCTAAGACATGAGCTTCATTCATGCTCCAACTTGAGGGGAAGCGTTACAAAGTATTATTAGCCTATTTAGTTAATAGATTATTTAGTTAGTGGGGTTAAGTGTCTCGGCCCATATAGCTTGCCTTGAGTCCCAAGTTTGTAATATCTTCACCCTTTCTCCTATATATAGGATAGGGGTGTGTCATCTGGTATACAACGCAACACAGGTGAGTTTTCCCCTCACACTTTATCTTTGTAATGTTGTTTTCTTCCATGGTCTCATTCAAAATTGCCATATTCTCATCCGACATTGCCCCCTCTACCACCATGTCCTATAGATTTAAAACTCAAGTGGAAGTAAAGGGATTGTTTTGAGATATAAGGTAGATTTTTTGGCTAATAAATGAGAAGAGATCGTGTATCCTTCTTGATTTCTTGTCTTGCTCCAAAAAGGATAATGACACTTTTTTGTGTTAAGGAACCCCTACCAGGCAGGGCCACAATGGACCCACCCCAGTAGAGTAAACCTCGGGACCAAACACGTGGTGGCAAGTCACCCCGTGCCACGCCCAACAGCATGAATTGTCGTCGCTAGACCTGTAAACGGATCAAATACAGAGCGGATATTGCTATATCCGATATCTGAATCTAAAAAAATCCGATATCCAATCCCATATCCGACGGATATCATGTAATAATATTTGAATCTGATCCGCACAAATAATATCTGAATTCGAATAAGTATCCGATCCGAACCTAAAATCATAAATTTATTGTTAATAAATATATTATATATAGAAAATATTAATATTACTATGGAATATATATGAAAAATATCTATATGTTTATATGTTTATATATAGATAATATATATTTAATAATATATGTATATATTTGTCAGATTCGGAGTTTTTCGAAGCGGATACAGCCATATCCAATATCCTATCTAAAAATTTTAGATATGAAATTTGATATCCTAAATCCAATCCGGATTATGTGGATGTCAAAACTTTTTCAAAATTTTGAACTCAAATCTGGATCGAATGTGTGGATTCTAAATATCCATTTACAGGCCTAGCCGTGGCAAGCCCTTGGTAGGCGTGTCTGAGGGAGGTTCTTTTTCTCCTAAAATTCATTTCCGAGGGGATTCGAACCCAGGACCTCCTGTCTAACAAACCACCCTTTTTACCTGAGCCAATTTTGGCTTGCATCATTAGAATATGCCTTTGTTAAAGAAGGTAACTTGGTCTTAGACTATCAACAAGACTTTGATTGCAGACCCCCTCATATTCAAGACGCAACCCAGCAAGAAGCTTGATCATTGTTATTTGATTTCATTGAGCATGCATCTTCTAAACATCATTATATAGAGGTAGAAGACCGTGAAGGTGATATGTTAGACGTTTAACCACATCTAATTTTTATCATCCTATTGGAATCTGTATAGTTCCACGGTCATATTTTACATGTAGGAGATGTTTGAGTGCATTAGATTCACATGATCCCAAATTTCTTTACATGTTTTTAAAGTGTTGACCATATCAGCCATATGTGGTTCCACAGAGTTCCATAACAAGGAGCATCGATTCTTGTCTTGTTTATCCCACTACGGTTGTAACTTTGTATCTGTTAGTGGCCATCAATTAGATGTTTGTACTTTCTTTGACATTTAACATAGACTTTGACAGTTGTACTCCGTAGATTGTAATTTTTATCAGTCATCATCTTATTAGTGATGACTTGATTCTAAACAAGGAAGCATGGACACTTTTCTAGACACGGATATAGGACACATGCAATTTTCAAAAATGTAGGACCCGAACACAACACTATACAAGGGGGAAATATATTTTTATGCATAATTATGTATGTGTAATGTATATATCAATTGGAATTAGTTAAAAATCATCCAATGTTATGCATATAAGTATGTATATCGTCTAAGAATATGAACATCTTTGTGTGTGTAGTAGAAACAATATGAAGTAGAAAACTAAGCATGATTTATTTTTTATTTAATATTATTCCCGAAAGAAACAAACGAGCGTCCATCACTCAATTATTCAATTCAATGAACTAAAATGTGATTCATTCATGTTATGTAATTCGTCTTAGACTTTACACATTGACTCTTTTTAAGAGACTCTCTTTGCAATTGATTAGATCTCAGTGTTGTGCAATATTTTGATGCAGTATGAATGCAGCTTAGTTAGTTTTACTGTGTTACATTTATATGTAAGGACCTAAGTGCAACTTATCTAGTCATGCGCACTTAGTTGCAAGTTTTTAATTGTTTGGTTTTTATATTATATTTTGTTTGGCGATTTACACTATTGCCTCAGGTCTAGGATTTTATGTCTTTTGTTATAGTTACCTTTTTTTAAGGTGGGGGAATTCTATTCATCCCGTTCCCTAGTGGGCCACAACAAGAAACGTTAACAAAAATGTGAGTTCCAAACTCTAACAAACAGAAGCCCGGCAATCAACCCAACTAAACGATGTGGGATCCGGGCTCTACAAAAAACGGTTTGACCAACAACCCCATCTAACCTATCTATTACGTAAAACTTTCGTAAGAATAAACAAGTATCATGTCACTATTCCATCAAACAGATATGAGTGATACATGGCAGGCACTCTCAACCTCCTAAGATATGCATATCCCAGGATTCTAATCTATAGACCCCCCTAATCGGTGGTGGCGTCTTCGCCAACCCGCAGAACATATAGACATCAAGGAGTTTGCTCCATATTCCGCAAGCCTGACTGCCATCCTATTTGTCTCTTTATGTACAAAGTTGCAAGATATGGACCTATATTGTAAAAAGTCTATAATTCGCTAGCTCGCCTTTTGAGATTTCAGGGTGTTTCCCTCATATAAGTCCTTTTGGTAGAAAATAAACAAGCACATCCAATGGGTTGGATAAATTCCCTCATTGTTTAGCACCTTATTGTTCATAATTTTGTTTGTTAGATAAAATTGAAGTGGTCTTATAAACATTCACAGTAGCCAAACAAGAATCAAGGATTTGTTGCAAGTATTTCGTGGCGAGAGGCCACTCTCGTGGTCATCAATAAGATCTGCAAGAAATTAAATAATTTTGTTATTTGCTACAGATGGTGTTAGTCTATTCATCATAAGATTCATTCATAAGATGATACTCCAAGTTCTTTCATTTGCACTTCAGGAAGTTAGAGGTCAATAGGATAATTTGACACCTGAGTCTTGCAAGTGTGTGTTCTAGAATGCTCTTCGGGTACAGAAAGGATATCAGTGCTATTGTCCTTTGCATTGATTCTTCATCCTTGTCAATATGACCTTCATCGAGGATACTCCCTCTTCCAATTAATATTGAGTCAGCCATTGTTGGGTCAAACCACGAGATATCCACTCATCCCCGTATAACACATGTTTATAGATATTGCAAAGAGGCTCCAATTGCAAGTATAGGTCTAGATGAAGTTGTGCTCAATCCTCGACTAATTACTTCCATTTACAAAGGTAACTCAAAATTCAATGCTTCTGATGATGACTCTAATCTACCCAATGGTCTCAGAAAATAAAAGAGATTGTGCACAAATTATCCTACCTATCAATTTGTAAATTATGATAGTATGTTTGCCCATCATATAATTCATTTCTTCTTTGTCTTATATATCGATCCCTAAATCTTTTTGAGTCGCTATCATCCAGAGTAGTGTTCCACCAGGGCAAATGAGATGTCACCTTTATGGCATAATTTTGTATGGTCTCTTATTTCATGCCCCTAGGATCCCGGTGGTGTAGGATGCATGTGGGACTTTCTATGAAAGTCCATACAGATGGCTCAATGGAAAACACTAAAAGCGTGTTTCATAGCAAAAGACTGGGTAGATTCTAGCATTGACAGAGAGTCTATCGCCATAACTGTATATTTGCAGGAGGCAATCTCGTGCCCTAGAAAAACAAGAGGCATCTCTTATGGCTGTATCAAGTGTTGAGTCACACATACAGAGCACCACTCATGAATTGCTATAGATCAAACACCGCTGGTTTTTAACATTTTCTGACACCATGGAACTAAAGTGTGAAAATCAAGTTGCAATACACATTGTTTCTAATCCTGTAATTCATAAGAGGACACGGCACATTCAGGTAGAGTGTCATTTTATGTGGGAGAAACTGCAAGGAGGCACAATCAAGTTTGTCAGGTCATAAAATCACTAATCAGCTAACAAATTTGTTCGCCAATTTCTAAATGGGTTCCCAGTCAAAACACAACAAGCGAAATGCTTATTATATATAGGCAATAGCTTCAAATCAAAGGGTATTAGAAAATATATAATGTAGGGGCAATATGTAAATAAGCCATGTTTGAGTTCTTGTAAGCTAGTAGTGGTGTCCTAGTGCATGTCCTGTTCAGTCTTGTATATTTTTGGTCCTATATAATAAACAGGCAGGGAACACAAGGTTGTACGCATTCGATTCCCAGGTTATTGGTGTCTACATAGTGTAAGTATGTAACTGATAACATTGCATATATAGCAGCCGATTGCAAGTATGAAAAAAGAAACTACAATTCTAAGTGACTGTATATGATAGAGAATTACTATCACTATATAACTATGTATGTACAACCACTATAGTTTGAAGTTGGGTCAAGCTTGATTGCTCTCATGTTAGTGAAGCGGCCTGCAGGCCAATAACAACAAGAGTAATGGCGTGAAGCGCGGAAAAGAATTCATTCTATAGCAAAGCACCTAAAGGGCCTCTCTGACCATATTCCTCTTGTCCCTAGGCATAGCCACCTATCTGGTCCATGAAGTGGTTGTCTCAACCACTTCCGAAGTAGGTGTTCATCATCATCATCATCATCTAAGCCTCAATCCCAACTATGTTGGGGTTGGCTACATGGATCCTTCGTTTCCATTCAACTCTATCATGGGTCATATTCTGATTGAGATGTAGAGATTCAAAATCTCTCTTTATAAGCTCATCCCATGTTAATTTAGGCCTTCCTCTTCTTCTATTTATAGTGTTTGGCTCAATAGCATTGCTCCGTATAGGCGCACTAGTAGGTCTGCATTGCACATGTCTGTACCATCTGAGTCGGCCCTCACGCAACTTGTCCTCAATGCTCGCCACCCCCACTTTATTCCTGATATAGTCATTTCTCAAACGATCTTTTCTTGTCTTCCCACACATCCATCTCAGCATACGCATTTCAGCCACGTTCATCTTGTTGAGACCTTGTTTCTTCACCGCCCAACATTCGCTCCCATAGAGCATGGCTGGTCGTATAGCTGTTCTATAAAACTTACTTTTTAACCTTAAAGGGATCTTCTGATCGCATAAAACTCCAGTTGCACTCCTCCATTTCAACCATCCTGCAGTGATCCGGTGACAAACATCATTTTGGACATCCCCGTCTATTTGAATAATAGAACCTATGTAACGAAATTTGTCACATTTTGGTATATCTACTCCGTCCAACTTGGCTCCATCATTCACACTGCGAGATTGGCTAAAATTGCAATGCATATACTCAGTGTTGTCCTGCTAATCATCAATCCATTTGATTCCAATGTCTTTCTCCAACATTCAACTTTATCATTCAATCCATCTTTTGTTCCGTCAATCAAAACAATATCATCAGCAAATAACATACACCAAGGAATATCATCCTGAACATTCTTTGTTAACTCATCCATAACCAGAACGAATAGATATGGGCTGAGTGTGGATCCTTGGTGTACCCCAACTGTAATAGGAAAAGTTGGTGTCTCTCCTCCAGGAGTCTTGACACTTGCAGTAGAGCTATCATACATGTCTTTGATCAAGTCAATGTATTGGATAGGCACACCCTTGTTCTTCAAAACCATCCATAACACTTCTCTGGGTACTCGATCATAAGCCTTCTCTAGATCGATAAACACCATATGAAGATCTCTTTTGTTTTGTCTATACTTCTCCATAAGCCTCCTTATCAGAAAAATAGCATCTGTTGTTGATCTTCCAGGCATGAAACCAAATTGGTTGTTTGATACCTGCGTTATAGATCTTAACCTCTGCTCAATAATCCTCTCCCAAAGCTTCATCGTGTGACTCATCAGCTTGATACCTCTATAGTTTGTACAGCTCTGAACGTCACCTTTGTTCTTGTAGATTGGGACTATAATACTATTTCTCCACTCATCTGGCATCTTCTTGGTCTTCATGATCTTGTTAAAGAAATTTGTTAACCATGTAGCTCCCTCATCCCCCATACTCTTCCATACATCAATGAGAATATTGTCTGGTCCGCATGCCTTTCTCATTTCATCTTTTTCAAAGCATTCTTGACCTCAAATGGTGAAACTCGTCGTGTGTAAATGATATCTCTTGTATTCATGTCACACGAGTCGCTAACATTATATGCAGTATCTCCATTGAAAAGCTTATGGAAGTAATTTCTCCACTGGTTTTTGATATCATCGTCCTTCACCAATACTCTACCATCTTCATTCTTTATGCATTTTAATTGACTCAAGTCTCTTCCTTTCCTTTCTCTTATATGAGCCATTTTATATATATCTTTTTCCCCTTCTCTAGTGTCCAGCTTCTTATACGTATCATCAAAGTATCTAGACCTTGCCTCCCGAACCACCTTTTTAGCTTCTTTCTTTGCTTGCTTGTATCTTTGGAACGTTGCATCATCTCCAGATTTGGGCAAGCTCCTATAGATCTCCCTTTTCAATTTAATAGCCTTTTGTACTTCATCATTCCACCACCAGGTCTCCTTCTGTGGAGGTCCACAACCTTTAGACTCCCCCAAAACCTCTTTGGAAATTTTTATTATGCAGGAGCTCTTGTTATGCCACATAGTGTTAACATCAGACTCCAAGTTCCAAGTTACCTCCTTGATGAGTTTATCATGAAAAGTCATTTTCTTTTCTCCTTTAAGATTCCACCACTTGATCATGCTATCTTGGTTTCCGTTATGTTTGCCTTTATTGATCTTCATGTTAATATCCAAAACTACCAACCTATGTTGGGTCGTGAGTTCTTCGCCAGGAATCACTTTACAATCCTTGCATATGTTACGATCCACCCGCCTTGTAAGGAGGTAATCAATTTGGCTACAGTTGTGCCCACTCTTGAAAGTAATCTTATGAGATTCTCTTTTCTTGAAATGGGTGTTTGCCAAAATCATATCATATGCAACTGCAAAATCTAATATCCTCTCTCCTTCTCCGTTCTTGTTGTCAGTTCCAAAACCACCATGAACTCTCTCAAATCCAGCATTACCACTCCCCACATGGCCATTTAAATCACTCCCAATAATAATCTTCTCCTCGATCGGTATTCCTTGCATCAATTCATCCATGTCATCCCAAAAATCCTTCTTCGCATCCTCGCTAAGGCCAACTTGGGGAGCATAAGCGCCAATAATGTTAAAAATATTTCCCCCAAGAACAACCTTGATAGCTATGATTCTATCACCCATCCTTGTAATCTTGACGACGTCATCCTTCAACATCTTATCAACGATAATACCTACGCCATTTCTATGTTTATCAATACCTGTATACCAGATTTTGTATCCTGTGTCTCCAATCTCTCTACAGCGTTCCCCTGTCCACTTGGTTTCCTGCAAGCAAGCTATATTGACTTTTTTTCTCATCATGCTATCCACTATCTCCAAAGATTTTCCTGTCAAAGAGCCAATATTCCAAGATCCAACTCTAATCCTTTTTTGTTGAACTTGCTTCTTTACTTGCCTTCATCGAAAATGTTGCCCCTGCACATTTTTCACTGCATCTGGGCAATGATGCGGCAGGACTAGCTTCTTTACCCACACCCGTCCAAGATGTGGAAACCTTTGCACGTTTTTCACTACATCCGGGCGATGATGCAGCGGGACTAGCTTCTTTACCCACACCCGTCCAAGATGTAGAAACTCTTGTTTATCCTTCAACACAACCGGGCGTCGCTGTGTCGAAACCCCTTGCATATTTATCACTGCACCCGGCTGCCGATGCAGCGCATCGCTAGGTAGGGACGCTCCAACGATATTCCGAAGTAGGTGTTCAATATTTAAATTCCAAATGTAACAATTCTGCTAGTTTTAGCCCTTTCGTGAACAACCCTTGTGTAACATCCAAACAACATGCGGAAAAAGATAGGAGGAAAAAAGATGATGGACCCGAGCTCTCTTTCCATGAGTTTGCATTCTATCAATCATTCCAACTTTGCTATATCAAGTAAACCTTAGGGAAAATATTGATAGGGTAGGGGTCTTGTACTAAGATTCTCTTCCTCGTTGTGATAAGGAATTCGTCGATTAATACTTATCAGATTGTTTGCTTAGGAAAGCATTCAAAACATTTCCAACCCAAAAATGGGAATAAGAACGGGACCAATTTTAATTACATACAAGGATCTGTTGCAAGTGTGATATGCATTATCTGTCTAGCATTTTATCTTCTCAGACTGCCACACTATAAAGAGTTCTATCTTAGGTTAATAGTTCATCTTGCAGCCAAGGTGTTTCTATTGCTTGATACTATACTCTTCACTGTCCCCTTTAGATTAGAGCGAAGTTGAATTTCGAATCGTTTGATGAGATGAAACATTCCATGATCTTCTTGATGATTTTTGGAATACGTCTCGAGTTGATAACATCTTGTCAAGATATATCCCCGTTTCGTTTTTCAGAACTTTTTGAGGATGTATATGGTTAATACAGTGGGAGGGTAAGCGTTATAAATTCAACTGTTCAGGGTTTTAAAGTTCTCTAACCACCTTCTAGGGAACAAGGTTTTTCATGAAACTTCTTGTATCTACATGAAACCTATTGATACCTTTCCTTTTCGCTCACAGATTAGATGAGATATGAGACTTACGGTATCACAAATTGTGGAGGCAGTTGCAAGCCCATTATGTCAAAAACAAAAAGCCCTTTAGAACATGAAATTAATCGATTTATTCATACAAGCCCTATTATATGCTAACTCCCAAGATGTTTGTGTTTTGTCCAAAAGCTTGCTTCTGATTGAGAAGAAAAGAATCTCAAGCTATTCAGATTGGATTGTAGGACAAACTTTCCGGTTCAAACAAGAATTTTGAAAGACTGCCTCGCTTTTGCAGTAAGTATCGTGAAAGTGTTCCTGGATCTCCTCAAATGTGGCTGATAAGGCTCCTGAATCTCCATACAGTATGCGTACGTGGGAATTTTGAGGTGGATCATTTTTGCGGTCATCCAGGTTGGA
Organism: Alisma plantago-aquatica; assembly: GCA_963693085.1. NCBI lineage: Eukaryota > Viridiplantae > Streptophyta > Magnoliopsida > Alismatales > Alismataceae > Alisma > Alisma plantago-aquatica. The sequence continues at coordinate 1,214,544,072 of OY856412.1, forward strand.
GTTCAATCTTTCCTTTTCACAGAACGTAGATCAAGCACATTTTCTTTTCGTAATTAGTCTACAGTTTAGGCTATTTCAGCCAATAGGAATATTAACTTCAGAGTTTTGAGTAGATTCATCTGAGTACATTCTTATAGCAATTGCTTCCTGATTATAGCGAAATTTCAAGTAATCTTAGTTTGAATAATGTGAAAGGGGTGTCATTGCCAAGTGTCCCATTTTATCTTCGTACAGACAGATGGCATTTAAAGATATGTAACAAAGTCAAGGATAAAGGAAACAAATTCAGTCCTGAAATATCGTGTCAAACATCTATTACCAGTATCAAAGAACTCTAGTTTGCAATACCAGAACCGTCAAACCAAAGAAAAAGAATTGTTTTAGCATGCGCTAAGTTTTAACTAGGTCAAAGAGCCGAATTCTAAGAAGTTACCTTTTAAGTGTTACTTCCTAGTAGTAGTCTTACTTCCTAGTACTAGTCTAGAGCAACAATACCAGGATATCGCCAACCTCCTAAAACTGGTATTCTTAGACCAGGTCAATTAGAACATCCTGTTCCCAGAGCTAGCAAAATAGCCAAAGCAATGATTCTAGAACTCAGTGGGATTACCTACAGCCAACTCCAGGCCCATTTTTTCTCTTTATCCTTTGAACCATCCAGAAATTTAAGATTTTGAAAGAAAAGAAACAATAATCTACTATCACAATACGCATCATGTCACAGTAAGAAGTGAAAAGGACTGTGCCTCCAGGAGCTTACGCTGGAGAAAAGGCGGGTGTTACATCCGCAATCCCGTTTCGCCAGGAACTTCTCGAACTGGCCCAGAACCGAACCGAGCGCATGCTCCAGCGTAGACCCCGTCCCGTCAGACACCATGTATATGGCCTTGGGGCCAGTGGCGGCTCCGGCGCCCTCATCTTCCTCCGGCGTCACCGTCGACGCGAGGGCAGGTGCTGCCGCGCAGCAGCCGTCAGAGAGCGGCGGGCGTACTAGATGCAGGGAGGAGCGCACGGAGCGGGCGCGAGCCCACCTGTTCAGCATGGCCCTGCCCCTGCCCAGTTTCTTCCCATCGCCGGGATCGGAGGTGGCGGGGTCATACGTGCCATTCGATATCTCGCCGTCGGGTTTGGCTACGCCATCGCCGGCGGCGTCGGGGAAGGTTGAGAAACGACGTCCTCCAGGTCTCATCGTTTGTCACACTCGTGGTGGTGATGTTTGCTGCAGAACGACAAGCTCACGGAATTTGGCGGCGTTTGGCGCTGTGGGTTTGAGACGCGGGAGTAAACCGGTTTAGGAGACAGGAGCGCCGGACACATTCCAGCGGCTGGTGTGGGGGACACTCTATGCTCCAATAGTCAATATAATATGATATTTATTATACTGTAATATACGCTAGTTGAGCAATGACAACTTGTGGGCGCCCGCGTCCCCTCACTTGTGTTGCCCATCTTTGTCTTGTCACCTGTTCCAGCGGAGCATGTATTAGGCCCTATTTGGTAGGGTGTTGTTGGATGTAATTTGGTGAAAATAAAATTCAAACAAACATAACCATGCTTTTTGCACTTCCCCATATTTATTTGGTAGAGTGTAGTTTAATGTCTTTGTTTTTGTTTGCTATTATTTGGTACGAAAACATCACAGCAACGGCTTATGTTGTCTTTTGTCTGTGTTGCAGGTGGGTGGGACCCATAATTATTGTTTGTCCGGTCATTTTGGTCGATGAGAAACGGTTATTGTCGGTATATGCATTACGAGTAAGCAAGCTGCCTGCCTGAGTGCCCCCGCCGCTTCCGGTAGAGACTATTAGACAGCTCATCAAAATGACAACTACACCTGACCGCACACTTTTTTGGTGCGATACAAAAGGCATAAATTGAAGCCAAAATGACAGGTGCCGCTGCGTTGCAAAACAGGGAGTTGCTTTTCCTTGCACCCAACCAAATAAAAAACCTGATCTAATTCCATGAGTTTGTTTGTCATGAACTTATTTGTCATCCAACCAAACAAGGCCTTAGATGGAGATAAATGCTACCAGAGTCCAAAGTATCAAATTTTCCTTATGCGCACTCGCAGCTACACGAGTTTGACGCGCCGGGGAAAATCACCCCACGGTCAGTCTGTCAGCCGCTTGCCAACGTCGGTCTGCCACATGCGCCGGTGTCAGAATTTTTTTTACTTTTTTATTTGTTTAGCTTATAACTTTTAAGTCGGAAAGAAATTTGTGATGAAATAAAATGCATTAAAATCTTTATAAAATATGCATTTCAACAAGATTAACATTGACATTATTTTTAAAGAAAAAAAAGAAGAGGAAAATATGGAGAGAAATGAAGTAAAAAAGTAATAAAAAATAAAATAGATGAACATGAAAGGAGAAGAGGGAAGTAAGGAAGAATGTAATTGAAGAAGAGTAAAGTAATGGAAATTGATAATGGAAATATTACGAGAGGAGGGAAGCAATGCACCCACTCCTACTATTGACGCATCTATGTTATGTGGGTGTATTATTGCACCCACTATTGATCTTAATTGTGCTCATTTTTACTTGAATGTGTCCACTAAAAACATATAAAAAGGTATTTTTGATTGAATGTATCTACTATTTCTTGAATGCACTCACTATTGCTTCAATGCACCCACTTTTTCTTGAATGTGTCCACTACAGATCTCAATGTGCCCAGTTTTGCTTGAATGTGTCAGTATTGCTTGAATGTGGCCACTGCTTCAATGAGCCCACTTTTCCTTAAATGCACCCACTTTTATTTGAATGTGTCCATTATTGTCCTGAATGTGTCCACAATAGTCCTTGATTCCCTCATGTAATGCTCAAGACTCTAGTAGAGTTTCATGAATGACGACTGGTCCCACAGACCACCACTACCCTTATTGCGAGCTTTGTCTTCAGTCACGCGCCAGTCAGGATAAACTTCCCGACTGATCACCCATCCTAGTACTACTATGAGTTGAGCACACATATCCACAGAGTTCTTTAATATTGGACTCCTTGAAAATGAGGTGCACCTTGGTGATATGGACAGTCCAATCATACCTTTTAAGATCAATTTATATGAGGCCTCACATTCTGGGACGTTACAATATCCTCCACTTAGACTCTTGACGTCCTCATCAAGGCTAACTATATGGCCTCATAATATTTCCCCATTTCAGTGCAGATCTTGAATGATCCATGGAGACCCAACTCTCAATCATGGAATATCAGCACAAGGGTGGCTACGTCACCATAGACATCCCTTTCCAACATGCCTAGACCACACAGCTCGAGATGGGCATGTCACATGTCTATGCGGGCTCCACCTACTAGAGGGGTTATGACTCTGATACCATTTGTAATGCACGGGTCCACTACCCAAGGCTCTAGTAGAGTTTTCAGAATGGCGACTGGCCCCACAGACTACCACTAGTCTTAACTGTGTGTTTTGTCCTCACTCACGCGTAAGTCGGAATAAACTTCCCGACTGGTCACCATCCTAGTACTACTCTGGGTTGAGCATGCTTAACCACAAAGTTCTTTAATGATGGACTCCCTGAAAAAGAGGTGCATCTTAGTGATATAGGTAGTTCAATCATTCCTTTTAAGATCATTTTATCTGAAGTCTCAAATTACGGGACGTTACAGACCACTTTTGCGTGAATGTGCCCATTATTGCTTGAATGTGCCCACTGCTTTAATGCGCCCACGTTTGTTTGAATGTACCCACTATTGTCCTCAATACGCCCACTTGTACTTGAATGCACCCACCACAGCCCTCAATGTGCTAATTTTTGCTTGAATGCGCTCATTATTGCTTGAATGTGCCCACTATTAGTTGAATACGTCCACTATTACTTCAATGTGTTAACTTTTACTTGAATGTGCCTACTATTTGTAGGGAAATATGGCTACAGAATAAGCAGTGAAAATAAAATTTTAACTACCATATTCCCCATAAATAAGCAGATCGCGTCAATAACGATAAGATGGGAAGGATGATTTTAAGGATATACTGGGTCCTGGAGCAAGTCCAACGACATCTCCTCATCATTGTAGATGTGCAACTGTCTTCTAGTTGTACTGGGACTCATCTGACTGTTGGGCCTCCTGGTCTGCACCATGGACTATATGTTAATGTTGTCCTCCTAAAAGCAGACAACAACCTCCACACCTCTATGGAAGTCCACACGGACCGCCTAGAACTCATGTTGTCATAGTAGAACTGACAGGAAGGAGTTTTCTCTCTTGTTGGTGTACTAGTTACCAACTTACTCTCTCAAGTGTTTCTCCCTTGCGCCTATCCCTCCCTTCAGCGGGTAGAAATTGCTTGGGCTCTCTATTGGTTACCACAACTAGAGAGGACAAAGATTGTCAGAAACAATTGAGTTGTCTTCTGGGAAGCCCCCTAGTACCCCTTTATTTATAGAAGGGTTAGGGTTTGGGTTCCCAATATGTGTGGGAGTAGAAGGGACCAGAAGATCTCGAATTTTTACAATCTACAAGTGCCAAATCGGTCGACTGGAAGCCGAGATGGTCGTATGGCATGTGAGCCAATCATTTTTCTCAGAGAAATGGTTGTTTTGTAGTTTTCCAATCGCACACAAATTTGGCAAATCGTTTCCAGTTAATGCTAAACATGAATTCCTTGCTTCAATAGAATTGAGCAATCAAAACAATTCAACTCTCACAAATTCAGGAAAGTTACTCGAACCTTCCTCCGGCACAACCGAGTCGATCGGTTCACCCAGTGAGCGGATCGGTTGGCTCCTGTTTTGTGCAAAATATCAGCCAATTCAGTTCCAATCAACCTAACACTCCAAAGCAACACTTGAGCCAATTATTTTGCACTCCAAACGACCGTCTCAATGAGTGAGTCGATCGGTTGGCAGTGCAGTCAGCTGATTTGTTGTGTGGATTGAATATCTAAACACTTTACTAATGAATTCAATCATCATTCAAGATTAAACTCCTCTTCTAGGTCAAGAGTTATGTGTGTGACCCTATAGGTCCCATATTACGTTGGCAGTGAATGTCCATAACAACTTATGACATCACAAGTAATTAGTGATGCCTAGTCACACATTAATTCTACCCAACTGAATGGAAAGTTGGAGAGTAACTTCAACCTACAATTTGTGTATGGTGTTATAGTATTTGTATAGTTCCTTTGTCATGATATCCAGATTGAACTTGAGGCATGGAGTAGTAATCCTCTTTTACATTCAATCTTATTCCTTGAACCTGAGTCGATTGTCTAAGATATATGTGAGTTTATTAAATCATATATTGACTCACATGTGCATGTCCATGCATTTATCAGTCTCTTGCTAATCAAGAGGCCTAGGATACCATACTCCTGTTGGAGGGACAAACCCTACCTACATCACTCATAGTTTATCCCCATGTGTCACAGTCACTCAATCATCACCTTTATAATAACCCGCATTTCAGGATTATGTTTGATGAGGTCAAAGCATACTGAACGATATGTGATGAGTATAGTGAATTCAGGTCTAAGAATCACAATCACCACCATCACTATGAAATATGACTATGACTACCATGATAATGTCTTCCATTTGTTAGTCTCATGATGGGTCTGTTCGATACATTGTTCCCTGACATGTATCTCTGTGCTTGGTTTGATATTGCCATATCGTGACTAATGAGATCCTATCATCAACCAACTCACACTCTTCTCTTATGTGTTATGATTGTCTATCAACCTTCCATGGTAACAACCGATCAGGGACATAATGAGAATGTATATGTACACTCTTAACATCCATATGATCTCATCGTTCAAGTCATGTACTTGTAAACATACGTCATCAAGTAAACATAACTCTCTAGACATTTATAATGTTACATCATTATGACATAACTGAATTTAATAGATTAAAATTGGAAGCTTGCCTTTATTTATTAATAAAATCATTTACATATTATGCCATTACAATCATCATATAATTGTCTCTCTGGGCATACATACCAACATTATTGTCCTTAATGTACCCACTTTTGCTTGAATGTACCCACTATTGCCCTCAATGCGCCCAATTTTGCTAGAATGCACCCACTATTGTTTGAGTGTGTCCACTATTGTTTGAATGTACCCACTATTGTTTCAATGTGCCAACTTTTGCTTGAATACTCTCACTATCTCCTCAATGCACCCACTTTTTCTTGAATACTCCCACTTCTACTCTTATTACGCCCATTGTTTCTCTTAATGCATCCACATTTGATTGAACACACCCACATTGGCTTGAACGCCCTTTTTACTTCTCAATGCGCCCACTTCTACTATTTATTTTCTCACTTCTCTTTACTTCCCTCCTTATATCAATGTGTATTATTTTCTCAAAAATATGTTGATATTGGTGTTATTGGAATGCATTTTTCATAATAAATCCAACAATTTTTATTTTGTCGAAAAATTCATTTTCAATAAAGAGTTATACACAAAACCATTTTTCCCTTCTATTTCTCTCTTAATCTCTCTCCACAGACCTATCAAATCAATCCACTTACCCCCTACCCACCCCATGCCACCTCACCCCCCAAAACCACCCGCCCCCACCCAAAACCACCCCACCCCTGATCCAGCACTGCCAAACCCAAACACAGGAGTGTGTTCGGCATGCATCCTGGCCAAGGGCACGTCCATGTGCTCTTTTTCAAAGTCCATATGGGATCCCATTTGGAATGAATATTATACTATATGCTACTTCCTTCTTCCTCTGGGTAGCAGATCTCTTAGATAAAGGGAAGTGCTCAATTTGCACGTGGAGAACAAAGGTGTCAAATTAGCCTCTCTTGTGTCATAATGCTTTTACCTTAGGGCTCACTTGGTAGGGTAGAAATGCAAACGTGTGTAGTTGCAACCCACGGTGATTCTCAATTCATTACATTTGGTTGTGAGGAAATGTAGACCATGATGGGAAATCTAACTACAAGGTTGTTCTAGGTGTGTGCAGAAATGTGGAAAACAAGCTACGCCCAAAGAGGGCACAATTCATTTTGTTGTGACATCTATTATACTCATGTATTTTGATGTATCATTCTAGTGTGCACCTCATTAGTTGGTTGCATTCATACTAAAAAGTACATCCTACAAAATATAAATAATACAACTATAGATGAGTTTATTTATATGAAAACAAATAAAATGTGAACTTTGAGTTCAATACATTCCATTTCCTATTTTATAATTCTTAGTGTTGGTTAAATTTACATACAACTAAATAAACGCTTATATGGCTTTTTCTCTCTCAATAGAGAGAAGCCCAATCCTATTACAACAATTGAAACTGAGACTTTTTAATGAAAATACTATAGTATTAATAATTGTTAGTATACAACCGCATATTAATCGGGGACATATTAAAAGCAATACAATAAAAATTAGGTAAAACCATCAATAACACCAGTTTTGCCAATGAAACTATGAGACATGTATCTAGAACGATGAAGTGAAGAGAATTAAACTAAATGCTTGACAAAAAGGGGGAGGCACACCAATAATAGGCCTCAAAGATTAGTGGCAAGCATAATCAGAATGCACTTGTCTATGCTAGAATCTCCTCAATGGTGCATGTTCTTTGTAATGTTGTCTTCTCTTCATAGTGAGACAAAGGTTTTTGGTTTTTCTTACTATAGTTCACAGTGTCCTATAGATATGTAGTGTAAAAAGAGGTGATATGAGTCTTGGACTGTGAGGAGGTGGGATCACCCCCTTACTAATAAAAAATTTGAAGAATAAAACATCCATTCCAAACACACTCAAAGGTATGCTAGAATAGGTACAAAATTTTCAAACTTTAATAAATGGTATTCAAAACAACCAAAGTATAGCAGCGAAATAAAAATAATGACTATATTCAATTTTCACAAAAGATTACAAAAGTACATCATAATTTTCCATAAGGGTTTACATGTATGATACAACATAAGGATCTAAGTAGAGGGAAATATAAACCATAGCATGATTGTCTCCAAGCTTTAACTCCTTAAGCTAAGTCAAAGTATTCATGCCATATCATTCAAGTCCTTCACCTAGGGGTGGAAGCATACTCCAACAAGAAGAGAAAATAGATGACATCAACAAAGGCTGGTATGTGCATATTAAACAGAAAATTGAGCAATATATGGAATAAAGGACATCAAATATAAAAGGATTCCCATAGAAAGGATAAGGACCACCCAAATGGGTATCAAGAGTAAAGGAATTGAAATCATATGATAATAAAAGAACATTTGTCATTAATAAAACAAAAAGATTGTGCCACACAAGAACATGTAAAGATTTAGGGCACACACCCCATATCATCAACCTGCATGCATGTGAGATAAACATAGCCCTAGAACAATATCAACACAAAGGCGGCCAAGTCTCATAAACTTGAAACCTGTTAGAGAAAGGTTTACTGCCAATATCCCAAATATATAAAACATGGGCCAAGAATCACACATCTTGCTCTGGGTATGAGGTTCCTTTCCATTCCATAAAAGCATAAAATATCACATCTGCTCGGCAGGAAATAACACATGCCATAAAAACCAATGCAATTACACTACTCTAGTGCTACTGAATCACATAGCATGTTAAATATAGAGACAAGTAGAAAGTATAGTCAGAATATATAAACTAGTCACCACATAAGTGACCAACATATACATCCACCTCATAAGTGGCAAAAGACATCACATGTCATCTTTTAGAGTTCCATCATGAATAAAGCATAAGATAAGAGTTCAAAAAAATATCCATGATCACATGATCAAAATCAAATAAGGTAGTTCACATGAACCATGATTTTCAAAAGAAAAGACATTTTGTATAGGCTAATGTCCATAGGACAAAGAGAATGAATATGCATAGGTGAATTTCTCAACATAGAAGAATAGGGGATACATCATACCTCAACTTCAAAGTCTAAACAGTCCAAGTCAGTCCTAGATCCAAGACTAGGCCTCCAAAGAACCTCTTGGGAAGGTGGACAGGTCCAATAAGTAAGGTTCCCAATCTTAGATAGGTTGGTTTCTCCAACAAAGCTCCTATCTCGAGCAAGAAGCACCTTCTCCACTTTAGAGGTGAAAACCCCTAACAAAAGAACATGGAGATGAGGTGATTATGGGTTCTAGGTGGTGTTGCACCATGGAAGGCCATGGTTCAGACCTGGAGGAAGGTGTAAGGAAGACTAAAAACATGAAAATAGGGAAGGAAAGGAGGATACTTACTAGGTTTGGTCAAAATCACCAAGGAAGAGCTTAAGAAATCCTAAATAGAGAAATTTGGAAGCCTAGAAGCCTTCTTCACCAAGGTAGGCACCTCCTTTTACCTTGGGATAGCACCTTCATGGAAAAATAGAGTAGGAATGATGCTCTAAGTTAGAGGAAATAAAGGAGAGAAAGAGTTTTTGAACTGGGAGTTGGGAAGGGGTAGATATGGCTATATAAAGAAAGAGGTCAAGTATGAGGTGTCTATGAGACTTTCCATGTGTCATGGATAAGGGTGTCCATGGACATGCAAGACTTTATGGATAAGGAAGAATTCAAGAATAAGGTGTCAAGTTACTTTCCATGTATCCAATGCTAAGGGTGCCTATGGACATGCAAACCTTTATGGATAAGGAAGAAGTCAAGCATGATCCATGGAGCTTTCCATGTGTCCTTAGCCTAGGGATTTCATGGCCATGCAAGAGGACAGCTCATAGAGGCTTCTTGAATATCAAATTTCGGTTTATGAACACTTATATGCCATCTCAACCGACTTCCAATCAAAGAAATAATCCCATTGGTTGATAGCTTCTAAAGATAAGCTCATTTATAAAGAGAGTAATCCCTAAAATGCCCTTGGAGAGAAACACCTTCAAACTAAGGTGCAACTAGGTTCCCTATGGTTCAAAAATTGAGAATGGTAAGGGAATATATAAGTATTATAGTGCATGTGACAATTTACAAAGAAAACCTCCCAATTGGGTAAATTGCAGAAAAGTCCAAAATGTACCTAAAATTGCATAACTTGCACACACAACATCCAAATTGGACAAAACTTCATCCACAAGTTATCTTTGATGTTTTGAATATAAATTTTACATTATTTATATATTTTGAAGTTATATAATCACATTATTCATTACTTATGCCTTTTACTCGTTTTCTCTCTCCTAAACTTATCATAATATTTCAAGGTTGTCCAAATTAGATGAAATTTGACATGTAGGCTAATTTTGATATGTAGATTTTGAATTTGAAATTTGTTTCCACTTTTGAGACTTCTTTTATGAGATATGGCATATGGCCCATTAACAACCCATTATCTAAATTATTCATCCAATTAAGTTTCTTATCTTCGTATTACCACCAAAATGAGTTATGTGGCATATTTTATGTATCCATTATAAACCTAAGATTAATGTTGGAACATTAGGTTACATTAAGGTGATCTATACATGCATTAGCTCATTGGAATTATACCAAATATCTATTTAGGTCTAACCTTCAACCTTATTTGGCTAAGTCCAAAATGTCAACTTCCATGGGTAGGGTCTGAGATCTAATATATTACAACACACCACCCCTTAAAGGGATTTCATCCTCGAAATCAAAACATCCACAAATAAGAAAACAACTCATTCATCACCCCTTAAAGGATTCATCTTATTAAGTCAAAACTATTCTTTAAGTACAAAAAGGTTCAACTACACTTCCTTACATCCAACTACATAAGCATCATGCAAAAAAAACATAACTTGTAAAGACTAACTATGAACTATGGGTTAACTTGGTCTTTTCCATCCTCAAACAAGTCTTTACACCTGGGAGACTAGTTCAACATATTAGGGTCCCTAAAGATAAATCATATAGATGTCTAAGGCTACTATTTCCTAAAAGCATGCGAGTTCAGACAATTCATATCAGCTCAGGCCGGGCCGGTATCATATGGATTCGAGAATCCTCGTAAACCAAGCTAGTGGGGCGGAGGAAAATCTTACCATCTGCCAAACCCTGATCCTTTCTAGACACCTTTGCTTTCAACTTCGTGTCTTAGTAGTTGCCTAAAGGCCAAACTAAACAATCTCAAGTTACTATGGTTACTTATGCATCTTTTAGTTGTAAGTATTTTAGGGATCTATTCATCATTATTCTAATGTGAAACTATAGAATCCTAAATCAACCCTTCATCATCTATCGATCAACTCTAGGGCAAACATGTCACTTAAAGGTAAGGCAAGTATTCTAACTAGGGAGACAAAATTGAAATAGTCAGATTCCGACTACCATGGGCTCTGATACCATTTTGTAAGGAGGCGGGATCACCCCCTTACTAATAAAAAATTTGAAGAGTAAAACATCCATTCCAAACACACTCAAAGGTATGCTAGAATAGGTACAAATTTTTTAAAATTCAATAAATGGTATTCAAAACAACCAAAGTATAGTAACAAAATAAAAATAATGACTATATTCAATTTTCACAAATGATTGCAAAAGCACATCATAATATCCCATAAGGGTTTACATGTATAATACAACATAAGGATCCAAGTAGAGGGAAATATAAACCATATCCAGATTGTCTCCAAGCTTTAACTCCTTAAGCTAAGTTGAAGTCTTCCTGCCATATCATCCAAGTCCTTCACCTAAGGTTGGAAGCATACCCCAGCAAGAAGAGAAAATAGATGACATCAACAAAGGCTGGTATGTGCATACTAAATAGGAAATTGAGCAATATATGGAATAAAGGACATCAAATATAAAAGGCTTCCCATAGAAAGGATAAGGACCACCCAAATGGGTATCAAGAGAAAAGGAATTGAAATCATATGATAATAAAAGAATACTTGTCATTAATAAAATATAAAGATTATGCCTCACAAGCACATATAAAGAATTAGGGCACATGCCCCATATCATCAACATGCATGCATGTGAGATCAACATAGCCCTAGAACAATATAAACACAAATGCGGCCAAGTCACATAAACTTGAAACATGATAGAGAAAGGAACACTGCCAATCTCCCAAATATATAAAACAATGGCCAAGAATCACACATCTTGCTCTAGGTATGAGGTTCCTTTCCATTCCTTAAGAGTAGGAAATATCACATCTGCTCGGCAGGAAATAACACATCTGCCATAAAAACCAATGCAATTACACTACTCTAGTGGTACTGAGTCACATAGCATGTTAAATATAGAGGCAAGTAGAAAGTATAGTCAGAATATATAAACTAGTCACCACATAAGTGACCAACATATACATCCACCTCATAAGTGGTAAAAGACATCACATGTCATCTTTTAGAGTTCCATCATGAACAAAGCATAAGATAAGAGTTCAAAAGAATATCCATGATCACATGATAAATATCAAATAAGGTAGTTCGCATGAACCATGATTTTCAAAAGAAAAGACATTGTGTATAGGCTAATGTTCATAGGACAATGAGAATGAATAAGCATAGGTGAATTGCTCAACATAGAAGAATAGGGGATACATCATACCTTAACTTCAGAGTCTAAACAGTCCAAGTCGGTCCTAGATCCAAGATTAGGCCTCCAAATAACCTCTAGGGAAGGTGGATAGGTCCAATAAGTAAGGTTCCCAAGCTTAGAGAGGTTGGTTTCTCCAACAAAGCTCGTATCTCGAGTAAGAAGCACCTTCTCCACTTTAGAGGTGAAAAACCCTAACAAACGAACATGGAGATGAGGTGTTTATGGGTTCTAGGTGGGGTTTCACCATGGACGGCCATAGTTACGACTTGGAGTAAGGTGGAAGGAAGACTAAAATAGGGAAGGAAAGGAGGATACTTACTAATTTTGGTCAAAATCACCAAGGAGGAGCTTAAGAAATCCTAAATAGAGAAATTTGGAACCCTAGGAGCCTTCTTCACCAAGGTAGGCACCCCCTTTAACCTTGGGACATAACCTTCTTGGAAAAATAGAGTAGGAATGATGCTCTAAGCTAGAGGAAATAAAGGAGAGGAAGTGTTTTCTAATTGGGAGTTGGTAAGGGGTAGATATGGCTATATAAAGAAAGAGGTCAAGTATGAGGTGTCTATGAGATTTTCCATGTGTCATGTATAAGGATATCCATGGACATGCAAGCCTTTATGGATAAGGAATAAGTCAAGCACGAGTTGTCAAGTTACTTTCCATGTGTCCAATGCTAAGGGTGCATATGGACATGCAAACCTTTATGGATAAGGAAAAAGTCAAGCATGATGTGTCCATGAAGCTTTCCATGTGTCCTTAGCCTAGGGATATCATGGCCATGCAAGAGGACAACTCATAAAGGCTTCTTGAATATCAAATTTCAGTTTATGGACACTTATAGACCATCCCAACCGACCTCCAATCAAAGAAATAACCCTATTGATTGATAGCTTCTAAAGATAAGCTCATTTATAAAAAGAGTAATCCCTAAAATGCCCTTGGAGAGATACACGTTCAAACTAAGGTGCAAATAGATGCCCTATGGTTCAAAAACTATAGAATGGTAAGGGAATATATAAGGATTATAGTGCATGTGACAATTTGCAAAGAAAACCTCCCAATTGGGTAAATTGTAGAAAAGTCCAGAATGTACCTAAAATTGCATAACTTGCACAAACAACATCCAAATTGGACCAAACTTCATCCACAAGTTATCTTTGATGTGTTGAACATGAATTTGTCATTATTTCCATATTTTTAAGTTATATAATCACATTATTCATTACTTATGCCTTTTACTCATTTTCTCTCTCCTAAACTTATCCTAATATTTCAAGGTTGTCCAAATTAGATGAAATTTGACATGTAGGATAATTTTGATATGTAGATTTCAATTTTGAAGTTATATTTATTTGAAAATAACTACAAAATTACAAGGAAATAGAAGGGAGGCGGGCAACATGCTGCGCCACCACCCCTTTTTGAATGGCAAATCCAATCCTCCGAAACACCACATCCATAGATCTGGGGGTCATTACATTACTATGCATAACTTTTTGAACTCTCTTAAGAAGCTCCACTTCCTCAAGTGCTAGGAACCCAAAAGTGTCAAAACCAAATGGGATAAAAACATGTTGATTGTCAATACATGCATTCTCATGTTTGGCCACTTTAGCAGAAACGACTTTACGGGCAGCATGTCCCACAATAAAGTCGCCACCCTTTAGACCAACCAATGGGGAAACTCCTGTTAGATCTACACATGCATGTTTTCCTCCAACTCAGCCAAAAATAAGAAGGTCTACTGGCCTAAGTGTCGACCTGCCCACCTGAGGATCAGTCAAAAAGTTCACAGGAGCTTCCTTCTTAGCTGCAACTCCCGCATGTCTAAGAACATCATAAAGAATATCTCTTACAAGATCATGTCGATACTTGAAGCCTGGGGGCTCCCTACAATGAACTGCATGCTCCCCAAAAGTGTCTAAGAAAGATTTGCTGGGCATACCTCATCAATAGGAAAAAGTGGAATCATAAGACGATATCTGAGAACAGTATGATACTCCACTGGAGACATATGTAGTCCAAGGCCATCAATAGGTATAGCAAGAAGAAAGTCCTGAGCATGTTCAGCCTGTAAACACTGGAAGACTGCTTTCTGTCTTACGGTCATATCAAATTCAACATCCATGCCCTTAACAATTTTGCTAAAAAGGGAACTCGCCAAAGCATTTTGGGCTTTACGGGGGACAGTGTCCTTATTAGCAAAACAATTAAGATCGAAAGACGGAATTGTAATACGTAGACAATCTAAAGCATAGTTAAAATCAAAGTCCATACCATGTATCCCGCTATAAATTATATGTCATATGGCCCATTAACGACCCATTATCTAAATTATTCATCCAATTAAGTTTCTTATCTTCATATTACCACCAAAATGAGTTATGTGGCATATTTTATGCATCCATTATAAACCTAAGATTAATGTTAGAAAATTAGGTTACATTAACGTGATCTATGCATGCATTAGCTCATTGGGGTTATACGAAACATCTATTTAGGTCTAACCTTCAACCTTGTTTGGATAAGTCCAAAATGTCAGCTTCCATGGGTAGGGTCTAAGATCTAGTATGTTACATGGACATTTCTGATGAGTCTAATGGTGTTATTATTGTTGTTTTTAAACTTTTGGATGTTTCTATAAACATATTTTTTTTATTTGGATGTTCAGGGAACTGAACCAACAACCTACTATTAACAAACCGACCAAACTTACTGTTTGAGTGAGCTAACAAGTGCATTATTATACATATTACCAAGATCTTTCTTTTTACATGAAACCAAATCACATATATTTAGGGGGAGTGGTAGGGAGATTTCATTCTTTTTAAGTATTGCATAGAGAGATGTAAAGTGCGACCATGGGAGAGAGTC
The DNA here is from genome assembly GCA_963693085.1 of Alisma plantago-aquatica. NCBI lineage: Eukaryota > Viridiplantae > Streptophyta > Magnoliopsida > Alismatales > Alismataceae > Alisma > Alisma plantago-aquatica. The sequence continues at coordinate 1,214,559,446 of OY856412.1, forward strand.
ACCCTCTGTCAGAGAGGAAAAGCTCAAATCTTAATACCCATGTAGTTTGAATTACTAACACACTTGATACGTGACCTCCTTCTAGTGAGACTTCTTGGACATTCTAATATAAATCATCTTATTTACATCTTCTTTGTATTGATCTTCCCGTTGGATATCATGATACATAAAAATATCATAAACTACCACATGAGACCCATATAGAACCCTAGTGAATGGAAACTTCTCACTTCATAATTAATATGTAGCATCATCATATTTAGCATATTGAAGGATTAAAGTCTATAAACATCGGCACATATTATCTTGCATGTTTAATAGATTTTTTTGGTTTTAAGTAGTGCTATTTAATTATAATTAAATTTTTAATCAATAAAGCATCCATGTAACACTGGGTCCACACCCCAATACTCTAGTAGAGTTTTTAGAATGATGTCTAGCCCTAAAGACCAATATTAGCCTCAACTCTGTGCTTTATCCTCACCACACACAACCCTAGGTAACTTCCTAACATGTCACCATGTAGAACATAACTAATCAGTTGCTTAATATTTTGACTTTTAAGGTTCTTTGACCTGTCTTAGAGGATATTTTTGTAAATTTTGCATAGTGTGTATAGATCTTATTTTCTCTTTCATGTTTTGACATCATTTAATAAGCATAGAATGCCTAAGACTTTCTCGAGTCCTACCATCAACATAGTTGGATGACGAGCACCTATTATATGGAAGCTTTATGAAGACAATCAATGAAAATAGAACATAGGGAAATGTTGATTTTCCATTGGTAGAAGCAGAGTTGGAACTGATGAAAGTCAAAGTTGTGATCATTGATGAAAATCCTTGGATTGGTTAACTGAGGAAATGATGTGTATGTCTATTGATGAAGAATTAGGCTTTGCTTACCAATGAGAAGAGCTTATTTACTAACCGATGAACAATAAGTTGGATAGTCATTGAAAACCTTGATTCGTCTATTGATGAAATGAAAATCGATGAAGGTGTTTCCTTCATCTATCGATGAGGAACCAAACCTTTTATGTCAATGGAAAACACGGAAGAGGACTAATGAAACCTCATCCAGGTCACCGATGAATAGACTAGGTCATTAACTGATGAAGGTCTTAACTTATCAATTGATGAGAATGACTAATGTAAGGTCAAACACAACCATCAATGGAAATCATGTGACTTGTGCAAACCAATGAGACCATTGACTTACCTTCACCCTCATTCCTATATATATATACCTCACCCCTGTCATTTGATATCTGATTTTCTCGTCGGTTGAGAAAGATGAGAGATTGGAAGGAGCTCGTACAATCATCGATTGATGAGAACATGATCCTTTAGCGGTCTAAATGCTAGAAAATATGATGAGTTTGCTCATGTTCTTCTCTAATACTTTGTAAGTACTTGGATCTTTGTCTTATTTATTCACTATGTGACCTTAAATAGACCAAAACCCTAATTATTCTGATCCGAGTTGTTTCCCTCTCGATGATGAAGCTTATCCCCCATTATCTCACTAGCTGACTTTGACCCCTGTTATTTTGGGGTCATATCTAATATTCAGAGTTTTCCTCGATTACCTATTAGAAGGGGGATACATGGTTTGGAGCTAGAGGAAGAGGGACGCTCAAGATTTTGGAGCTATTTTGAGTCTTTTTGCTGGAATTTGACATTGTCTCATACAAGGTGAGTAATATATCAACATATAGGGTAACTCCTCCATTCATGCTAATAGGAATTTTCAATCTTAACCATGTCTGATAACTACTAAGAGTAAGACACTAATATTAAACAAAAATATAAATAAATGGGAGAGGTTGACTATGATTTCTTGATAATTCATAGTCTAAGTTTGAGTTAATTTGAGACTTTATGTAACAACCCATTTCAAATTAGTCATCTAATTAGGGTGTACTTGGATGATTGCATGCTTAACCAGATTGATCAACATTTAAAGCTTGTTTAATGATGGTATTCTAAGCATGATTCTTTAAACCTAATGAGAAATTCTAAGTATGTGATATTTAAAATAACTGTAAGGACCCTAACCCAGCTAACCCTCTTTGCTTTGCTTATGAAAGGTTCTTAGAACCTTAATCTAATCTCTCTATATGTTTTGTTATCATGTGACAAGCTCATGTTTCCAGTTTGGTCCCGTTTGGATGCTGTTTGACCAATGTTTGCTTGTTTTGGACCAAAGTGCAATTTACCCAAAGTAAGGGGTTATATTGCAATATGTCACATGTAAAGCATGTCTTTCGTTCTATAGCATCATTAGAAAGAGAATGATGTTGTGGGGCACCTTGTGGAGGACCTATGTTTCAAGTTTGAGCTTGGTTGGTTGATGTTTATGCTTTATGTGCTAGTTTTGGTGTAAATTGCAAATTATCCAAAGTGGAGGGTCAATATGCAATTTATCAGCTCTAGAGTCACCTACCTTATGTTTTGAATCATCTAGAACGTTGATGGAGGTAGGGGTGCCTTGTTTGGTTAATAGATGAGGAGTGACATCTCTATATGGTCTTTATATCACATATGTGTCACATAGGCCACCTTGTCCTTTAGTGTATCAGCTAAGGCTTGAAGGTGTGTCGCCCAAGAGAGGTGTGTTGGCCATGGAAGCTTCCCATCTGCATGATACACATCCTAGAGTGTATCACCAGGCCATGCATGAGCTTCTAGGGTGGCAACAAGTGGCGTTATGAGTTAGAGCAAGTGGCACCTTGGTTTATGTGGTTATGACACCTCTCCCTTGTTTCCTCTCTCTTCCTAGGTGTATATAACTCCCTTCCTCCTTATCCAAGCAATCCTTTTCGGCCACCTTCCTCTCCCTACCTGAATGGGACGAGCATGGGATATTTGGGAGTTAAGGAAGACTCCCATGGAGCATGGAGGGGCAAGCTCCTTGGCCATGGAAACTCCTTGCTTAAGATTCGACCTTGGTGAGTCATGCTTCTTTGCTAGTTTTTCCTTGTTCTTTCTTCTTCACCTTCCTCTTCCCCTCTCGGCCATGGATAGGCCCTTGATAATAGTAACCAAGGCCGTGGTTATCTCCCCTCCTTCCTTCTTCTTGAGCTATACATAACCATGGTTTCTTCTTCTTCTTCCTTTGTTTCTTGAGGTGATGATGATGGTGCCGAAGGCATGTTTGGAGCTTTGGATGGGTGTTGTTCTTGTATAAGAACGTGTGTTTGCTGCTTGGATCATGAAGCTTGATACCTTCCATGGAGATCCTTTCATGTGGGTTACATAACTCTTAACCATTTCTATTATGCACACTCTCCATATATGTATATAATGGTTCTTGTACTTAAATCGTTACCTTTTCTCCATGATATATATATATATATATATATATATATGGAACTTGGAATCTTATCTAAGGGGAATTCTATGTTTTATTACTGCCTTTAGCTTGTTTTCCTTGTGCAAGATGGTAAAGGGTGGCTAGAGGTTGAAGATGACTAGCCCGATATGGGGCTTTACCTGATACAACTATGCTTTGCCCAATACAGTACCTTGTTTAATGCGTTATGTTTTGGTTGATGGTTTGTGGCAATACCCCTTTCTCTCCTTTGGACTTGAAAGGTGAGCCTATGGACTAGATGTTGGGGATATATGAGGTGGTGACTGATACCTCTTTCCTACCCTAGGGTTAAGGTTTGGACGATATGGTTGGTGGACACCTAGTTGATCCCTTAGCCGTTATGTGCTCTACTTGGTGGCTCCTTGAGGTTGTTTCCCGATAACCTCTTCTAGAGTTGAACCTTGGGTGATATTATAAGTGAGCTCTTCATTGACCTTGTAACCGATATGCCCATCTACCCAAGATGATGGTGGTTGGCCGACATATTACCCTAACCTTAGTGTCTTGGACGATATGGAGCTTCAGACCTAGCTTGGGCGATAGGGTTGTCCTGGGCGACATAGATGATCTACCCTTGTTTCACGACATGGACTTGAGGTTGAGGATGACCAACTTGATATGGTCCTTGTACCCTTACACGATACACCTTTTTTGTGCCCTAAACAATACCCCTCTCATCTAGGGTTTGCCTTGAACGTTATGTTACCCGATATGACTCCTTACCATGGTAGTATTGTTGGATGATATGGATAAGTCTTGAGCTTAGAATGATGAAACCCTAGGTGGGCGATACCATGGCTGCCTCCCTGACCGATATGAGTGTGGTTGAGGGGCTTTTGTGTCGGGCATGAGGTGTGTGATTGCACGACACTCTCTAAGTGAGTTGCCCGATATGGTGCCTTAGTGGTCACCCTGCCCGTGGACGACATGGAGCATTGAGTGATAAAGTTGCCCTAACCCTAAGCTGATTGATAGGGGTACTCTTGTTGTGATGTTTTCCTTAGGCGATATGTTAGGTGCCCGATATGGTGCTCCATGAGCGACAAGGATATGAGGATGGGCGATATGGACGATCCCTTGATATGCTGCCCAATATCATCAACCATAGAACTTTATAACTATGTAGGTGTGCATGGTTTGGGTGACATCAAGGCTAAGTGTGTGGCTGATACCCCATAAGGAGATATGTTACCTTGGTCGATATGCCTTTCCCGACACATGGTCTCTCTCTTGGATGATTACCCAACATGAGTTCGTACTTAATAGCTTGGATGGTCCTAGGGTTGAGGTTTGGCTGTTACATGTGTTGAGCTTGATAGTACCTTGGATGATAGGGTACCATGGGCGTCATGGCAACGTTGAAGTAGTGTACCTTGGGTGGTATGGAAGCCCCTTGAATATCTTTATGTGTTATCCAAGTAGGTAGGCTTGTTGAGCACCATGATCTCGGCCGATATGGCCTTAGGCGGTAGAAGTTGAGGGTTGCTCAATGTGAATCCCTAACCCTAATGGCGGTAGGGTTTCAGATGATAGATGGTGCCCATGTGCTACACAATGCATGGTTTCTCGATACCACCCTGCATGTGGATGCACGATACATGATATAGCCCTAGTTGCACGATGCCCCCTTTGTGCATGAATGTATGACGTGCTGATAGCCGACAATCTTGGGTGAGAATTGGTACTCTATCCGATACTCCCTTTTAGTGAGGGATTGTTTGGTCGCTATATGCTTTTGGTGAGGGTAGGCGACACCTTTAGTGAGGGTTGTGCCTATACCAATGTACCTATGCATGTTTCTTGAGCTTACACCTTTGATCATGATGAGTTATGACCCTGAGTAATACGAGTTGCATATAACGTTCCAGTATCTAAGAGTGTTACCAGACAAAGGATGATGAGCTGAGGGTTTGAGTCTATGACCAGTACAAGGGAAACCCTGAGTGGTTCTGGGAGAATAGAAAGTATGTTGGTCATAGATCTGTGACACCCAGGAGCTTTGTGGAGTTGTATGATGCGATGCGTAAGTAACACTCGTCTTCCTTCCGCTTGGGATTTTGGGGGCGAAATCCTTGTTAGGGGTTTATGACTTGTAAGGACCCTGACCTAGGTTTTGGGATAACCCTCTTTGCTTTGCTTATGAAAGGTGCTTAGAACCTTAATCTAATCTCTCTAGATGTTTTGTTATCATGTGACAAGCTCATGTTTCCAGTTTGGTCCCGTTTGGATGATGTTTGAGCAATGTTTGCTTGTTTTGGACCAAAGTGCAATTTACCCAAAGTAAGGGGTTATATTGCAATATGTCACATGTAAATCATGCCTTTCATTCTCTAGCATAATTATAAAGAGAATGATGTTGTGGGGCACCTTGTGGAGGACCTATGTTTCAAGTTTGAGCTTGGTTGGTTGATGTTTATTCTTTATGTGCTAGTTTTGGTGTAAATTGCAAATTACCCAAAGTGCAGGGTCAATATGCAATTTATCAGCTCTAGAGTCACCTCCCTTCTGTTTTGCATCATCTAGAACGTGGATGTAGGTAGGGGCGCCTTGTTTGGTTGATAGATGAGGAGTGACATCTCTATATGGTCTTTATATCACATATGTGTCACATAGGCCACCTTGTCCTTTAGTGTATCAGCTAAGGCTTGAAGGTGTGTCACCCAAGAGAGGTGTGTCGGCCATGGCAGATGCCCAGCTGAACGATACACATCCTAGAGTGTATCACCAGGCCATGCATGAGCTGCTAGGGTGTCAACAAGTGGCGTTATGAGCTAGAGCAAGTGTCACCTTGGTTTATGTGGTTATGACACCTCTCCCTTGTTACCTCTCTCTTCCTTGGTGTATATAACTCCCTTCCTCCTTAGCCAAGCAATCCTTTTCGGCCACCTTCCTTCCCCTACCTGTATGGGACGAGAATGGGAGCTTTGGGAGCTAAGGAAGACTCCCATGGAGCATGGAGGGGCAAGCTCCTTGGCCATGGAAACTCCTTGCTTAAGATCCGACCTTGGTGAGTCATGCTTTTTTGCTAGTTTTTCCTTGTGCTTTCTTCTTCACCTTCCTCTTCCCCTCTCGGCCATGGATAGGCCCTTGATAAGAGTAAGAAAGGCCGTGGTTATATCCCCTCCTTCCTTCTTCTTGAGTTATACATAACCATGGTTTCTTCTTCTTCTTCTTCCTTTGTTTCTTGAGGTGATGATGATGGTGCCAAAGGCATGTTTGGAGCTTTGGATGGGTGTTGTTCTTGGAGAAGAACGTGTGTTTTCCGCTTGGATCATGAAGCTTGATGCCTTCCATGGAGATCCTCTTAATGCGGGTTACATAACTCTTAACCATTTCTATTATGCACACTCTCCATATATATATAATGGTTCTTGTACTTAAATCGTTACCTTTTCTCCATGATATATATATATATATATATATATATGGAACTTGGAATCTTATCTAAGGGGAATTCTACGTTTTATTACTGCCTTTATCTTGTTTTCCTTGTGCAATATGGTAAAGGGTGGCTAGAGGTTGAAGATGACTAGCCCGATATGTGGCTTTACCTGATACAACTATGATTTGCCCAATACAATACCTTATTTAATGAGTTATGTTTTGGTTGATGGTTTGTGGCAATACCCCTTTCTCTCCTTTGGGCTTGAAAGGTGAGCCTATGGACTAGATGTTGGGGAGATATGAGGTGGTGACCGATACCTCTTTCCTACCCTAGGGTTAAGGTTTGGACGATATGGTTGGTGGACACCTAGTTGATCCATTGGCCGTTATGTGCTCTACTTGGTGGCTCCTTGAGGTTGTTGCCCGATACCCTCTTCTAGAGTTGAACCTTGGGTGATATGATAAGTGAACTCTTCATTGACCTTGTAACCGATATGCCCATCTACCCAAGATGATGGTGGTTGGCCGACATAATACCTAACCTTAGTGTCTTGGATGATATGGAGCTTCATACCTAGCTTGGGTGATAGGGTTGTCCTGGGCGACATAGATGATCTACCCTTGTTGCACGACATGGACTTGAGGTTGAGGATGACCAACTTGATATGGTCCTTGTACCCTTACACGATACACCTTTTTGGTGCCCTAAACGATACCCCTCTCATCTAGGGTTTGCCTTGAACGTTATGTTGCCCGATATGACTCCTTACCATGGCAGTATTGTTGGACGATATGGATAAGTCTTGAGCTTAGAATGATGAAACCCTAGGTGGGCGATACCATGGCTGCCTCCCTGACCGATATGAGCGTGGTTGAGGGGCTTTTGTGTCGGGCATGAGGTGTGTGCTTGCACGACACTCTCTAAGTGAGTTTCCCGACATGGTGCCTTAGTGGTCACCCTTCCTGTAGAAAACATGGAGCCTCGGGTGATAGAGTTGCCCTAACCCTAAGCTGACCGATAGGGATACTCTTGTTGTGATGTTTTCCTTGGGCGATATGTTAGGTGCCCGATATGGCGCTCCATGAGCAACAAGGATATGAGGATGGGCGATATGGACGATCCCTTGATATGTTGCCCGATATCATCAACCCTAGAACTTTATAAGTATGTAGGTGTGCATGGTTTGGGTGACATCAAGGCTAAGTGTATGGTCGATACCCCACAAGGAGATATGTTACCTTGGCCGATATGCCTTGCCCGACACATGGTTTCTCTCTTGGATGATTACCCAACATGAGTTCGTACTTAATAGCTTGGATGGTCCTAGGGTTGAGGTTTGTCCGTTACATGTGTTGAGCTTGATAGTACCTTGGACGATAGGGTACCATGGGCGTCATGGCAACATTGAAGTAGTGTACCTTGGGTGGTATGGAAGCCCCTTGAGTATCTTGATGTGTTAGCCAAGTAGGTGGGCTTGTTGAGCGCCATGATCTTGGCCGATATGGCCTTAGGCGGTAGAAGTTGAGGATTGCTCAATGTGAAGCCCTAACCCTAATGGGTGGTAGGGTTTTAGATGATAGATGGCGCCCATGTGCTACACAACGTCTGGTTGCCCGATACCACCCTGCATGTAGATGCATGATACATGATATAGCCCTAGTTGCACGATGCCCCCTTTGTGCATGAATGTATGACGTGCTAATAGCCAACAATCTTGGGTGAGAATTGGTACTCTATCCGATACTCCCTTTTAGCGAGGGATTGTTTGGTCACTATATGCTTTTGGTGAGGGTAGGCGACACATTTAGTGAGGGTTGTGCCTATCCCGATGTACCTATGCATGTTTCTTGAGCTTACACATTTGATCATGATGTGCTATGACAAGATAGGTTGAGAACCCTTGTATAGTGGTTACCTATGGTTAATGATAGATGAACTTCTGATTAAGTTGGATGGTGGATCATGGTGTATGATCCTTAAAGTTAATCCTGAGGGATGATGTGCATATGTTTTAAGTTATAGGGTATGATGGGATACCCATGATGGGGTAACAGTAGTATGTATTGATTTATACACCAGTTATGACATGATAATCAAAGACATGTTCATGAGATATGGGGCATGGTAGATGCTCTAAATTGACTATGAACATGGATGTTGTTCCAATCATGTGCACCTAAATTCTTGATAGCATGATAATCATAATATGTTCTCTAAGACCTATGTTCTATGTTTGGTGATCCAGTTATCTCATTCTTATGCAAGCTAACCATGCAGGTGTATTGAATTCATAGACAAGTAAGAGCTATGGTGATTATATGATTACGTGCTTTCTACAACACTTGAGATATGTGCAATATCTAAGTAATAATGATATGTCTTGTTGATGAGATAACATACATCACCAGTATGATGAGAAAGACATGTTGAGGTGTGATCCTCTAGTGATGACATGAGGTATTGATATTCCCTAATGATGTTGATGATGCCTTGAGAGGCACTGGTGTAATGTGATGAACTCAGGGATTGATATCCCATGATGATGTGAAATGATGAAGCCTTGAGAGGCAGTAACACTATGAGATGATGTGAGGGATTTATATCCCATGGCAATGTTATGATTGTTGAGGGCAATGGAAATAGCAATAGCAATATAATACCAATGTAATGAATCTAATGTTGTTCATGTTTTATATATGGTTGCTTAATACAACTTGTTTGCCCCAACAATCTGCTTAAAATACATTAACTAATTATAGATGAATCTCTCATGTAGTTTGCCCTGGCCATAGATCCATCATCGTCAGTAGCTGGTGATGGTGAAATAGGTTCTCCTGCGGGTTAACTTGGAAGCACATATTATTGAATATGTGTGGTTTCTCCTAGCCGGAAATGAGGAGGTTAGAGTGCAACTTAGGTTGTAGACTCAAGATGTGTATACGAGCATGGTGAACAGGCCCATGGCTCAGTGTGATAGAGCATGAATGCGTTCATGGATCAGGGAGCACGGTGAACTGGCCCGTGGCTCAGATATACTAGCGACGAGACCTGTACCTAGGCGAGCTAGAGAAAAGGGTAGCCTACGGGAGCTGACCCTGTGGATGAGGCCACTTAAGCAAGAGATTGCGGTCCTGCTTTGGATATCGTGCACTGACCACGAGGAGGTAAGGTCATGGATTCCGGCTCTTCCATTGACCTTGTATGGCACTGACTTGGGTTTCGCAACCGAAGGTTGGATTTGAGCGGTACGGCTGACTTCCTCAGGGCATAATAATTCGTAATCAACCCGTATAGTATCCTTCTTAGGGAAAATACAGAACATTGGTTGAGGCCTTGTTTGTACAATTGATCTAGTTATAATCTGCAGTTTATCATATGAACCTTATATAATGTGATGAGTTCTTATAAAGCTTATCTTGTTAATCATGTTCCATAATGAATACCTGGTTATAGGCCTCATAAACATCTTGGTAAGATTATCCCTGCTCAGTATACTGCTCTTATAATCTGCTTATATCAGTTATCTGTGATCATAATAAAGCTGGTAGAGGGTTATGTTTCTCACTGGGACTGTGTGTCTCACCCCGCTGGTTAATAACCCTTTTTAGGTGGACGTGCCTGGCGAGATGAAAATCATGTGTCTACGGATGTTATGCAGAGGTATCATACCTGGTGGGATAGATAGTGTCTAGCAATAGATTCCTATGTGTCGTCCCTATACACTCAGATCTTCGGGAGAGCTTTTCGATGTTTCTTGTACAATGATCGATGTATGGTTTTCGGTATGTATCTTGATGTAAAGCATCCTGGCAAACAGTTATTTCATGTAATGAGATGATGGGAAATTATGTTGTAGCACCTTGGAGATATGCTATGAAATGAAAAGTGTTGGCTCAAATATTATATGTTTCATCTTGTGGTGCTTGTTGTAAATCAATTTTAATTTCCCGTGTTTTTCGGTAATCCGCTGGTTAACATGTAATCGTGTTTTGTTGTGGATCGGGTGTTACAATAACTAGGGATGGATAATTGAAGACACTGATTGGTGAAAATTAGGGTTTTGGTAGTATATGAATACAAAATTTGATAAGTATAGTGGTGCACTAAACAATTTTTAGTATTTTATATACAACTCTAATTTGGTTGAAATTTGGAAATGGTTTTGATAACTTAAATATAACCATTCTTGAAAAGTATCAAATTTTTGAATAGTTTTCTGACATGTTTGTCGGCCGATTTTCCCCAGGATAAACTCAAACAATCATTTATTCGTATTGAAATATAGCAGTGTGGTATTTGAATTTATCTTTTTAGTGGTACATCCAATTGATCTGAAATTTTAACTGTAGCTTGGGAACTCCATTTTATACATTCTTTTGAATATTCATAATTTTGGATGATGTATGAATTCTATAGAGTGTGGTGTCAGTCGAGTTTCCCTGTACAAACTCAATCGACCATGCACTCTTGCTGAAAAATAACAGTTAGTATTTAATTTTTATCTTTTTATTGGTAATTTTGATTGATCAAAAATTTTATCTAGAGCTCTAAAATACTCTCTCTCACAACATGCTAATTTTTCATGATTGTTGGAGGAGATTTGACCTATTAAGTAAACGATTTTCATTAACATATTTTATGACAAAAAAAATCTATTGATTAAAAGAAAGTGTACATTGGGTCAATTTGCAATTGACCCAAGAACCTTAATTGATCTATATGAGCAACCTAGAACCCAAGGAGCTCTCATAATTTGAGATCCATTCTAAAGAAATGAAATCCTAGAGAGAGAGGAGAGCTAGGGTTTTGAGGGGAGAAAGTGGTGGAGATGTTGACATAGGGTTTCACTATTTGAGATATGATGAAATCAAGTAATTTAGCTCTTTGCATAGTCTTTCATGGTGAGTCTTCTCTGACACATCTGTACCTCATTTTATTTGATTCAAAATGATATCAAATCTTCCCCCTTTTCTCACTCTTTCCCTCCTAATCTCCATTTCTAGGGTTTCCAAGTTGAGAGGAGGAAGAAATGGATTCAATTGCTAGAGTTTGATTGAAATTCTAGAAATTCATAGTTTGACCTACATTTTTAAGGTGCTTGTCACCTTTGGTGAGTGTTTTTATCCCTCTTAAGCTCTGTATTCATGTTGAAACCCTAATTCTATTCGGCTAAAATAATCAGAAACCTTGCTCAATTATGTATGTGATTGGGTATTGATTTGGAAAGATATTAGGGAATCAAACTCTACTGATTTTGATTATTTCTCATTGAATTGGACTTGATTAGCTCCTTATATATTGATGGAAGTTCCATGGAAAATCTATGGATAGATGACTATGCTATTTCATGTGGACATTGGCTAAACATTTAGCCCAATGTCCGGTATGCTTGGGAATTGAATTGATATGTAAAGAATCATACTTGAATTGTATTAGAATGAATTATACAAGTGTATTGTTATATATTACTAAAATTGAATTTTTTATATACATAAGGATCAATATGAGTTGGATATTTTCCCTGTTTAGGGTTTGTGTTATGGAATTGAATCTAATGAGTTAATTAATCAATGTATACTTATGATTGATGAATGAAATATTTGAAAAAGGAAACTAAGGTTTCCATGTGGAATAGCCTAATGAACCCATGTGCATCGTGATGGGATTATTGAATAATATGATTCTTATGATATGTTGAATTAAGAATGACTTCTTGCAAACCCTAGAAGTTTAGTATTAAGATGAGTATGAGTGATAAAGCTAGAACGTGTATATAATGTTGTAAATGTGATGAAATGATGAATTGTAGGTATTAATACTTCAATTTAAGATGTTGAGTTTTACTAACATGATCTAAGTCTAATGCATATATTTTAGTATGACTTATGAAATGACAAGTAAACCTTCACATGAATATGGGTCCTTTTATACAAGCTATATACCAATGAATTGGGAAGGATGATTATAGATTATGATCTAAGAAGATGTAACATAATACATTCTTATAAGCTAAAGTGAGTAGTATTATAAGGGAAATAATGATCTTTGTCAACTACAAGAATGTCATTTGAAGTCAATGACATGGTACCATAAATTGACTACAAGAAAGGAAATAAACAACAATGGACTGAGTGGTGATGGCAAGCTAATAATAAAATTAATGAAATGTGTATTATGAAGTAAATAGTCTATATATTCTGATTACATGTCTATTGACTTAAATTGCATGATTTATATTAGAATTAGATTATAAATGATTCTTTAATAAGAGAGAAACCATATATATTAAGTAAATTATGAATGAATGATTCTAAGAATAGTAGGGAGTATCGTATGAAAGAAGTTATAATTAACAATTATCAATGAAGGAAAAAGGAAGAAAACTCATAGTTGGATCTAATATCCTAACCTAACCCTAACCCTAACCCTAATACAATGAGCTATGTGACAATAATGAATTATGTTATAAAATGAGGAAATAAGGAATGTAAATATTTATCTTCTATGTAAATTACAATATGAAGTTCAAGGATGTGATTTGATTCATAAGAATTCATGCTTGAATTGTTATTGTTTGTAGACACTTGTACTTTGAGAATGGCCTAATATGATAGACTTCAATTGAGATTATACACGTGATGGATGGTAACCCTAATTGAAAATTGGTAAATAGTAAATGAGGAGTATTAAGTGTGCCATGCTTGTTTATGCTTAAGATTTATTCATATCCACAAAAATGGAATGGATTAGATGCATATATATATATATATATATATATATATATATATATATATATATGTGTGTGTGTGTGTGTGTGTGTGTGTGTGTGTGTGTGTGTGTGTGTGTGTGTGTGTGTGTGTGTGTGTGTGTGTGTTGCATGACGAACCTGTTCTAAGTATGAAGAACGACACTAGATGTCTATATGCTTATATTGTTTCTAGTTCTGATGTATTTATGAATATTGAATGAGAAGTATGATATGCAATGAACATATAAGAAATATGTTGAGATGGAATTAAAATGCTTTAGTTACTTTTGAGAAACTCGGATAGGGGTAAAAGTTGGACAATGAGATTGTGTCTCGTAGTGAAAGCCCACTGATGATGATAAAACCTAGGTGGGATAAATGTTGAACAATGAGACTATGCCTTGGGTTGAAAGCTCACTAATGACGACTATTATGAGATGTTGTGGAAATGTAAAGAATTATTTGTGTTGCCTTATCTATTTGATTAGACCACCATTGTAAATTAGATTTGATTAGATGCTAGAACTACCTACTGGACTTTTCATTATCTACAAGTTTCTTGTAAGATAACTATAATTAATCTGATGATGATGCATGTGCTCAGCTTCAATGGGAGGGATACACTTATTGAGGCTCTATATGATTCTCATGAGGTTGTTTCAAATGTTTTTAGGTATAATGTTATCCAGTAGAGAGGTCGTGACAAAGAAAATATAAATAGAATAATCTAGATAGATCAAATTGTCCATATACACTCTCTTTCTCGTCATGGGTGGTATATTGAGTTAGTTCTTTTGTGTACTTATATGATGTAAACTGAACTGCATGTGAGTAGTAAGATTTGATTCTAGTTTTAATGGAGTTGAATAAGATTTGTGATATCTTAATGTGATGTCCTTGATGTGACATTGGTTTATGAACAATTGTGAAGAACGAAAACAGGAAAAAATTATCTGTGATTTTTCATATACTATTTTAATCACATTTGTCGATAATTCATTGTCTTGTTTCATAGGGCTTAAGTTTAGGGATTCTCTATAATAGTTCGCATTTATGCGAATCAAAAGAGAGGGCCCCACATTTTAGTTAGTATCGAGATTTTCATATAATTGATATGAAGCCTAAATCTTAAATAAAGGGTGTATAATATTTTAAGTTTACTTATAACTGTGGAAACAATATTCTAATATTCATCACCCTACTTCATATGTCCATGTGTATAAATAAAATGTAAACGTGAATTAGAACTAGGAATGATTATTGTTCCGGGATTTATGTGTACAAGATGTTGACAATAATTGATAACTCTTGAATGTGAATTTACAAGGATCGGGCCTTGAGGTGCCCTCATGAGATCCTTGGTTTTGTTGAGAAAAGAAGCATGATACATGCCATGTTCATGGTAAGGAGTGAGGCTTTGCAACAAATTGTATGTCTTTTAAATTGTTGAAAGCATGAAACTTCCTTAGATGATTTATTACCACTTGTATGTAGTTTAGTTGATGTAGTATCAAAAGGTTGAACTAATTTGATTAATCAAAGTGGAGCTATAAAGTATATGGAATCCCTAGACATTACAAAAAAATGTTCTTTAACTACAAAAAATGTGTAGCAAAACCCCCAAATTTTGTAGCTCAAAGCTTTAGCTACATTTATCCTTACATTTAGAATATGAAGCTAATACCTGTGTAGCTAATAATTTTTGCTACATTTTTCAAAATTGTAGTTAGATATTCATTTAGCGACAAATTCATATGTAACCCTAATTGTAGGTAAAAATTGTCCTAGCACATAAAAATGTAGTTGTAATTGTAGTTAAATATATGACTACAATTATATTTATAGCTATGATATATAGGTGAAAGGACATCTACTATAATTTTATATGTAGTTCGTGTGTAACAAATAGTGGCACTTACTACAACTGTAAATGTAGTTAATGTGTAATGAAAGACATCATGTACTACACATACATATGTAGTTAGACTACGTGTACAATCAATAACTTGCAAATTTAGAAGAGATTTTCATCAAGAAGAAACAATCAATACTGATCCAAATCAAGTTTTGCATATAATGTCAGTAAGCATACTTTTATTTATATTGAAACAATGAATACATATGGGGAGGACATTAACCTTGCCCCTACTTTACAATATGTATGAAAAAAGATACTTGTATACAACAACCTCTATATGTCTCATGATCATGTATATTATGTTGACATCTTCTTCTATCTTCCTTCATTTAATACAACATCTATACACCTCATAATCATGTTTATATTGTGCTATTATGATTTTTCTTTTGTAAGAAATCTAGCACTAGTACTTCAATTGATGTGATAAGGCTGATAAACTCAAAAGAAGACAATGATTGTTGATGAATTTGTCTTATTGATCGGACATTGAGAACTACTCCATGTTCTATTTGGCCATTTCTCGATGTATGTCCGTGCTAGGTCCCATGTTAAACTTATCAAAGATCATGATTTCCTAAACAAGAAGAATGATCACAAAGATGTGCCCTTTTTATGTGAGTTGTAAAATAAAGGATATATTACTTATTCTATTCTAAGCACAGTTCATCAAATATCATAGAAGTTGTACAAGTTAACAAGATATTTTTTTACTTTTGCAACATTCACAACAAAATGCATACTTTCTTGGGATCCATTGGATGCTCTGAACCTCCAGGCTCCATCCATCTAGTACATGAAGCTAATACAATTTTTGCAGCTCCTTTCCAGTGCAAATGAAATTTAGCATCAAACTGCAAATACAAAATTGGAATGTGGTAAATAGACCATGATATTCGTTATGGCATATTTTAGTTACAAAGTGGTTTATATTATATCATGTATTAGCCCGTAAGCCTTTTTTCTTCCAAATTTTACCCATAAAATAGAAGTAATATACCTTAATGAAAATTGCATTTCATCCCAAATATGTGGGGTTGTGCACACAATCAGGCTATCCAAGTGCATAAATATAAGATGAGATATCAAAATGAACTATCACACAAGAAAGGGGTATTTTAAAGTCCAAACTTGTTGTTTTTCTTGAAAAGCAATGCAACATAACTAAAAATGCATCATCATTTATCATGCTTCACATTAGTGTCTCTAACCATACCACTTCTAAGTTCTAGAAACAAATAGACGTGGTAACTCGTAACCATAACTAGTAAGATGTTGTGTTAGCAAAGCATCAACTGCTTGTTGGCATCAACAACATCCCCATGAATAGACCTAAGTGCAAGCAGCCAATCACTGATTAGCATTAAGCGGAATCACTCGTCAATCAATTCTTGCCTCAATAGATTTTTTTTGTTTCTAGGTCGAGTGAAGAGAATTGACTCTTGCTCAAGCAAAGAACATAGAACATGTAAGGATAGAAATTAGATAGTTAAGACCGATGTTGAAGGTTGTATTTCAAAATACAATCACAACAAAAAGGCATGCATAGAAAGTGAGAACAATAGTAAGACCAATCCTGACAGATAAATTCCACCCTACACCTAATATGTGCTTAAACAGAGAAAGAATTTAGTATGTTAATTTAGATGTCAAAAACATAACATAACCAAATGTAATCAATGTATATCTCACAATTAGTTGTACATGAAAATACATATTAAAACAAGAATTAAAGCGAGAAGCTCTCTGCTTGAAATAGGATTTTAGGGATATTATGTCTCTCAATCTACTTCCATAATAATGGGAGAGATGATGATAAGCAACATGAGTAATTTACTAGAGATCATGTAGGATACCATAATAGTCATTGCAACATAAGTGCTAGTTTCCTGGATGATATATCTTTGTCAGCAATGGGATAGAAAACTCAGCATGTATTACTGCTTTCAGTGATCTATTGTACCTGACAGGGGTGGTATGAAGGTTCATTGATGATAACTTGTGATGCTAACAACATCTCGAGATGGGTGTTTAAGGAGTGAGAGGTTTAACTATGTCAAGGAGAAACAAAAGTGAACTAGCAAGTAGAGACATTATTCAACTAGTTACAGCAAGAACAAAAAAAGTAAATGACTACTACTACTTTTAAATTTTGATCTCTCCAAACCAGTTGTGGAATAAAGTATTCAAAATAATATTGTCCCACTAGAATTCATTGAAATATGACCGCATTTGATGAAGGCTGGTTCTTAGCATTATTGCACTGGAAAGACTCTTATTTGGAATAGAAACAAAGACAAGATTATAAAGACTTTGATAGACTCCCTAATTATTTATTCTTAGTTGTCAAAGAAAGGAAAAATTGACCAATCAAAGTAAGATGCAAGTTGAAGTGAATGACTTGGTCACTTGACAAACTAACAACATCACTTGCCTCAACCAACATCCTTACCCTCACCAAATCAATACATGGCAGAACAATGGTCCTGCCTATTGACCTGTATTAAGAGCAAGACAGTATGATTATACACCTCCACAACATGATTTCCCCTATGTGAAAGGATAAACATCCACTGCTCGTATAAGAAAACACAAGAAAACTATTTGATTTGAGGTTCAACAAGGCTCTTGAGTAACAGAAAGAAGGGTTAAAGGCAAACATTTATATGAATGAGCATCAAATCTGTTTCAGAATATTATCTCTACATAGTGAATAATGAAGAAGTTTAGGGTGGAGGGATTAACTTTCCTTGGGCTAGATTTGACCTTGGTGTCTTCTTGTTCTGGAGGTGCTTTTGTGGCTGAGTGTGGATCTTTTGGTGGAGCTTCTTCAACCCTTGGATCGTGTGTTTGGTGCTCTTGGTGGTGATCATCTTAAGGTGGGTTATATAACACTAAACCTTCTGTATTATTGTACTTCTCATTACGTTTTTTTGCTATCTTCTCTCTCTATGATGTTTCTCCATCATGCTAGTATATTATGCTAAACCCTAGAACTTGTTTGGTAGAGTCATTATACTTGGTATGAAAGTAATCCAAAACCCTAACCTTTTGTACCCATTTTGGTAGATGGTGTTATGAAGATTTTTCTCCATGTTTTGTCCTTTACCTTACCCTCATGCATGATTTTCATATACTTAGAGGTTGGATGGATGTTAGGTCCGGTTTTAGTTATCTTGAGTATGGTTTTCTCTTCATTGGATAAGGTTCTTCCTTGGTAGTTTCTTGACCCGTGATATAGGGTTTTGGTGACTGGTTGTATGTGACCTTTTCTTCATGGTAACTATGGGTTCACCTTCAATTTTAGTTCTATTTTGGAGACCTAGGTGATGCATCTTGGGAGGTCAAGACACTCCCCTCATGATGGTTGAGACCCAGATAGCTTTTGGGTCGAGATGCTCCTTTGAGGTTGAGTTTGACCTAGTGGTGTTAGCTCAAGGCTTTTATGTTAAGTAGCCTAGTCACACTTGGTGTTGGACCTGCCTTGCTTGAGTTGAGTCTCACCTTAGGAAGTAGGGTCACGACCATGATGGTCTTGGGTTGTAACATGGGTGGAGGTTGATCATCTTGGGATTGCAACATAGGTTGGGTTGCGGCATAGGTTGAGGTTGAGATACCTTCTGGTCGAGATGCTTTAGAGGAAACCCTAACCCTAAGTGTCGCGGGTGCGACATGGTCTAGAGATTGAAGGTAGCAACATGCAATAGATGTTTGAGGCACATGAGGGTCACATTTGTGACCTGGACCATGGTAGGTGGTCACGACCTACATGGTTATTGTGGGCTCTGATCTCCAAACCATGACATAAACACGATTAAAACTTAGCGGAAGCGAATCGGTAATCAGCAGAAGACAAAAATCACGGGAAATTAAAACTTTTCGAGATAAGGACTTGTATCCATAAAAACTCCTTTCATAAAGAGAGGTAACTGTTTACATCTCAGGATAATTACTTCTTGAGTAATTATATACATCAAGATACAAAATCTCAAGATCACATAACACAAGACTCCAAGACCTGAGAGTACAGAGGACACATAGGACTGACTCTAACTACACCACATGGCAGGACAAATCTCCACCTGAGATTACTACTGCCCCTGGTGCTGCTGCTGCTGAGACTGATCACCTGTAGGCTGGTTTCTTCATCTCCGACGTCCACCTAAAAAGTTGAAGTCTACGGGGTGAGACAATTATACATAATTGTCCCAGCGAGAGTTATAACTCTTCGCCAGAAGCTTTATTATAACATCAAAGAATATCTTAAACAGTAAAGCCTTCAAAGCATTCTATAGCAGTTGCAGTTATAACAAGATCTCTACAATTTAGGAGATATGGAGAATATCAACATTATTGCAATGTAACATCAACCAACTAACTTGGAGTCATCTCTAACAAGTTATACTACATGGTTGATTATGTTTTACAAACAACATTATGCCCTGTGGAGATGAGGCTTACCACTCAAACTCCAACTGATCGCTGAGAAGCCGCATCAGTATCATACATAGGTCATTAAGAGAGCCGAATTCTCATGACCTTCACCTTCCTCAGTCAGTAAGAGGATCACTTGTAGGACATCTCGTGTCTCTACTATTATAGCTCACCAGGGTAAACTGGTCCTTCGCTATTCTAGAGTCACAGTGGCGTTCTGTACTCTCTTCGTCATCAGGAGGTTTCATGTTTACCTACCACTGATACGGGTATCTGTGCTTTCTTCGTCATCAGGAGGTTTCATGTTTACCTACCACTGATACGGTATGAAACTATAGTGAAGGATGGATGGATTACACATCTACATCACTTTCCTACACTAGGATGTAAGGTTCTACACATCCATGTACCCCACATACTCAAAAGTATGTGCTCCAGGAGTTCCCTGAGGAAAACCTGTTTCACCATCACTTAATTTCTGACAATGATGGATCTATGATCAGGGCTCTACATTATACTTGATTAGTTAGGTACATTCAGTATTCTTTAACAGCATACATTGTTCTTCAAACAATAACAGTAGCATAGCAGCTATAAAAGAAGAATACTAAATGTAACATGCCTAACTTATATCAATCATCATTTCTCATTATCCTCATCACAAGTCATCTTTAAGGCATGACCTTGATGGTATTCATGGCTCTCATAGCCCAATATCAGCATAGGATGCCACTGGCAAGGCATCAGATTACTTTATTTATTCATAAGGCTAACAACATGCCTTCAATGAATATAACATCAACATCCATACCTGGATATGATTACCTTGATATCAGAACCTGCATGGTTAATACATCTGATAAAGGTAATACAACAATAAGGAATGTACTTCTTTTTGTCATAAGAGTTAAATCTTTAATTCTATTCAAATAGAGTTTATTGCTCAAAAGCATGCCATTACCCTTGAATTAGGGTTTACTATTCACATCAAGGTGAATTAAACTCATAACATCATCATGTATGAGTAACATCTTCATTGATGCTCTTGGATTAGTTAAAGGTTCATCATTTATCATAATTAGGGTTTCTATGATCTCACACAGGTGGATCATACCCTAATTATGCTCATTTCTGTGTATTGGGGATGCTTCAATTGAGTTTCCATTTAAAAAGGGTACTTTCTCTCTCTAGAAGTACTTTCTCTCTCTAGAAGTACTTTCTCTCTCATCATAAGGTTAGGTGATGTCAACATCACTCTAAAACAGGTTGGGTTGAGACATCATAGGCTTACATAGCCAAAAACATCACCATTAAGTGATTAGAGTTACTTTCTCTCTCTAGGGTACTTTCTCTCTCTAGAGTACTCTCTCTTTCATCATACTAATGGTTGATGATAACATTAGACTAGATCAGGTTAGATAGAGTCATTATGACTAAAAACATCATTCTCATGTAATTAGGGTTTGAAATGAGCAAGGTATAACTCAATTGACCCTTCAGGGGTATATTGGTAATTCACCCCATTGATCATCATCATAGTCAAAAACCTTGGTCAAATAACCCCTTACTATCCTAGATTATCATTAGGGTTTGATTTAAGCAACATTGAACCATTTACATCATCAAATGATTGAATGTGGTCAACCTTGAATCACATTGATTAATTCCAATCATTAATCATTAATTGAATTGAGATCGGTTGAAAGTGTTGACCGTTTGCCCACTTTGACCCTCCAAGACCGCGAGCCCCTTTCTAGCTCCAAGACCGTGAGCCCCCTTAGGCTTCAAGACCGTGAGCCTCTTCAAGGGTTCAAGACCGCGAAGCCTCCCATTGGTCCAAATTAAAGTTGAGACCGCGAGGACCAATTTGAGTTGAGACCGCGAGGGTCATGAAGACCGTTTGCCCTTCTTTGACCTCAGGACCGCGAGGCCCTTCACGGTCTTGAGACCGTGAGCCTCCTCTCGGTCTTGAGACTGTGAGCCCCCTCACGGTCTTGAGACCGTGAGCCCTCTCACGGTCTTGAGACCGCGAGGCTCTCATGGTCTCAGCCGCTTGGTCCTTCAACAAGGCTCAAAGATGCAACCGATAATGTCAACCCATGTTGAAGCCCTCAAATGGTCAAAGCTATGTTGACCACTTATGGGTTTAGTCAATTAAGGTTATGCTTGATCACTTGGTCATTCAATTGACCCATAATGGTTAACCAATTATAGTTGAAATCGATTCAATTAGGGTCTATCAATGTTCACCCATCAACACTCAACAGTGTGCATCAACACAAGGTTGAACCCTTCAATTGAGCTCCAATTGGGCCCAAACTTGGCCCAAATGGTCTTGAGGTCATGTGGGTAGACCCCAAATGGTCTTAAGACCGTTTGACCAAGATTTTATCAAAGTCTAAGGTGATTTGATAGGGGTTGAACCATGATTGAACCACAAACAGAATTTTTGATTAAATTACTAACTTTTTTGCAATTGGGTGCTCAATTGGTCAAATTACTCAACCCTAGACCTTCAAACGGTCTTGGTTGATTGCCCTCACGGTCTTGAGACCGTTTGGATGAGTTCCAAACGGTCTTGAGACCGTTTGCCCATCCAAATTTTGGATTCTAATGCAGATTCATCAAGGTCTGACCCATTGAGTTGATGATCATGTCAATATTTAATTGCAATGTAATTTGGTGTAATTGTACCTTTAATTGGTCAACTATCCTTGACCCCAGACCTCCAAACGGTCTTGGTTGATTGCCCTCACGGTCTTGAGACCGTTTGGTAACCCCCAAACGGTCTTGAGACCGTTTAGGTCAATCAACCCTAAAAACCCTAATTAGGTCACCATAATTTCAGTACTGATTTTATCTAGGGTTAGCCCTAGTATTCACCCTTCAACTCTTAGCCCGTTTGGAATTAGACCATCAAACTTGGTGAGTTGTTAATTAATATAATTTTTAACAGTAATCTCATACGGTCAATGCTTAGTCAACGACCTTACACGGTCTTGAGACCATTTGCCCAAAAAGGCAATTTCAGACCCTTTGAGAATCAGCAATTAATTCATTTAAAGTTGTGACTTAAAAAGGTCATATCTCCCGATTCCTTTGGAGTTAGTCTCCCAAATTTTGAGGGTAATTAGCCTATATAATTAGGAACAGATTTCTTATACGGTCCATGCTCGGTCAACGGGGCCAAACGGTCTTGAGACCGCGAGCCCTCTCACGGTCTCGAGACCGTTTGCTCACCTCGCGGTCTTGAGTCCGAGAGAGCAAACTGTTAGGACCGTTTAAGGAAAAGAAAAGCGGTGGGTTTTCCTTGGAAATCACGCCTTCATCTTCTAGCTCAAGAACAGTACAGATATCCCACGGGTTTGCTTGCAAAATAGCAGGGAAAAGTAGGGAAATACTAAGAGCTATCATTAAATCGCATATAAAGATGCACATAGTAAAGCATAGGTTTAGAGTTATAAAACCCGCCTAAAGCTTGCTTCTTGAGCTCCAAGCTTTCAAGCTCCAAGCTCTAATGGCGTCCTTGAGTTCCCACAGGTTGGCCAAGGTGAAAACTCCAAGGAAGGATGAAAAGAGACGGCTAGAAAGATAGGGTTTCGAGAATTAGCCATGAAGATGACCTTGAATTCGAATTCTAACCATGGAATTAGGCAAGAAGAGGGGTTTAAACCTACCTTGCACCCCTTGTTCGTCCTCCTTAGCTCCAAGGAAGTCCTTGGTCGTCTTTGGTGAAATGAAACAGTAAGGGAACGAAGGTTAAGTTCCCTTGCAACTAAGGGAAGGAGGGCTTATATACATGGGGTAGGATTTTCAACATTAGTTCATAAGTTTCCCTTAATTCCAACTAAGTCCTTCCTTTATTACTTGCTCGTCCCTTCCTCTTTATTCTAAGGACAAACCTTATCTTAATGTTATAGAAAAGAAGGCAAGGAAGAACAATCTAATAATAAAGTTCATACTTAAAGGGATATTGCACATGTACCCTGATTATTCAATCACAAAGCCTATTTCTTAACTTGATAACTCAATTGAGGTGAATTCCTCATCATTTCTTCTCTCAATGATGGCAAGAGTCTAAAAAGATACTTTAGATGACATTATTTACAAATTGCATCCCATCATTTGGGTAAATTGCATTTTACCCCAAATTAGGGTTTCAAGCCCTGGGATTGCTTCCACAGCTGCACCTTGGTGCTCTAGCTTGGGAAATCCCTCAAACTTTTGCCAAAGAGATTCTCATGATGTCTCAACATCAGAGGAACATCTCATCATGTGCAAAATGCAAGCTAACCCTTTCAACTGGGTAAATTGCACATAGGTCCCTGTATATCAAAACAATGCTACAACTTTAAATAAAAAGGAGCAAATACTGAAATATACGTTTCTGAGAAACTTAATTACATGCTCAGAGTTAATCACAAAGATTTAATTACATATTTAGGCAAAACACCTAGGGTTAACTCATAACCCAGGTCAGGGATGTTACAAATTATCCACCCCTTACAAGGATTTCGTCCCCGAAATCGATAAAACATATTACGAGAAAAGGGCAGGATACTTCCTTCTCATCTCATCCTCTAACTCCCAAGTGGCTTCTTCAATACCACGATGGTTCCAGAGGACTTTCACAAGACTTATATCTTTCTTCTTTAACTTTTTAATTCGTTTATCAAGGATTGACACTGGTCCCTCCTCATAGGATATGTCATCATTCAATTCTACTTCCATAGGTTGTAGAACTGACTCGGTGTCTGGGTGACATTTCTTCAACATAGAAATGTGAAACACAGGATGTAATCTTTGTAACTCTGGGGGCAGCTCTAGTTTATATGCTACCTTTCCAATCCGTTCAATGATTGGATAAGGCCCCATATATCTAGGAGCTAACTTCCCCTTCCTTCCAAAACGAAGGACCCCTTTCCAAGGTGAGACCTTAAGATACACTTTGTCTCCAACCTGGAACTCTAAAGGTCTACGACGTTTATCAGCATAAGATTTCTGCCTATCTTGAGCAGTCTTAATCTTATGTTGTATTACTTTA
Organism: Alisma plantago-aquatica; assembly: GCA_963693085.1. NCBI lineage: Eukaryota > Viridiplantae > Streptophyta > Magnoliopsida > Alismatales > Alismataceae > Alisma > Alisma plantago-aquatica. Next base: position 1,214,584,353 of record OY856412.1, read on the forward strand.
ATCTTTTCTGTGGTTTGCTGCACCAGGTCGGGACCTAACAACTGGTGCTCACCAGTCTCAAACCAACACAAGGGTGATCTACAACGTCTACCATATAAGGCTTCATAAGGTGCCATATCAATACTATGCTGATAGCTATTGTTATAGGCAAACTCTATTAAGCTTAGGTGTAGATCCCAACTTCCGGTGAACTGGAGAACACATGCTCGCAACAAGTCTTCTAAGGTTTGTATGGTCCTTTCCGACTGTCCATCAGTCTGTGGATGAAAGGCCGTACTAAATCTTAGCTTAGTGCCTAAGGCACTGTGCAACTGTTCCCAAAAGCGACTTGTAAACTGAGGACCTCTGTCTGAAACTATTGTGACAGGAACTCCGTGCAAACGCACTATCTCTTGAACATACAACTCTGATAACCTTTCAGCAGAATAGGTTGTTTTGACAGGTAAGAAATGTGCTGTCTTAGTCAACCTATCAACAATTACCCAAATGGAATCATGTCCTTTGCTTGTCCTGGGTAGGCCAACAACAAAGTCCATGGTCACATGGTCCCACTTCCACTGTGATATGGGTAAAGGTTGCATTGTCCCTGCAGGCTTCTGGTGTTCAGCTTTAACTTGCTGACACACAGGACACCTCAGAACAAACTCTGCAACGTCCTTCTTCATCCCAGGCCACCAATACAGATCCTTCAAATTCCGATACATCTTGGTGCTCCCTGGATGCATAGCATACATGGAAGAATGGGCTTCTTCCAGGACTAACTTCCTTAAGTTGTCCACATCCGGCACTATCATTCTTCCATTATAACAAGCTACTTGATCTTTTGAGTCATGAAACCCATCTTGCTTCTCATTTCCATACTCAGATCTTATATGTTGAACTGCAGCATCATCTAGCTGTGCTTCTTTAATCTGCTCTCTTAGGGTAGGTTTAATATGCATCTCAGCTAACAAACCGGCTAGGAATGACACCTTCAACTGTACATTGTCTTGCCTTAAAGAGATAAGCATATCTCTTCTAGAGCATACTAAAGAGTTTAGTTGTGCTCTATTCATGGTTGATGTTGCTGATTTCCTACTCAAGGCATCTGCAACAACATTGGCCTTACCTGGATGGTAATCAATTGTACAGTCGTAGTCCTTGATTAACTCCATCCAGCGACGTTGCCTCATGTTGAGCTCATGCTGAGAGAAGATATACTTAAGGTTTTTGTGGTCTGTGAAAATCTGGAATGTTTCTCCGTAGAGATAATGCCTCCAGATCTTCAAGGCATGAACCACAGCAGCTAACTCTAGATCGTGTGTCGGATAATTCTCCTCGTGTTTCTTAAGCTGTCGGGAAGCAAAAGAAATCACTTGTCTATCCTGCATCAACACACATCCTAGTCCATTTTTGGAAGCATCACAGAAAACTACATATCCTTTTCCTTGTTCAGGTAGCACTAATACAGGTGCACTTGTCAACCTCTCCTTCAGCAACTGGAAAGATTGTTGACACTTATCACTCCAAGAAAAAGGAACATCTTTCCGGGTTAACTTGGTCAAGGGTAAAGCTATGGAACTAAAGTTCTTTATGAACCTTCGATAATAGCCAGCTAACCCCAAGAAACTTCGAATCTCCGTCGGTGTTTTCAGTTGATCCCATTGTAGAACAGATTCTACCTTTGTAGGGTCAACACGAATTCCCGAGGCGGATATTACATGTCCAAGAAAAGATACCTCCGGCAGCCAGAACTCACACTTGCTAAACTTAGCATACAACTTATGTTCTCTTAGCAAGGTCAAAGCTTGGCGAAGATGTTGCTCATGCTGCTGAGCATCTTTACTATAAATCAGTATGTCATCTATGAAGACGACAACACACTGATCAAGGAAAGGTCGAAAAACTCTATTCATGAGTTCCATAAATGCAACCGGTGCATTGGTTAGTCCAAACGACATAACCGTGAACTCATAGTGACCATATCTTGTCCTAAAGGCAGACTTGGATATGTCACTATCCTTAATACGAAGTTGGTGATATCCAGACCTCAAGTCTATCTTTGAAAAGACTGTTGCACCACGCAACTGGTCAAAGAGATCATCAATCCTCGGCAGAGGATACTTATTCTTTATTGTCACTTTATTAAGTTGTCTGTAGTCGATGCATAACCGCATTGACCCATCTTTCTTTTTAACAAACAAGACCGGAGCACCCCAAGGTGAAGTACTCGGTCGGATAAAACCTCTCTCAAGTAACTCTTGAAGCTGTTTCTTGAGTTCTGCCATCTCGGCAGGAGCCATTCTATACGGAGTTTGAGCTATGGGTTTCGTATCTGGAATCAGATTAATTTCAAAATCAATCTCCCGAGGTGGTGGTATACCAGGAAGTTCTTCAGGAAACACATCTTCGAATTCCCTGACTATGGGAACTTCGGCAGGATAGGAACTTTCCTTGGTAACATCTACCACATGGGCTAAGAATGCATAACATCCTTGCCTCAACAGCTTATCAGCAACCATAGCTGACACAAGACAGGTGGGCAGAATCTTTCTTTCACCTTGAAAGATCCATGTGTTGCTTTCATCAGCAAACACAGCCAACTTGGACTCACAATCCAAGATAACTCTATACCTTTCTAAGGTATCCATCCCAAGGATTATATCAAACCCCTGCATATCAAGTGGTATAAGGTCCACTTGAATGCGATGGTCAGAAAAGAAAAGGATGCAGGGAGAACATACCTCCTGCAAAACGGCAGACCCACTCAACGGAGTCTCTAACAACAAACTATCTGCTCTATGACTAACAGTCACATTGCAGTTACGAATCATTTCACGAGTGATGAAAGAGTGCGTAGCACCCGGATCAATCAGAACAGATACATCACAGGATATAGACATATCAGAATATAAAAGTTTCATCTGACCTGCCACTACCCGTGGATTGACCACTGCCTCAGGTGGGTTCATAGCATAGAACCTCGCAGTCGCCTGGTGTTGAGGTGGTGCTGATGATCCAGCTTGAGACACTTGTCCACGTCCTCGAGCTGCTCCTTGATGTTGTCTATTCTGAGATCCCTGTTGATTCTGTCTCGGAGGTTGTTGTGTCACACCGATAGGCCTAGAACGGCAATCCTTCATCAAGTGTCCCACCTTACCACAGTTGTAGCAACTCTTCTCCTGTTGCTGTGGTCTGGGTGGTCCAGTAACTGACACTGATGCAGAACTGTGTGTCCCTTGAAGCGGTTGACTCCGCCCTCTACCTCTGCTTGGTGTCCATTGAGTTTGAAAACTCGATCTGGGTGGTGGAGGGTTAGGTGCAGAGAATCTAGGTCTCTTGGGATCCCTAGATGAAGAACCCTGGAACTGTGGATATCTTTTATGGGTTTGTCTTTTCTCAACCACAGATCTCTCTATCCTTCGGACTGACTCAACGAAGGTAGAGAATCTTTCTCTATTTTCTAAGGCAGACACAGGGGTTGACATATCGGAATTCAAACCCTTTTCAAATCTTCTGATTCTTTCCTCATCCGTAGCGGCCATGTGCGGACAGAACCGCAGCAACTCCATGAACTTAGCTTCATACTCACTAATGTTCATCATACCCTGCCTTAGTTTCTCAAACTGAGAGATCTTCTCATCTAGGAAGGTCTTTGGAAAATATCTATTGATAAATTCCCGACGAAACTCTTCCCATGAGAACTCTACTCCAGGTCTCTTCTGCTCTTCCATGTTCCACCAGTGACCAGCACTGCCTTTGAGAAGATATACAGCATGTCTAACCTTCTCAGCTTCCGGAATTATAAGAATCCTGAAAGCCTTCTCCAACTCTGTCAACCATAAGTCAGCATCTGCAGGGTCGGCAGTTCCGAAGTACTCGGTAGCTCCGACACGACAAAGTCGTTCGAATGTCTTACCGATACCTTGTGCTTCGGGCTGGACAGGTGCCCTAGGTGCAGGAATGGGCATCCTATCGGTTATATGTGTCATGGCAGTCATGAACTGCCCGAACATCGTCTGTACAGCTGGATCACTCATGTCAGCTGGGTCGAACTGGGGTGGCTCTCTTGGCGACTCAGGTGCAGGTTGTTCTATTCTCGGAACTCTTGCACCGCCTCGAGGTGCACTAGCACTACTCTCTGCCACGTGCTCATTGCGATGTTCTGACATTCTTATGTATCTTCTTCTCCTGAGGAGCAGAAGATTCTATTAGATAAGGAAGGAGTACTAGAGGTAGACTCGACATCCTAAGTCCTATGCCTCTGTAGACTCAACTGAACCTGGAGCTCTGATACCACTAATTGTGGGCTCTGATCTCCAAACCATGACATAAACACGATTAAAACTTAGCGGAAGTGAATCGGTAATCAGCGGAAGACAAAAATCACGGGAAATTAAAACTTTTCGAGATAAGGACTTGTATCCATAAAAACTCCTTTCATAAAGAGAGGTAACTGTTTACATCTCAGGATAATTACTTCTTGAGTAATTATATACATCAAGATACAAAATCTCAAGATCACATAACACAAGACTCCAAGACCTGAGAGTACAGAGGACACATAGGACTGACTCTAACTACACCACATGGCAGGACAAATCTCCACCTGAGATTACTACTGCCCCTGGTGCTGCTGCTGCTGAGACTGATCACCTGTAGGCTGGTTTCTTCGTCTCCGACGTCCACCTAAAAAGTTGAAGTCTACGGGGTGAGACAATTATACATAATTGTCCCAGCGAGAGTTATAACTCTTCGCCAGAAGCTTTATTATAACATCAAAGAATATCTTAAACAGTAAAGCCTTCAAAGCATTCTATAGCAGTTGCAGTTATAACAAGATCTCTACAATTTAGGAGATATGGAGAATATCAACATTATTGCAATGTAACATCAACCAACTAACTTGGAGTCATCTCTAACAAGTTATACTACATGGTTGATTATGTTTTACAAACAACATTATGCCCTGTGGAGATGAGGCTTACCACTCAAACTCCAACTGATCGCTGAGAAGCCGCATCAGTATCATACATAGGTCATTAAGAGAGCCGGATTCTCATGACCTTCACCTTCCTCAGTCAGTAAGAGGATCACTTGTAGGACATCTCGTGTCTCTACTATTATAGCTCACCAGGGTAAACTGGTCCTTCGCTATTCTAGAGTCACAGTGGCGTTTTGTACTCTCTTCGTCATCAGGAGGTTTCATGTTTACCTACCACTGATACGGGTATCTGTGCTTTCTTCGTCATCAGGAGGTTTCATGTTTACCTACCACTGATACGGTATGAAACTATAGTGAAGGATGGATGGATTACACATCTACATCACTTTCCTACACTAGGATGTAAGGTTCTACACATCCATGTACCCCACATACTCAAAAGTATGTGCTCCAGGAGTTCCCTGAGGAAAACCTGTTTCACCATCACTTAATTTCTGACAATGATGGATCTATGATCAGGGCTCTACATTATACTTGATTAGTTAGGTACATTCAGTATTCTTTAACAGCATACATTGTTCTTCAAACAATAACAGTAGCATAGCAGCTATAAAAGAAGAATACTAAATGTAACATGCCTAACTTATATCAATCATCATTTCTCATTATCCTCATCACAAGTCATCTTTAAGGCATGACCTTGATGGTATTCATGGCTCTCATAGCCCAATATCAGCATAGGATGCCACTGGCAAGGCATCAGATTACTTTATTTATTCATAAGGCTAACAACATGCCTTCAATGAATATAACATCAACATCCATACCTGGATATGATTACCTTGATATCAGAACCTGCATGGTTAATACATCTGATAAAGGTAATACAACAATAAGGAATGTACTTCCTACTTTTGTCATAAGAGTTAAATCTTTAATTCTATTCAAATAGAGTTTATTGCTCAAAAGCATGCCATTACCCTTGAATTAGGGTTTACTATTCACATCAAGGTGAATTAAACTCATAACATCATCATGTATGAGTAACATCTTCATTGATGCTCTTGGATTAGTTAAAGGTTCATCATTTATCATAATTAGGGTTTCTATGATCTCACACAGGTGGATCATACCCTAATTATGCTCATTTCTGTGTATTGGGGATGCTTCAATTGAGTTTCCATTTAAAAAGGGTACTTTCTCTCTCTAGAAGTACTTTCTCTCTCTAGAAGTACTTTCTCTCTCATCATAAGGTTAGGTGATGTCAACATCACTCTAAAACAGGTTGGGTTGAGACATCATAGGCTTACATAGCCAAAAACATCACCATTAAGTGATTAGAGTTACTTTCTCTCTCTAGGGTACTTTCTCTCTCTAGAGTACTCTCTCTTTCATCATACTAATGGTTGATGATAACATTAGACTAGATCAGGTTAGATAGAGTCATTATGACTAAAAACATCATTCTCATGTAATTAGGGTTTGAAATGAGCAAGGTATAACTCAATTGACCCTTCAGGGGTATATTGGTAATTCACCCCATTGATCATCATCATAGTCAAAAACCTTGGTCAAATAACCCCTTACTATCCTAGATTATCATTAGGGTTTGATTTAAGCAACATTGAACCATTTACATCATCAAATGATTGAATGTGGTCAACCTTGAATCACATTGATTAATTCCAATCATTAATCATTAATTGAATTGAGATCGGTTGAAAGTGTTGACCGTTTGCCCACTTTGACCCTCCAAGACCGCGAGCCCCTTTCTAGCTCCAAGACCGTGAGCCCCCTTAGGCTTCAAGACCGTGAGCCTCTTCAAGGGTTCAAGACCGCGAAGCCTCCCATTGGTCCAAATTAAAGTTGAGACCGCGAGGACCAATTTGAGTTGAGACCGCGAGGGTCATGAAGACCGTTTGCCCTTCTTTGACCTCAGGACCGCGAGGCCCTTCACGGTCTTGAGACCGTGAGCCTCCTCTCGGTCTTGAGACCGTGAGCCCCCTCACGGTCTTGAGACCGTGAGCCCTCTCACGGTCTTGAGACCGCGAGCCCTCTCACGGTCTTGAGACCGCGAGGCTCTCATGGTCTCAGCCGCTTGGTCCTTCAACAAGGCTCAAAGATGCAACCGATAATGTCAACCCATGTTGAAGCCCTCAAATGGTCAAAGCTATGTTGACCACTTATGGGTTTAGTCAATTAAGGTTATGCTTGATCACTTGGTCATTCAATTGACCCATAATGGTTAACCAATTATAGTTGAAATCGATTCAATTAGGGTCTATCAATGTTCACCCATCAACACTCAACAGTGTGCATCAACACAAGGTTGAACCCTTCAATTGAGCTCCAATTGGGCCCAAACTTGGCCCAAATGGTCTTGAGGTCATGTGGGTAGACCCCACATGGTCTTAAGACCGTTTGACCAAGATTTTATCAAAGTCTAAGGTGATTTGATAGGGGTTGAACCATGATTGAACCACAAACAGAATTTTTGATTAAATTACTAACTTTTTTGCAATTGGGTGCTCAATTGGTCAAATTACTCAACCCTAGACCTTCAAACGGTCTTGGTTGATTTCCCTCACGGTCTTGAGACCGTTTGCCCATCCAAATTTTGGATTCTAATGCAGATTCATCAAGGTCTGACCCATTGAGTTGATGATCATGTCAATATTTAATTGCAATGTAATTTGGTGTAATTGTACCTTTAATTGGTCAACTATCCTTGACCCCAGACCTCCAAACGGTCTTGGTTGATTGCCCTCACGGTCTTGAGACCGTTTGGTGACCCCCAAACGGTCTTGAGACCGTTTAGGTCAATCAACCCTAAAAACCCTAATTAGGTCACCATAATTTCAGTACTGATTTTATTTAGGGTTAGCCCTAGTATTCACCCTTCAACTCTTATCCCGTTTGGAATTAGACCATCAAACTTGGTGAGTTGTTAATTAATATAATTTTGAACAGTAATCTCATACGGTCAATGCTTAGTCAACGACCTTACACGGTCTTGAGACCGTTTGCCCAAAAAGGCAATTTCAGACCGTTTGAGAATCAGCAATTAATTCATTTAAAGTTGTGACTTAAAAAGGTCATATCTCCCGATTACTTTGGAGTTAGTCTCCCAAATTTTGAGGGTAATTAGCCTATATAATTAGGAACAGATTTCTTATACGGTCCATGCTCGGTCAATGGGGCCAAACGGTCTTGAGACCGCGAGCCCTCTCACGGTCTCGAGACCGTTTGCTCACCTCGCGGTCTTGAGTCCGAGAGAGCAAACTGTTAGGACCGTTTAAGGAAAAGAAAAGCGGTGGGTTTTCCTTGGAAATCACGCCTTCATCTTCTAGCTCAAGAACAGTACAGATATCCCACGGGTTTGCTTGCAAAATAGCAGGGAAAAGTAGGGAAATACTAAGAGCTATCATTAAATCGCATATAAAGATGCACATAGTAAAGCATAGGTTTAGAGTTATAAAACCCGCCTAAAGCTTGCTTCTTGAGCTCCAAGCTTTCAAGCTCCAAGCTCTAATGGCGTCCTTGAGTTCCCACAGGTTGGCCAAGGTGAAAACTCCAAGGAAGGATGAAAAGAGACGGCTAGAAAGATAGGGTTTCGAGAATTAGCCATGAAGATGACCTTGAATTCGAATTCTAACCATGGAATTAGGCAAGAAGAGGGGTTTAAACCTACCTTGCACCCCTTGTTCGTCCTCCTTAGCTCCAAGGAAGTCCTTGGTCGTCTTTGGTGAAATGAAACAGTAAGGGAACGAAGGTTAAGTTCCCTTGCAACTAAGGGAAGGAGGGCTTATATACATGGGGTAGGATTTTCAACATTAGTTCATAAGTTTCCCTTAATTCCAACTAAGTCCTTCCTTTATTACTTGCTCGTCCCTTCCTCTTTATTCTAAGGACAAACCTTATCTTAATGTTATAGAAAAGAAGGCAAGGAAGAACAATCTAATAATAAAGTTCATACTTAAAGGGATATTGCACATGTACCCTGATTATTCAATCACAAAGCCTATTTCTTAACTTGATAACTCAATTGAGGTGAATTCCTCATCATTTCTTCTCTCAATGATGGCAAGAGTCTAAAAAGATACTTTAGATGACATTATTTACAAATTGCATCCCATCATTTGGGTAAATTGCATTTTACCCCAAATTAGGGTTTCAAGCCCTAGGATTGCTTCCACAGCTGCACCTTGGTGCTCTAGCTTGGGAAATCCCTCAAACTTTTGCCAAAGAGATTCTCATGATGTCTCAACATCAGAGGAACATCTCATCATGTGCAAAATGCAAGATAACCCTTTCAACTGGGTAAATTGCACATAGGTCCCTGTATATCAAAACAATGCTACAACTTTAAATAAAAAGGAGCAAATACTGAAATATACGTTTCTGAGAAACTTAATTACATGCTCAGAGTTAATCACAAAGATTTAATTACATATTTAGGCAAAACACCTAGGGTTAACTCATAACCCAGGTCAGGGATGTTACAGTTATGTGGTCAACATAAGGTGATGGTAGGTGGATGAGAAACACATGTAAACACCTAATGATAATCATGTATGTATAATACATATGTTGGAATGTATGCCCTAAGAGCCAATCATGGGATGATTGGTGGGATACATTAAGATTGATTTGATAAACATCAAAGGCAAGCTTCCAATTCTTTCCGGTTCAGTCATATGAGATAGTGATAGAACAGATTGAATGTCTAGAGAATGACAGTACTCAATGACGTATGCTTTCAGGTTGAGGACCTGAACGATGAGATCATATGGATGCTAAGAGTTTGTACATTCTTGTTTTGTCCCTAGTCGGATGTCATTGTGGAAGGTAGATAGACAACAATGACACACAAGACTAGATTGTGGTGTTGGTTGATGACAGAATCTCATTAGTCATGATATAGAGATATCAAACCAAACACATAGGTACTTGTTAGAGAACAAGTGTACCGGACAGACCCAGCGTGAGTTTGACACATGGAACCATGACATGGTAGTCACAGTTAGTACTCACAGTGATGGTAGTGAGTGTGATTCTTAGACCTGAAATCATTACACTCAACACATGTCATTGGGCACACTTTGACATCATCAAACGCAGTCCTGAAACATGGGTTGTTATAAAGGTGATGATTGGGTGGCTTTGACACATGGGGCTTTTGAGGGGTGAGTGATAGATATGGGATTTGTCCCTCCTGAGGGAGTTTGATATCCAATGCCACTTGATGAGTAGGATTGAAATAGGCGTGTGCACGCATGTGTGAATCAGTATGTGATATTGATGTCATACATATCTCGTTCAATCTACTCTGAGATCAAGAAAGTGAATGAACGTTGACAGGATTATTGTTCCATGCCTCGAGTTCATTCAGGATATCAGTGACAAAGGAATTATACATTCGTTGTAACACCATTCACGAATTGTAGGATTGAAAGTTGCTCTCCAACTTTCTACTTTCACTTGGGTAGCATTGATGTGTGACTAGGCACCACTCTTTGCTTGTGAAGTCATAAGTGTTATGGACTTTCACTGCCAACCTGAAATGGACCTGCAGGGTCACACACATAGTATTTAACCTGGAAGAGGAGTTTTGTCCACAAGCAATGTTTAGATTGATTACTAAAGGAGTTTAGTAGTTCAATTAAACACTCAATCAATTGATAGCTCAATATCATAATGTTCAAGGTGTTGGACACATTGATTGGAGTATCAGATTGATTGAAATCACAATTGACTGATTCTGCACAACCTGTACTCCCAACCGATCGGTTCATATGATGAACCGGTCGGCTGAGGTTGCTGAACTAGTCGGCTCAAGTGTTGAGCCAATCGGCTCAAGATCAGGGTGAACCGATTGCTTCAAGTGTTGAAACGATCGATTCAACTAGTGCAACCGAGCAACTTGGGAAAATAGGATTGGTGAGAATTTTCCTTTCGTTTCAATTGCCCAATTTGATTGGGAAATAGGATTGGTATTCGATACCAATTGGGAACAAAAGAAGGAAAGTCAATTGGGAACTGACCAGGACCACCAACCGACCGGTTCACTTGTGAATCGATCGGTTCAGGTCCCCAACCGATCGTTTCAGTTGTGAAACGATCGGTTCAGGTTGTGAGTTGGTTGTTTTTGTGGAAAATCTCGAACCCTTCTACTCTTGCTTTTAGTCCCGCATTGCCCGGGATGGGGAACCCTGTCCCATGACCCTCCGATATATATAGGGGTATTGGGGGCTTCTCAAAGTACAACTTAGTGCAACCAGTTGCTCTGCAAAGTTGTCGTTCTCTCTGATTTTGGTAACCGAGAGAGAGCCCGAGCAAGTGTACCCACAAAGGGAGGTGCAACAAGGAAAGGACAACTGCAGTTGCAATTGGCAGCATGAGAGTGTGTTGGCGACTAGTACGTTAACAGGAGGTGTGACTCCTTCCACTTCCTTATGGGACAAGGAGTGTGGAGTTCCAGGTGGTCCGTGTGGACTACTTCATAGGCGGGAGGTTTCTGCCACTCAGGAGGACAACCTTCAATCCTGTCAGTCCCGGTGCGACCAGGAGCTGCATAGACACCGTCCAAGATAGGTGGTGAAGACCGTGCAAGGCGTGAGGTATTGTCGCCGAGCAAGCCTCGGGACAAGGTATGATTCCACAAACCATCCTTTCCTATTATATAGACGTTGACGCGTTTCCTTGTTCCGGGTTTAGGGGAGAAAATTTTTGTTTCCGCTGCCTTCTCTGCCTCCCCTAAAACCCAACAGTGGTATCAGAGCCACGTCAACTGCTCTATATTTTAGGAATATCGATATGATCGATTTTGGTTTGTCGCCTTTATTTATTGCATACGATGCGAATAAAATTGGCTTTATGCATGTCCAATCCTAAACCCACAAATCCCAAATTACATATATGATATGTATTATTAATGCACTCGATACGCGTCACCCTTAAACGAGTTTTGTGGTGGATGTATAGCGTGGTTATGGCCAATAAACCCTATATGTGTATGGTTGTATGTGGTTGCTTGCATCTCGGTCTGCGCACCGATCTTCCTTCTCCTATTCTTGATGTAACTCAAAATAATTTGAGATTTCTCTCCTACCTTTGCTCCCCTCAAATGTAACTCGAGGTTTCTCTTTATGCAATTATGTAAAATAGGATAGATTTTATTTCCTGTTATGTCAAAGAATGGAGGACATCAAGACGACAACTAAAACGATCGGTTCAAGGCGTGAACCGATCGGTTGACGTTCCAGATGATCAGTTCAAGGAGTGAGTCGATCGGTTGATGGCCGGTTGGAGGAGCGAGATGAGCGGGTGGTGGCCATGACGAGATGCACGATGACCAGGCGAACCGATCGGTTGGAGGAGCCAACCGATCGGCTGGTGGCACCAGACGACTGGTCAGAGAGAGCAGATCATTCATATGATGAGTTGATCAACTCGGATGGCAAGGTACAAAGTTCATCTTGTAAAGGTTGCATGTGATGTAGACCTAGATGACCGTAATTCCTTTTGGCTCAAGGAATCACATTAGGATGACCATAATCATCGCTTTTATCGTTTTGCATGTTTTCTGTGGGATATAGCATGTATATGATACGTACTATGTATTGTGGTGATTGGATATGTATATGTATATAAAAACTAAATCCCTCATTAAATATTAAGTTTTAGATGCCTTCCAAATGCGACACACGTGTAAAGCTTGATCGACCAAGTGTGGGCACACCCAAGCGTGGTGCACCGTCTATCTCGTGGAAGCGTGAAGGATGAATGTGTGGGTCTGCCCAAGCAGGGTGCATATTCATCGTGTTTGCTTTGGGTCAGACTTAACAAGGTGACCTAGATAGGATCTAGCACCTTGAGGCATGGAGATGATCATGGCAAGTAGTTGCATATGACATCTTATCAAGAGTTGCATATGATGCAATTGGCAAGAGTTGCCTACCTGAGAGATCTATGTTGTGGGTGACAGCCCAAGCTGGTCCATGACTTAGAGGATTTCAGGATCTTGCCCACTAGAAGGTTGTACGCTGCAATCTTACGAATTGATGGTGAGGGCTATCAATTTGAAGTAAAATAGTGGGAGCGATAATTAATTAAAGGCCTAATTTTATCGTCAACTTTTCAAATCAATCAAACAAGTCAAAAGAGTTTTGGACTAAAATTGCATATATTTCCTTTTATTAAAATAAATGGTTAATCAACAAATCACTTTATTTGCGATCGGTCTTTGAGACCAACAAATTAAATGGGAATAATTCCACGACTGGTTAGGATGATGGGAAGTGTTCTCAAAGAGTGAAATCTCTAAGTCCTAGTTATACCAGAACCAGATGAACTCGATCCCACCACATCAATGGCTGAAAGTACGCTTATGGAAGCATACTGAGGATGAAATTGATGAGGAGTGCTTGATGTTGTGTTCTCTGAACTATGAGTTGCAGAGACAACATGAGACATATGATGTCTCCAAGACACTGTCCTAGTATGTCATGACAGAAGGAGATCCAGTAAGGTATTCACACACTCAATGTGATTGGGTACGTAGAAAACCTGACTAAGAAGAATTCCCTCTAAGCCAAGGGTTGGCTATTGGTATGATACTGCAAATGTTGTGAGAATCATACAATTCATGATAAGCTACAACATGAACAACTTTGACAAGCGTTGACAGAGTTGTTGGACATGTTGAGGATAGTAGAGGCAAAGATGAAGAAAGAGAAAGGTAATTCTTAAGGGAAAGGATAAGGGCAAAGCAAAGAAGTGTTCTGATGCTAGACAACAATCCAAGCCGTCTTCAGCCTCAAGGCACATGGGGAAAGGGTGTATGAGGGAATTGCCCTCTATATCTGGAAGAACAAAAGAAGATGAAGGAGGGGATGGAGATCTCCACCTAAGGTATCATGAAATGAACCACTTCTTTATCTCAAGTATATGATATAAGATATGGATCTATCATATATGATATGCAAGATCCGCAAAGAAGTGATGGCCTTTATGAAAGGACCAATAAAGAAATACCCATCATTGGAGCAAGTGTTGCTTCCATAGATAAGAGTATATTTCAGTTTATTTCAGCCTAAAGGGAACGAAATAGAGTTGAGAACTGCTATTTCATACATTGCCAATAGATAGAAATACTTTATTATTTCATATTGTATGACAATGATGGCAATTAATAAAGTTGATGTTTCAATCTTAAAGATATGATCTTTGTGGCAATGCCTTATTTATCTTGAGATACATGGTATGCATAAGATTAAATGATACCTAAAGTTATTGATAACTCAAACAATCAAATTAGCATCAATCATGAGAAATTCATTTCTAGTTTCCATGTGATGGATAAATCTAGACTCTTTTGGTTAGAGAACCAGTAAGAGACATGAATATCTTGGACATGATTAATCAATCTTCACTAATGGTAGTGGGAGAATGATTATCCTATTAGGTATGATACATGTGATGTATTTACATACCTATTGGAGAAAATGCTAATACTACAAATGGTGTTTAGAGAAATACCAATATGAATATCTTGAAGTGTTCAAGAATATCATAAATGAAGTGCAAATTTGGTAAAGTGTTAATTCTTGATGAGATCAATGAATGAAATACTTGGACCAAATGTTTGAGATCCTTATGAGTGATTATGATAGTGTATCATAGTGAACTCATGATTAAGGCATGGTGATGTCTAAATAAAGAAGGAATCATACTCTAAGGAGTTAGAGAATGATTATCAGAGAACTGAATTCTTCTTAATAAAAGAATACCCCACACTAATAAAGGACATTAAGAATCACAAAGAGTTGTGAGTTCTTATATCCTTGACAGATACACCTCAATTATCTATGTGATGAGTTGGTCATGTGATGAGTCAACTATCTACATGAATATGAGGAACCAAATTTTGAGTTATGGTTTGTGACCATTACATCCTAAATGTCATCCATGTGAACCATAAGGTATGATCTTGATGGTAGCACTCATTGGAATAAAATCCATAAGTACAAATAAGTCTTAAGCGTTAAGACACATGGATAACATTTTGAGAAGGATGATGCTTGTTGATTGCAACTTTATGACTAAGACATTTGGCATATGGATACTAAAACCACATTCCTATGAGGAATAAAACAAGGATGTGTACGTGACACAACCTATAAGGTTTATGAATCCACTAATGCAAATGAAGTCTATAAGTTACAATGGACTAATCAATGTGATTGATTGAGTATAAGCAACTCAGAATTGGATCTTTACTTTGGTAATATAGTCAAAGGGTTTGACTGATATGTCAAAGATAAAGAAGGGATCTGTGATTTAGTGGGAGCGTGTTCACATTCCACATATTGATGTGAAATGGACATGTTCTAGAATGGAAATCCAAAAGTGGAAATTATCTTTAAGGAAGATAGAGATGTTTCCTATGTGATAGGAATAGAGATCTATAAATATAGTTCTTGAAAACCTCTTGACCTGAAAAGAGAAAGCATACATTGGAAATCTATACTGAAGGGTTTAGTATGCACAGATTCAGTGGGAGAAAACTTGTCCATGTTACGTGGAGTTAGTATCCCAAGGCCGAGTGTTCAATTCTTATGAAGAATGGGAACACTAAGAATATATATGGATCTATCATGTATGTAATCATCCCATTATCTTGCATGTATCGAAATGGCAAGAACAATATGCATTCATCATCTTGTATGTAGGACATGGAAATATGATGTGCTCATCCTGATAACTCGTATGTGGGACATGACGAGTGGATGACTGTCTACTTCCAGTAAGGGTTACTGGAATACCATGAGAACTTGATAAGTACTTGAGAAGTACTAGTTCTATGGAGATAAGGAAGAGTTCAATGTAAAGAGTTACATTGATGCAAACTTCCGAAAGGACAGAAAATTAATCGCAAAATATATATAGGATATATAAAAGTGAAAGTTTGTTGATAATTGGAAATGTTCCAATAAAGGCGTTTAAAAGGAAATGTCGAGTATCCGTGTGTTAGAGAACAGTAGTGGATACTATATGGATCTGGAAGTTCATGAAATGAACTTATAGACATTCTGGTCATTGATGACAAGTATGGAATCCTTGATCATGCAATGTGGCTAAAGGTTAGCAAAGGAACACTAGATCACATATTACGACAACTCCATCTCATACGTGTAACGTACAACGAAGAGATGTGAGACATGCAATTTATACTGACTTTGGCAAGGTGTTGCCATTACTCACTATGTTCGCACTGGAGCACAATAACATGTGGGACATGTTTGAAGATCACTATGAATATGATTCAAGTGTGATTGGCTCGCAGTGCAAGTGGGAGTCTATTAGAATGTATGCCCTGAGAGCCAATCATGGGATGATTGGTGGGATACATTAAGATTGATTTGATAAACATCAAAGGCAAGATTCCAATTCTTTCTGGTTCAGTCATATGAGATAGTGATAGAACAGATTGAATGTCTAGAGAATGACAGTACTCAATGACGTATGCTTTCAGGTTGAGGACCTGAACGATGAGATTATACGGATGCTAAGAGTTTGTACATTCTTGTTTTGTCCCTAGTCGGATGTCATTGTGGAAGGTAGATAGACAGTAATGACACACAAGACTAGATTGTGGTGTTGGTTGATGACAGAATCTCATTAGTCATGATATAGAGATATCAAACCAAACACATAGATACTTGTTAGAGAACAAGTGTACCAGACAGACCCACCGTGAGTTTGACACATGGAACCAGGACATGGTAGTCATAGTCAGTACTCACAGTGATGGTAGTGAGTGTGATTCTTAGACCTGAAATCACTGCACTCAACACATGTCGTTGGGCACATTTTGACATCATCAAACGCAGTCTTGAAACATGGGTTGTTATAAAGGTGATGATTGGGTGGCTTTGACACATGGGGCTTTTGAGGGGTGAGTGATAGATATGGGATTTGTCCCTCCTGAGGGAGTTTGATATCCAAGGCCACTTGATGAGTAGGATTGAAATAGGCATGCACACGCATGTGTGAATCAGTGTGTGATATTGATGTCATACATATCTCGTTCAATCTACTCTGAGATCAAGAAAGTGAATGAACGTTGACAGGATGACTGTTCCATGCCTTGAGTTCATTCGGGATATCAGTGACAAAGGAATTATACATTCGCTATAACACCATTCAAGGATTGTAGGATTGAAAGTTGTTCTCCAACTTTCTACTTTCACTTGGGTAGTAGTGATGTGTGACTAGGCACCTCTGCTTGTGAAGTCATAAGTGTTATGGACTTTCACTTCCAACACATAGGATTTAACTTGGAATTGGAGTTTTGTCCACAAGAAATGTTTAGATTGATTACTAAAGGAGTTTAGTAGTTCAATTAAACACTCAATCAATTGATAGCTCAATATCATAATGTTCAAGGTGTTGGACACATTGATTGGAGTATCAGATTGATTGAAATCGCAATTGACTGATTCTGCACAACCTGTACTCCCAACCGATCGGTTCATATGATGAACTGGTCGGCTGAGGTTGATGAACTGGTCGGCTCAAGTGTTGAGCCGATCGGCTCAAGATCAGGGTGAACCGATTACTTCAAGTGTTGAAACGATCGATTCAACTGGTGCAACCGAGCAACTTGGGAAAATAGGATTGATGAGAATTTTCCTTCCGTTTCAATTGCCCAATTTGATTGGGAAATAGGATTGGTATTCGATACCAATTGGGAACAAAAGAAGGAAAGTCAATCGGGAACCGACCAGGACCACCAACCGACCAGTTCACTTGTGAACCGACCGGTTCACTTGTGAACTGATCGGTTCACTTGTGAACTGACCGGTTGAGGTGTCCCAACCGACCGGTTCACTTGTGAACCGATCGGTTCAGGTCCCCAACCGACCATTTCAGTTGTGAAACGATCGGTTCAGGTTGCGAGTTGGTTGTTTTTGTGGAAAATCTTGAACCCTTCTACTCCTGCTTTTAGTCCCGCATTGCCCGGGATGGAGAACCCTGTCCCATGACCCTCCTATATATAGGGGTATTGGGGAGTTCTCAAAGTACAACTCAGTGCAACCAGTTGCTCTACAAAGTTGTCGTTCTCTCTAGTTTTGGTAACCGAGAGAGAGCCCGAGCAAGTTCTACCCGCAAAGGGAGGTGCAGCAAGGGAAGGACAACTGCAGTTGCAACTGGAAGAAGGAGAGTGTGTTGGCGAGTAGTACGTTAATAGGAGGGTGCGACTCCTTCCACTTCCTTGTGGGATAAGTAGTGTGGAGTTCCAGGTGGTCTGTGTGGACTACTTCAGAGGCGGGAGGTTTCTGCCGCTCAGGAGGACAACCTTCAATCCTGTCAGTCCCGGTGCGACTAGGAGCTGCACAGACACCGTCTAAGACAGGTGGTGAAGACCGCACAAGGCGCGAGGTATTGTCGCCGAGCAAGCCTCGGGACAAGGTATGATTCCACAAACCATCCTTTACTATTATATAGACGTTGACGCGTTTCCTTGTTCCGGGTTTGGGGGAGAAAATTTTTGTTTCCACTGCCTTCTCTACCTCCCCTAAAACCCAACAACATAGCCATATAAAATGTTGTTTAGAATGTTATCTAATCAACTCTAATGGTTCTGTCTAATCCTCATGTACTCCAAGATGAGGGAGGGTGATGGTTCTCAAGTTGATGGTTGAACCTAATCTTGTAAACCATGATCGGATAAAAGGAAACCCTAACTCTAATAATAATGAATGGTGATCTTGCTTGTTTCTCCATCATGGAATGGTTATGATGTTATGTGGTTGCCTCTCCTTTTTATAAGCTTCTAATTATGCAGGTGTTATGAGTTTGATGATCATAACTAGTGTATGTTATGGTGACTATGATATAATACATGTTAAATGAGCCTTGAGAAGCATGTTGTGGCAATTATGATACAAAAGTGACGAGCTGAGGGATTGATATCCCATAGCATGTGATTATGGTATTGATGATGTGAAAAATGGCAGTAATACTTGCATCATGTGGTGATAGTGTGACAAGTTCACACTCTATATGTTTATATCTACTGGAAGAGTACTATGCCCTTATCTTTGTATAATTTGTTATGATTTTATGCGTTGTAACTGATTGATGCTAAAAGACACTTAATTGACTATCAAGTAGTACATAATCATGTAGTTTTTCCATGTGCCATAGATCCATCTTAGTGTCAGCACTTGCTGGATGGTGAAATGGGTTTTCCCTTAGAGGAATCTTGGAGTCATATATTGTTGAGTATATGCATTCATAGGATTGGTTGTGGGCCATACCCTGGTAGGACTGCGACTGCGGGACATAGGCTAGTGATGTGTTGCTTATGAGGTTCTCACATGTGGTTGCCTCTCCTTTTTATAAGCTTCTAATTATGCAGATGTTACAAGTTTGATGATCATAACTAGTGTATGCTATGGTGACTATGATATAATACAAGTTAAATGAGCCTTGAGAGGCATGTTGTGGCAATTATGATACAAAAATGACAAGCTGGGGGATTGATATCCCATAGCATGTGACTATGGTATTGATGATGTGAAAAATGGTAGTAATACTTGCATCATGTGGTGATAGTGTGACATGTTCACACTCTATATGTTTATATCTACCGAAAGAGTACTATGCCCTTATCTTTGTAGAATTTGTTATGATTTTATGCATTGTAACTGATTGATGCTAAAAGACACTTAATTGTCTATCAAGTGGTACCTAATCATGTAGTTTTTCCATGTGCCATAGATCCATCTTAGTGTCAGCACTTGTTGGATGGTGAAATGGGTTTTCACTTAGAGGAATCTTGGAGTCATATATTGTTGAGTATATGCATTCACAAGATTGGATGTGGGCCATACCCTGGTAGGACTGCAGCTGCGGGACGTAGCCTAGTGATATGTTGCTTATGAGGTTCTCACAAGATGGGCTATGGGCCACATCCTGGTAGGAGCGCGGTTGTAGGTCATAGCTCAGTTTCACCAACGCCGAGACCTATATTAATGTGGGCTAGGATTTTCACTATTGACTATATGTCACATGTTGTAGTTGATTAGTATGTCTCTGTTGTGTACTCGTGTCATGACCACGAGGTTTGGTGAGGTTGTGGATTCTGACTCTTCCATAGACCTTGTATGGAACCGATTTCAAATTAGCAGTGGTTGGTTGGATTTGGGTGGTACAACTTGAATCCTTGGGGCATAATAAAATACATAATCAGTCGTGTAGTATCTTGCTTAGGTTCAAATACAAAAATATTGGATAGCCTTTCTTGCTTTTGTATAGTATAGTTGGTAGTGAATATACATGTTCTTCATATTCCTTTTATGATGATAAGATGTTTCATAATCTAATTATAATTGCTTATTCTGTTGGAGATGATTACATGCTTATCATAGATGTAGTTTTACTATTGTTCTTTAATCATCTTATCTATGCTAATAATAGTGTTGGTGGAGAGTTATATCTGTCACTGATATTTGGAATCTCACCCTGTGGGTTTCCCATATCTTTGTAGGTGGACACACACGAGGAGGTAGAGATCATACAATAGAGGTTGAGCAACAACAAGAGCAATAGCAGATGACAAGGTTGGAAGTGTTGTTGGAGGTCCTTTTGTTGTTGGAGTCCTAGAGTCGTCCATGTACACTCAGTTCCTTGGGAGAGATTGGGTGTGTTTTGTAGACATGTTTCATTACATGGTTTGGCTTGTATGTCCTTTTATGTACAAACATTGTGGATATGCATATATATATATATATATATATATATATATATATGTTTGGGAGAGGTTTTCTTATAATGGGATTATGGCATACATGATAAGTACCTCGTGACATGAAAGGACTCATATGTAAAGGTTTTTACTGTTTGTGAGCTTAATGAAAATGGTTTTAAATTTCTAGTGTTTTCTGGTAATCTATTTGTTTAAGTTTTGTTTCCACAGTTAGTCCTGAGTTATCTTGTGGTTTGTGGCATGGGGTGTCACATATACATAGTCCCTTGGTGTCAACATTTACAATTGAGATATAGAGTCCCCTGCTTTCTAACAACAAAACAAAATCTATTACAAAAGTACCCATAATTATGTGGTGAGATCCAACTCAGATTTGGACCCAGATCCGCCTTCCATCCTACCCCCTAAGACCTTTGTGCTCCTAGGTCGATTGGTACCTTTGGATGAATCTCTTGCTCTGACTATCTTTCGTTAGAATTCTGACGATTTTGTCAACTAGCCAATCCATATTCCAAAAGTGAAGTAGCCAAAGTCATAATCTTAAAGTCTTGCTACCCTATAGGTCCACTTTCTTTCTTTTCCCCTGGGATCCTAGAGTGACTTACTCTACTAGTAGTGCAGGCTTCAATTCTTCCCTTCTTTCACAGAATGAAAAAAGTACCACATGGGAGACCGGACGGTAAAAGAGCCAGTCCACACATGGAGCTAGAAGCTAGGTCATACAAGTTTATGCACAACAATTGACAACATGGATAATATCAACAATCTAAATGTGAAGGCTCTATTGGTTTCTATACATCACAACTAGAATCTAGAAAAGCTCAATGAACTCTTTAAAGATGTGGATAAAGGTACCATACTGAATATACCCATCTGTAACCGCAACATTGATGTATTATATAGGCTTCTTACACTCAATGGGAAATACATGAAAAGTAGGTAGAAAGCAGGTGCAAAAATAGTGCTTGAGAAAGGTCAGGCGGTTCTATAATCAAGCATAATAGTAATAGTTACAATAAGAATATGTAAGCAATAGGTGGGCGTCAACCCAATGTTTTAGCATGAATCTGTGATACAAAAGCAATAACTTGGTGTTTAAACAAGTCCAGATCAAGTATGAACTTTTAATAATTATTCCTAATGAAGCTTTACACCTATCTGTTATGAGAAATGGCCACCTAGGTATCTGAAGTTTGTCTGAGTGAGTTGGTTAATTCCTAGCTAGACTTAGAATCAGCTAGTAAGTTGGGAGATAAACAACAACAAACCTCCTAAATATAGAACTACTATTTCTCTTCAATAAAATCTTGGTTACTATGGAAAACTGTATAATCAGTGTGTAAAGAGGATGATACAAGTCCTCACTATCAGAAAACAATAAGAGCAAACAACTACACTGCAAGCCCATTTGGACTTTGGATAATTGTTATATCATAAACCATGGATGAGACCAACAAACTATCTAACAACCATGTTTCTTGATAGGCGTCACCTATAACACTTAGAATAGTAGAAACAAAATATAGTTTGTTGTATCAGCAAACATAGCTTAAATTTCTAGTCCTATTTCATTTGAAGTACAAATTATTATTAGCTTTTATATGACAGGAAAAAAAACCATGACACAATGAAGACAAATTCATAAGATTACAAATAGTTGTAACATGAAGAGCATATACTTAAGACTGGTACAGAAAACATGAAGCCTTGAAAGACACTCTCATCACCAAGAGACCATATAGAACTGGTCTATAAGGAAATTGATTTAAGGTGGAATCTTCTATGTTTTAACAGAAAATAAAGGTGAATAGAATAATAAAAAAAGAGCAAAAATAACACCCATCCAGAACCAAAACAAGATCACTACAAGTAATGAACAATATGGATAAGTGATACGACAAGATCAACTAAGTATTTTAGAACTCAAAAATATATAAGAATGAACATCAAGAAGATCCCCACATACAAAAAGAACCAAATAGATTTAGATAAGAATCTAGGTAACCAACAACGCCTTACATTGTACTTAACTAAAGTAAAGTATATGAAATGTGTTTATATGACAATCCCCAAAATTTTAACATCAAAAGAATATCTTTGAAATATGCAATGACTGGATATGATTACTATGGCTAAAAAAGGTTGGAATATGCTCTGATTTGCATGTTGATGGAAGCTTCATCAAATTTTGCAAGGTACATGAAACCCAACACCACATAATGGTGGAATATGAATGGGTACCAGAGAGGTCCAACCAATGAGAGACATTTTTCAATGAATCATTTCTTTGTTCCCCTATTCCTACTAGTAGAAATACCACATATGATTCCACATTGAAGCAATAAACATCTGATGGTGAGTCACTATTGGGTGGATGAAATTACCAGAATTTGAAATTAGTTAGCATTGCAACCAATGGGACTGTTGTGCAACAATTCATCACTTCCAAAAGAGGTTATTCAAATGTGGAGACCAATGTGGATTCTACATAGAAACCTCCACTTGTGGTAAACCCAACTCAGACTTGGGCAAATTTGGAGGAAAATGTTATCCAAGAATGTCAGCAAACAAGCTCACTGGAAAATTTAGTAGGAGAAATGGGAGTTTGGCACCCAGCCTCATGTAGAGAAACAACAAACACCCATATTTCATGTTCAGGACCCCAAACCAGAAGTTAAATAAGGAATACAAACACATAAGGTAGAACAATGGTTACAAACAAGTTTGACGTACTATTAAATGTGGGAAGCCACCCCAACCCATCCGTAGATAGTACTGACAATGGTCTTCCCCAAGAGTAATATAAACAAGATCGTTACCTGAAAAGTTAGGGAGGTCTACACAAGGACCCCCAAGACAATATTCGGAATGCACTAGTGGTGCCGGACATTACTTTCCTGATTGAGAATAAAGTGAAGAGAAAAAATTGTTACATTTTAAAGCAATGCATATGGCTTAATTCCCTATGGCTCCGAAACACTAAAAGTCATCATTGAGGAAGAATTTTGATCCTATGGGAAGACCCAAACCTCAAAATAAATAAAATTGATCAAAGTGATCAACATATTTACCTCAGATTGATGATGGGAGTTGTACTATTATTTTGACTACAATTTATGGGGAAAATGAGAACATTGACATAATCAAACTATGGAGAAACATTGTGAAAATAGCCATCAAATTTATTGAACCCTATGTTATCATGGGATATTGTAAGCAGCAAGAAAGAGTGAAGAGCACAGGGGAACAAATAATCTGATACAAAATTTGATGGAGGGGTTTAATTAAGCTATGAATGCTCTCATCCTATTGGAACCTAATGAAAAAGGGGCATCCTAGACCTGGGAAAACATACAGGATGAGGGTGAATACTAAAGGAGATTAACTAAAACCTTATTCGCATTCACTTGCATATAGAACCTAGACAAAGTTAATATGTATGACTACATATAGGGAGTTCACTACAAATATACAACACCATAAACAATGTCATATACACCATGTAAGTACATAGAAAAATATAAGAAATAGTAGTCAAGGAATCTCGATGAAGATGCATGTCAAGTAATGAAACAAACTGGCATATGAAATTATTGGTCAAAACACCAACTTTTTCCACATAGAAAATATACTATCTTAAAATTGTAGTTGGTTCATAGAATGCTAAGGAATAGGCATAGGCATGGTACATGTATCAACCGAGCCAACCCAATCTACTATGGGTTTAAATAGATCAACTCAACAATAAACATTTATACAATGAACATATAATAAATGTAAAAAGAAAGAGTTACATAAGTCCAATGTTGATCGTCATGACCCCCATCATAAAAATTCGCACCCTCCATGTCTTCTATGACTAAATCAAAGTCATCACAAATATCAAGATATCTTCCAAATCACTTGAAGTATTATCTTCAGATAAGCAGGTCCCATCCATGAAATTGTAATGAAGCTTCTCCTCCATGTCATAAGTATAACGAGGTGTAGTGTGCACAACAAAGCACCACTTCTTATGATTTGTGTTTGTCACATAAAACACTTGTTGTGCTTGGGAGGCCAATGCAGACGGATGATCAGTTAGAGCAATATGATTTAATTTGACTATTGTGAAGTCATTTTTAGATTTTTTTTGATGCCTCTATTTGCATTGACCCAATCACATTTGAACAATAAAACTTTAAATTGCTCATAATAACTTATCTCAAAAACATCTCTTAACACTCCATAGTAGGTAACTTGACCCATTATAGGATTTTTGTCCTTAGAGATGGCAAAACTTTCAGTCTGAGTGTTCACTATGATACCACTATTTTATATTTTTATGCCACATTCTCGATCCTTGGTGCAAAATCTAAAACCATTTGTTACATATCCCGCATATTGCATTTCCATTTGTTACGTCCCTCCAACTAGCACTAAAAGGTTTCCTGACATAGTTGTTGACTTAGCCTTCTCATCAATCTGAAAACATTATGAATTTAAGTTTTAATATGTTTTGCTATCATGCTAATGTAAATAACTTATTTAAACTCACATGTTTCTCAAACCATTCATTAAAACCATTCATATGAAGATTAGTGGTTTCCCATTGTCGTGCACATGGATTGACTTTCTTTAAGTACTAGATGTGCTCCCTTCTAACAAATACGCATGACACATAGATATTGACCTACATAGGAAAATTACATATTCAAAAGTAAACAATGATCTTACTTCACAAATGGATCGACTGCATCACAATTGGCTAAAACATATTGATGCACAGTTTTCAACATTGCACTATTGAGCATAATAGGAGTCTTCTTTCCTAAAGGACGCCCTTTATGAGAGTATATAGACCACTCCTCATTATCCACATTTTCATCTTCCACATCATTTCCAAACAATTTAGTGAACCTTGTCCCAACCCCTGAGAGATATCTCAAATAGAATGTAAGCATGCGTATGCCAAGTAACCTTCTGCTATAGAAGCTTTTGGAGCAGCTCTATTCCGCACATATTGTTTCAATTTTTTTAAGTGTCTACAAAAGAAGAAAATAATGTTTTGGAAAATTATCACACGATCTGATGTGAAGTTTGAATGTATTCAATTGTAAGAAATATTACCTCTCTACTGGGTACATCCAATGATAGAATATCAGTCTTTCTATCTTTGCTACTCGTGGAAGATGAACGACCACATGCTCCATCATGTCAAAGAATGATGGTGGGAGAATCTTCTCCAAGTTACAAAGAGTCATTTCCATTCTAGATTCTAACTTCTCAAAAGTATTTGGATTTATGACTTTAGATCATAAGTCGTTAAAGAATTTAGACAACTCAATTACAACAGATATAACAATTTTATTGGGCAACGCTACCTGTAAAGCTAATGGGAGAAATTGTTGCATCAATATATGATAATCGTGACTCTTCAACGCCATCAACTTTCTTTCTTTTATGTGTAAATTTTGAGCTAAATTATAAGAATACCCATCATGAACTTGAGAAAACTTCAATAGCTTACAGAATAATTCCTTTTTCTCCTTCTTCAAAGTAAAACATGAAGGTGGGATGATATTTTTATTTCCAATCTTGATAATGTGAAATCTATGTATTATGCCCATCTCTTCAAGGTCAAATAGAGAATGTTCAATATCCTTTGACTTTTCCATTTCTAGAAGTGTGTGAATCAAACTCTCACATACATTATTTTCGATGTGGATGACAGATAAGGTTATGCTTCCAGTATAACAACTCAAAAAATATACTTCACCTTTTCCAATTATACATTAAATTATCTAGATCTCTAGTTTGATCTAGAACTTGACTTCCAGACAACATCTTAGCAGCACTTCTCAATTCTTCTTTTCCATCAAATGATGAAGCATCTCTGGGAAATTTACGATCCATTGGGAGGAACCTCATGTAACCCATGAAACATGCTTTCTTACTATATGGTAGTCTGAGCGAGAACGTCTCCTTGTTGTAGAAAGGACATGCAAGATACCCACTAGTTTGCTATCCAGATAGATAACCATATGCAAGAAAATCACCTATCATCCAAAATAAGGTAGCACGCAACTTGAATACCTCTTTACGACCAAAATCATAAGTATCAACACCAGCTTCCCACAATTCTTTTAACTCCTCAATCAACAGTTGTAGGTAGACATTTATCATCATTCCTGGTTGAGTTGGACCAGGAATTATAATAGAAGGGATAAAATTTGGAGACTTCATGAACAACCATGGTGGCAAGTTGTACGGAATCAATATGATGGGCCAAATTCTATATGATGACTCATAAAGGCCAAAAGGATTAAATTCATCTGAAGTCAATCCAAGACGAACATTACGAGAATCAGAAGCAAAACATGCATGCATATGATCAAAAGTCTTCCACACTGGAGAATCTACTGGGTGTCGAAGAACTCCATCCTTGGTATGAGTTTCATCATGCCACCACATTAAGGGTGACACTTTCAACGACATGAACAATCTCTTCAAACTTGGAGTCAAGGAAAAGTAGTGCAAAACTTTGCAAGGAACCCTTTTCTTCTTTATGAAATTATTTTGTACACCTTCTTCATCAAGTCCTATTTCTTTGTGTCTTAAAGCACCACATTTAGGGCATGAAGTGTAATCTATGAAATCCTTGTGATACAAAATGCAGTGGTTTATGAAAGCATCAATTTTATCATAGTCAAGTCTAAGGTCCCTGATTATTTTCATAAATCATAATAAGATCTAGACAATGTCTCACCCTCTGGAAGAAATTCCTTCAAAAGCTCAAGGAGTTCAGAAAATGACTTACTACTCTAATTATTGATACATTTTATGTGAAACAACCTCACAATGATGTACAATTTAGAGTACTTATTACTTCTAGGGTATAGTTCCTATGCAACAATCTGTAACATTTTGTAAAATTACTCAGCTTCTACATCATCAACATACACAAATCCATTGTCGTTGTCTTCCATATTCTGTCCATCATGTGATACTCCATACGCATCATGCAACATGTCTCTCATGTCATCTTTCGATGTGTCATTTGTATATGTGAATCCTCAAAGCTATCAAATGAACCCTCACCATGAAGAATCCAATTAATGTAGCTTGTCAAGAATCCATTCCATAATAAGTGCTCAGTTGTGACTTGACAATTCTACATGTGTACATTGAAGCACTGCTTGTAAGGGCTTAAGATAGTCCCATCTCTAGTGTATTTTGCAAATGCATTCTCTATAAATTTAACCACCCCAAATCAGTACTTTGTGCTTGTTCTGTGCTCCTCATTGATCCAACTTTTATTTATCATAATGACCTATGACAATCAAGCAAATAAAACAAAAATTAAATACATAAAACAATTAGAAAATCAATACATAATGTAGTTTCAATATAGTAGATTTAATATAACAATACATAACTTAGTCTCAATGCTAAAAAAATGAGAGATGCATGTATGTTTGGGCACTTAGCTCGATTAGGGTGCATGGGCCGCCTAGGTGGGCACTAGGAAGACACACTACTTTTTTACATTATTATATACATGATATAAAATATGTAAGATATTTATGTGTATTTCATGATCTAATTCCTAAATATTAATTTATAAGTGAGTTGGTAGCTTAAAAATAATTACATATTTCATAATATGTTAAAATTACATAAATCACAATAGAAACCTAGTAAAAACATGTCTAGGCATCCCAGTCACCCCAAAGTGGCCTTCCAAGAGGTCTTAGTTGTTGGGTGGTGGAGGTTCCATACAACTAAATAAGGCATATTGCATGCACGTGATGGAGGATAAAATGATTTTTTATAATTCATACAACATGAGTTCTTTGTGAATGAGTGAGGCATGCATTATGTCTCTAACAATGTTATTCATTTCCCTGTTTAGTATTCTTACAAATACTCCTAAGAAGTTGATAGATATGCTATGTGAGAGCTTGTGTTCTCTAATGAATTAGATTGAACACCACATGCCTCAACTGGTCATTAGAGGCCCTAAAAGCTAAGGTGTTAAAAATTTATAGTTGTACTGGAAACTTTAACTATATATCAACAAGTCAATGTTCTGAATGATGCATTAAATGGTCTATTTTGTAATTATGGCATTGTTAATTGAGAAGTACACCAATATGGAGTAAAAAAACTTTTTAATAGTAGTAAATCCAATCTGAAAGACACCACAAAAAAGTGCTTCACCAACCATTACTACTCTATCATAATATGGAGACATGTTTTAGTTTATTATCGTACATTCTTATGTCTATGCTTCTTCTTTTCTGCTTTGTTTGATAATGTCGTCAGAATATAGCTACTAATTAGGTTAGTTTCATTTTGGTGACCCAAGATATGAAATCAAAGGGGTGTAATCTGGAGCCTGGAAGCAGTATATTTCTTTGGAAGAGGGACAAATCAAGCAAAATCACCCTCCCACTTCATTGACCCCATCCCCCACTTCATCAACTATACACTCATCGAGCATTTCCCATCAAGCAATCTTAATTGGTCATCCAACATATTGAATCCAACCTCAAAACTATCCATAATAGTGGAGGATGGCATGGCAAAAAGTAATGTTATAAATTGATGAGATTAGGGATACATGAACTGAAATAAAGCATAATTGTCTTCCCCAAATGCAAAAATGGGACCAGACTTTGGAATGGTGTGAATCTACCACATAATTAGAATTAACTTTTCTAAAAAAATCCTACCTGATCTGACGGTGAGGACGAACAACAGGTGCGAGGATCTCTAGAGGAGGAGAAGGCTTCACACAGCTGCTACTCGCCTCCTGAAGTGCCCAACCAATGTAGAGGATGAAATATTGCTTGACGACCACTACTTGCCTCATATAGTGGCTGGTCGATGGGGAAGAACTTTGATGGGCATCCTGGTGCAAAAGGGGTTGTCTCCATCAATGGGGAAGAATTTGATGGGCGCCCTGGTGTCAAAGAATCTTACTCTATCGATAGGGATACTTGGCCGATACCCGTGAGCCTTTCTCCACCCTGGACATCGATGGAGTGCAGGTAGCAAGGGGAGTGTTATCAGAGAGAAGGCCAGAGGGAAGGCGCCCCAGAGAGAGAAGGTCGGTGGGGGAAGAACCTGATGGGAGGCTACACAAGAGGCAAATTTGGTAGAAGAGCAACAATCGGTAAAGAGAAGTGCCGCAAAAAATAAAAGACATGCTACTTGTGCACAATCACACACTTACTATCGTGATAAATACAGTAAATAGGGAGACTGCACTGGTTTGATGGCACGAGTTAGGATGAAAAGTGGGGGATATTGGTGCCACCCCTATTTAGTTATTTTATTAGTAAATTATGTCAGGAAAAATTAGATACTTATAAGGGGTGTAAAAAAAGGGAGATGAGTTGTGAATAGTATTATTTGTCTTTAATTAAATTTGTAGTCAATTTTGTAGCTATTACCATCAATGAAATTGGTTTTACTTCTATTTTTATAGTTCGTAAGGAGAAGTAGTTTTAACTATAATTGAAATAAATATAGTTAGATAAATTGTATATAATTCATGTTTTCTTTTGTAGTGCAAAACCACAAACCCTCCTCGAGGTCCATGATAGGTAGTGAAATGAACCATTCACACTTAGGGTGAAGATTCAAAGTGGATTAGGCCCTAAAGGCTAATCTATGTAAGGTTAGGGGAAGTTCCACATAGGTGGAAGCAAGACCTTTGATTTCTTATTGTGATTGAGACAAGAGTTATGAAGGTTAGGAGAAGTTCCATAGAGGTGGAAGTGAAACCCCAAATTTCATTATAAAATAGAGATACAAATGAGAAAGTACAATAATTAAAATTAATGAGTTTTCCCCAACCTTATACTAATTTGGGAGAAAGGTAGAGGAGCTAAAGTCCCTACCTATCAAGAGGTGGACATGGACTTGTGTTTATTTTAGGGTTTCTGGCTACACCCTAAGATATGGATAATGTAATATGTATGTGATCATGTCGTGACAATGCCTATCTGATCAGGTATAAATCAGACAGATCCATGAAGAAATAAATAATGAAAAGATACATTGTTTACCTATCATTTCCTTATGCCTTCACGAGAAGATAATTTTGTTTGACAATATTTGATCTATTTGATAAAAACCACTAAGTATTGGAAAGGTTCTTAAATGTTGTACTTACTGCACTTTTGGTTATATTGGTTACTTAGCATTGGATAATGAACCAATGTATAAACTTTTAGGTTCTAAAAGTGAGACACATGCCAAATAACCCTCCAGCGTAGAAAAGTGAGCTATGAAGTCTTATGTGAATATGTAACATCCCAGGATTTGAGACCTCAGATAAAAAGATCTTATAAGGAATGATTGGACTACCCATATCACCAAGGTGCACCTCCTTTTCAGGGAGCCCATCTCTAAAGAACTCCATAGTTAAGCGTGCTCAGCTTGGAGTAGTACTAGGATGGGTGACCAGTCGGGAAGTTGATCCTGGCTTGCGCATCAGTGTGGACAAAGTGCGCAGTTAAGGCTAGTGGTGGTCTTTGGGGCCATTCGTCATTCCTAAAACTCTACTAGAGCCTTGGGCAGTGGGCCCAGGCGTTACAAATGGTATCAGAGCCAATTCCCCTCCAGTAGGTGGGGCCCACATGGGCATGACATGCCAGTCTTGAGCCGTGCGGTCCAGACATGTAGGAAAGGGCTGTCCATGGTTGACGTAGCCACCCTTGCGCTGGTATTCTGTGATCGGGAGCTGGGTGTCCATGGGCCATTGTGGGTCTGCACTGAAATGGGGAAGAGATTATGAGGCCTTATAATTGAGCCTTGATGAGGACGTCAAGAGTCTAAGTGGGGGAGATTGTAACATCCCAGGATTTGAGACCTCAGATAAAAAGATCTTATAAGGAATGATTGGACTACCCATATCACCAAGGTGCACCTCCTTTTCAGGGAGCCCATCTCTAAAGAACTCCATAGTTAAGCGTGCTCAGTTTGGAGTAGTACTAGGATGGGTGATCAGTCGGGAAGTTGATCCTGGCTTGCGCATCAGTGTGGACAAAGTGCGCAGTTAAGGCTAGTGGTGGTCTGTGGGGCCAGTCATCATTCCTGAAACTCTACTAGAGCCTTGGGCAGTGGGCCCAGGCGTTACAGAATACATTTTCTGGTGTGTCATATCTATATGGTTTGTGTATTGTGGTTTTGTGAAGAACATGTAGAGTAATTTTTATGTGTTTTGTAAAGTATTCATGACTTGTATATGTTCACATGCACCTGGTTTGTACATAGGTATAACAACTTGCCATTTTGAAAAAATGAATTATAACTCTTTGATAATGAATTATATGTTTAGTCATGCCATGTGCATATATGATGATTGATGAGCAATGTGTTTGAAAGTCTTTGTAGCCAAACGGTATGGCTTGTACATATGATGTTGAATTTTTTTTACAAAAGGGTCTTTGCAGAATAAGGTTTAAATGAATGATTATTTTATGCTTTGGCCTTTGTTTGTCTCTTGGGATTGTGAGGTTATAAGCCTCGAGATCCGGTATCAGTGATCAGGGTATTGATTGGTTATTCTGAATTGTCTCGACATCACCCATCCTAGTACCACTCTGGACCAAGCACACTTAACAACATAGTACCTATTGATGAGAAACTTGAATAGGAGGTGAACCTTGCTTATTTGGGCAGTCAATTATTTCCTTTTAAGACCATTTTATATAAGACATTAAATCCTACGATGGTGTGATACTTAGACTTTGACGCCCTTGTCAAGATTGATCTTTATGACCTCTTAATTTGTTACTCATTTCTTTTCAAATATAGAATGGTTCATGCAAACCCAAATTCCATTTACACCTAATCACACAAGGGATGCTCCATATTGCCTTAGTGGATCGCCCTTCCTCATGCATGGACCATACTACTCAAAGACACATGTGCATGTGGGCCCCACCTACTGGAGGGTAACTAGCTATTATATCATTTGTAACGCCAGAGACCACAACTTAATGCTCCAGTAGAGTTTCCAAAAGTGGTGGTTGGACCCACAGACCAACAATTGCCTCAACTTTGCAAATTGTCCTCACTTACTCATAGCTCAAGAAAACTTCTCAATGCATCAGGAATCCTAGTATTAGTCTTGTCCAAGTATGCTTACCTATAGATTACCTATTGAAGAGCTAATTGGAAAGGAGGTGAACCTTGTTTATTTGGGTAGTACAATCATTCCTTTTTGTATCATTAAAAATTGGGCTTAAAATTCTTGGATGTTGCAACTACACTCTTTACACTATAGCATTTTAAATAGATTTGATGGTCAATTGTTCTTTGTTTCATTGTTTCTACCAACATGGTAGAAGTAGAGTCATGAAGTTGATATAATGTCATGGTGTATGGGATGGGTCTCAGTATTGTAGGAAATTATTTGGTTCACATTTCTTTAAAAATAGATGCTTGGGGGATAAAGCTTCGAGCTTCCTCATCATGACATATTTTTGCTCCAATCAACAAGGGGGTGTTTCTTAAAATGTTCAAGGTTTTCATGTTTGTTTATGTGTAATGAGAAAGAGATGACACTAGAAACTGAACGTGCTATTAAATTTTTCTAGACTACATTTAAAATGATTTCAGATAAGATTCAAATCTTTAGTGAACTTCATCCTATTTTTGGGGCATTATTGAATTGACAAATGTATTTTCCCTAAAAATGTGCAATTTGGTTAGAGATACCGTTCCAATTAAAAAAATCCATTTTTTTAATTTTTAGAAAACATGAGGCGAAGAAATTTCCATTACATTATGATAAGAGGATCAAATATATTAAAAAATGACAATTCACACTTATATTTAGCTCAATCAAATAGAAATTCAATAACTTTCGATTATAAGACCTAATTTTTGCGTTGGACTAACTCCTAAGTGATAATTTTTGTCTTCAAGTTTTGATATATTTGTTTGGTTTCCATAGAAATTATGATTTTCATTACTCAAAGAAAGATAAACAATGAAAGTAGAAGTTGGTACATTGTTTATAGAAATCTAGGAATAAAAAAATGTCATTGAATGTTAAATCAATCTCATAAAACTCAAGATAATTGATAAGTTGTTATGAATTTTTTTGTACACACTCTTTGTATCTCTTGAAAATATTTAGGAAGCAAATTTTATAAGATACAAGGCATACAAGTGCAAGAAGTATCTAGTTAAGTCTTCTCCTCTCATGTGTTGCCTTGCTTCACATTCCCTTTTCCTTGTTCCCCTTCTTCAATACTGACATAATGCCTTAGGAACTTTAATGTCTCTTCTCCTTTGATGGGTACACTATTGATCATCTAATTTCTTGTTAAATAGTTTTTCTAGCCAGCTGGAGTCGTAGGGTTCCAAGCCAGTCCATGTGGGATGTGCCCATATATCATGCTCATTTGTTTGGCATAGACCTCTTTTCACTATCAACATTGATGCTTCATCTTTATTGATGGCTGTATAAAGTTGGTGGAATTCTAGCAAATGCATGACATATTCAGATTCTTCTTCCAATGGGGTTCATGATAATAAACTCGAGCTTCATGTCTTTTATCATGGTTGCATTGCTCATCGCCCTTTTGATGTGACCATAAAGAAACTAACTAAATTGGTATTAAATGGTGTTGGGGAGAGAGCACACCCTCAATAGAGAGATAAGGTGCTTTCTTCCCCAAAAAATATGCCAAAAAAGATTGATGTGACCCCAATATATCTAACCAATTGACGTGACTAGATGTGCCTTAGGCACACAATTGGGGTAAGAAATATGTAATCCTAATCAAAACACTCAAATACAATAAAACACTTTCCCACAAGTGCATGAGTTCATATCATATCATAGAAAATGACAAGTTAGGGGTCAAACCCAAGGGAGAGAGGGGGCGGTAGAGTAAAATTTTCTTATGCTAGATTCTTAATGTTGAGGATAGGGTTTATGGGTTTGATCTTGGATTTTAGATTACACTAAGGTGGTCAAGAAAAAGGAAAGTGCAAGAACAAAACCTAAGTAACCCTAGAAATTTAAGAATAAGGGGGATATGCAACAAAAAGAGAGAAATTACACTAAGGCAAGCTAGGGTAAGGCAAAGATTATGAACTACACTAGCAAAGTGATTCTACTTAAAAGAACTAGGAGATAGTTAGCTAAATAAGAAAGAAAACCCACTAAGATAGCAATTAGGAAATAAAAAACAATTAGGGTACTACACTAGAAATTGACTAGCTAAACTAGAATAAGTAAGAAAAAGCAACACTAACTACCCTAGCAATGTTAAACTAGAATGAACAAGGCAAGTGACGAATTAAACAAGTAAAGGATCTAAATAAACTAGCACTAATTAAGCATGGTAAATAATTAGGGTTTTAGATAATTACAAGATGTGTTGGTCATTTGGGGGTAATTTGACAATCAACTAGGTTGGGGATTATAGCATGCAAACATCAAGCACCCATTTAGATTATCAAACCAAACAAGCAAGTTAAGTGATAGTGAATTGCCCGAAACTACTACTTGACATGGATGGAATGTGGTATGTATAGGGGAGCTGTAGGGAATTATTGTGACAATGCAGGTAGCAGAAACAAAAATTCAACTACCATATTCCCCTTAAACTAATGGAACACATCAATAACTATGTAATGGAAGGATGGTTTAGAGGATATACCTGGTCCTAGAGCAAGTCCAGTGACAATCTCCTCATCGTAGTTGTGCGCCCTTTCTTGAAGTTGCACTCAAACAACGTCTGTGTCGGCCTCCTGATTGATCACCACATACGGTAGATTGATGTTTTCCTCTGAGCGGAAAAAGTATCCACACCTCAAGAGTAGTCCACACGGACCCTTGGGAACTTTTTTCGTTCTCATAAAATGGACAAGAAGGAGTTATCCCTTCACGTTGGCATACTAGTCACCAATTTTCTCTCCCACAATTATTCTCCCTTGCTATCCCTCCCTTTATCGAGTAGGACTTGCTAGGGTTCTCTTAGTTACCACAACTAGAGAAGACAAGCAATTGTCAGAAGCAAATGAGTTGTATCTCTAGGAAGCCCCCAATTCCCCTATATTTATAGGAGGGCCAGGGTCAGGGTTCCCAATCTGTACAGGAGTGGAAGGGATCAGAATCTCACAAGTTATTGAAACATGCGACAGGTGAAATGACCGGTTCACCAGTGGACGACTGGTTGGCATGTGATTTGATTGGTTCACCCAGTGTACTGATCGTTTCATCATGTTTCCCAACTAAAATTGTATTAGCAATTCTAATCCAATGAATACATGACATGACATCATTGCTAATCCTTGATGTAATCAAATTGCTCTTGTGAACCGGGTGGTTCATCTCATGACCATGAGCTAATCGGTTCACTAGGTGAACCAGTCGGTTCCTGTCGTGGTTCATCTAGAATTCAACCAATGCCTTATCCACTCAGCCTGACACCCCAAATGGTCGGTTCGACACTTGAAGCAGCTGATTCAGAGTCCAATCAGTCAATTGTTGTTTAAATTGAGTACCTAAATACTTTAATAGTCAATTTAATTATCATTCATGATTAAACTCTGATTCCCAGTGAATTCCTATGTGTGTGACCCTATAGGTCCTATATTACATTGACAGTGAATGTCCATAACCAATTATGACATCACAAGCACATAGTGGTGCCTAATCACACATCATTGCTACCTAAGTAAATGGAAAGTTGGAGAACAATTTCAACCTAAAATATATGATTGGTATTAAAGTGTATGTATAGTTCCTTTGTCACTAATATCCAGACTGAACTCGAGGCATGGAATTGACATCCTCTTCAATTGTTCAATCTATGTTCCTTGAACCAGAGTAGACTATTTGAGATATATATAAGATCAATATCACATATTGACTCACATGAGCATGTCCATGCATTTCTCAGTCTTGCTAATCAAGTGCTCAGGATATCATACTCCTATAGAAGGGATAAATCCCATATGCATAACTCACCGTAATCCCCATGTGTCATAGTGAACCCGCTCATCACCTTTATGGCAACCCTTATTCAGGATCACGGTGGATGATGTCAAATCATACCAAACAACATGTGATGAGTGTAGTGATTTTAGGTCTAAGAACTACAATCACTACCAACACTATAAAATATGATTCTGCCTACCTATTATGGTCACCATGTATCACTCTTATGGTGGATCTGTCTGATACATTATTCTCTAACAAGTATCTATGTGCTTGGTTTGATATCACATATCATGGCTAATGAGATTCTATCATCAACCAACACACACTCTGGTCTTATGTATTATTGATGTCTATCAGTCTTCCACAATAACATCTGACTAGAGATATAACAAGAATGTATGTACTCTTAACATCCATATGATCTCATTATTTAAGTCACATACTTGTATACATACATCATTGAGTAATATCATTCGCTAGACATTTATTATGTTACTTCATTATTTCATAACTGAATAAAAAAGAATAAATTGGAAGCATGCCTTTATTATTAATCAAATCATTTGCAAGTTATGCTATTCAAATCATCATATGATTGGTATTTAGGCATACAAACCAACAGACTGTCACTTGTACTTAGATTGAATCACCCTTAAATCTTATCCTAAGTGATCTAACATGACCATCATGCTTCTTCTACAAAAGTGTTTTAGTCAAGGGGTCAACAACATTGTTCTCAGTCGGTACTCTACAAATCTTTACATCTCCTTGATGTACGATCTCTCATATGATATGGAAAAGCCTTTGTATATGCTTGGAATACTGATGCGATCTAGGTTCCTTAACTTGTGTAATAGCTCCATTACTGTCACAATATAGCTCAATCACGTCGTTGATGCTTGGAACTACCCCAAGTTCAGAGATGAGCTTCATGATCCAAACAAATTCCTTTACTGCATTTGATGCAACAATATATGATAACCTCCCATTTTGGACGATTATCTTAGTCCTTTTCTTTAGTTTTCCATACTCTTTCTAAGTTAAAACTATACATAATCCTAAATTTACCCTTTTTTGTAAATATACTATCAGACTAACTTTTCCTTTCTATATATGCAGAAAAAGCACAAAAAAACCACAAAAGATCAACCCAACCGGTCTCAAGACCGCATGAAGCCAACCGGTCCCGAGACCGCATGGAGTCAAACGGTCCCAAGACCGCATGAAGCCAAACGGTCCCGAGACCGCATGGAGTTCAAATGGTCTCGAGACCGCATGAAGACAACCGGTCTCGAGACCGCATGGAGTCAAACAGTCCCAAGACCGTATGAAGCCAAACGGTCCCGAGACCGCATGGAGTTCAAACGGTCTCAAGACCGCATGAAGCCAAACGGTCCCGAGACCGCATGGAGTTCAAACGGTCTCAAGACCGCATGAAGCCAACCGGTCCCGAGACCGCATGGAGTCAAACGGTCCCAAGACCGCATGAAGCCAACCGGTCCCGAGACCGCATGGAGTCAAACGGTCCCAAGACCGCATGAAGCCAACCGGTCCCAAGACCGCATGAAGCCAACCGGTCTCGAGACCGCATGGAGTCAAACGGTCCCAAGACCGCATGAAGCCAAACGGTCCCGAGACCGCATGGAGTTCAAACGGTCTCAAGACCGCATGAAGCCAACCGGTCCCGAGACCGCATGGAGTTCAAACGGTCTCAAGACCGCATGAAGCCAAATGGTCTCAAGGTCCAAACGATCTTGAGGTCCCAAACGGTCTTGAGGTCCAAATGGTCTCCAAACCGTTTGGACTTCACTTAAGGCCTATAAATAAGACCCCAAGGGTCCTCCAAAAAAGGAGGAGGTTTTCAGATGCCCAAAGGCTGCCTCAATCACTCCAGAGCTCTCGCGACTTCCATCCTCCGCCCTGGGGCTGCCGGTCTGAGACCCATACTCCATCTTGAAGCTGCTTTCTCCTTCTTCGCCAAAGAAGGTTGGAAGGGGAGACCTCATCATCGTACAACCTTTAAAGACTGGTGGATCGTTGCTCTCTCTCCAAGGGGTTGACTTTCCTCTCTCCTTTGTGGGGATGATGCTCTCTCTCTCTCTCTCTTCTTTCCTCCTTCTTTGTCCTAATCATGAGCGAGTAGTCTCCTTCACTAGGGTGCGGGGAGTAGCCCCGCTACCCATGTTTTCATATCATGTAAATGTAATCCATAACTTGTAATATAGAGATCTCATCTTTTCAGTTCGACATCAAACGTTTAATGAATGCATGTTGCTTGATCTCCAACTTGTGTTATCCTTTATCTTTTAGTATGAATTGTCTACATTTGTACTATTAGATTCGAAACTCGTTTGTATGTTGGTTCTTGGTGCATGTATCCACCATGCACCTATTTCGGTATCTAGAAGTGTATCTCAAGAAGTGGAGTAAACTCACTATCATACGTTGCACTTTCATACTATGAAATGGAATCAGTTGACGTATGAAAGTGCAACCTTGGTAAGTCAAGGAACACACTTTGCGAGGGGAATGATGCAAAGTAAGTGATCATTTATTCGGGAATGGCTGGAGTTGCAACATTCCCGCACTTCTCGTAGTTATCTCTCCGAAAGGAAGCTAAGTCTACAAGGATACTAACTGACTAGACTCTTTTTGCAGGTTATGTTTTGCTTTGCATGTGTTGGTCCATGTGTAGTGGCGGTGAAAACCAGATCACATCCTAGTGACTTTTATCATAGTTTAACTCCTTAGAATTACTTGCTTTCTTTACTTTACATGTTCTTAGCTTAAATAACAAAACCCAACTTTCAATCTAAGTGCCTACTAGTAGTAATTAAGTGAAATTCTACCATTTTCTATCTTGTTGCTTGCAACAAGACCATTGTCCTGAGGATTCGACCCTTAACTATACTACGATTAGACTTCCACGTATCTTAGCATACGTGGGTGGAGTTATTTATCTAGTATATGCAAGGCTAAACCTAAAGGCTTACTACCTTTAGGATTTTTAGTTGGTGCACGCAATTCCACGTAAGTGGAAGCTCCATCAAAAATTGGCGCCGTTGCCGGGGACAACG
This sequence comes from Alisma plantago-aquatica, assembly GCA_963693085.1. NCBI lineage: Eukaryota > Viridiplantae > Streptophyta > Magnoliopsida > Alismatales > Alismataceae > Alisma > Alisma plantago-aquatica. The sequence goes on from OY856412.1 coordinate 1,214,624,093, forward strand.
GAACGTTGTATTTTCACTTAGTACCTTTCTATTTGGTTAGGATTTTACACTTTCTTTTTAATCATGACTCTATATCTTCTTGAAACTATCATATCTTTGTCATTATCTAAGGGTGCTCTCTTTTCTCTACTCAGGTAGAAAATGTACATGCGATCATCGCATAATTGCATATTCTCCCCTGATCTGGGGTACGACTCTGAGGTAGATAGAAGTTTCCACCGTCGAATCCGTCTCAATCACCAACGAGCTAGACAAATGGCTGACGAACAACGCCAAGATTCTTTGGTGATGGAGAGAGTAAATGCTGCCATCGCCGTTCAATGGGCACAACTTATCGCAGACACTCGTGCCCAAATCCAAGTGGAGATACGTGCAGAGGAGCAAGCCCGCATAAGAGCTGAGACTGAGGCAGCAACCCAATCTGCTCAGCTGGAGTTAAGGAACAAACAACTGAGGGACTACGCTGTCTTGAAGAACTATGAGGATAACCACCCGGTCCGGCCTCCGATTATCAATATTCCAAACTTCGAGATTCGGACCCAGTGGATCCAGATTATGCAAGGCATCTCTTTCTCCAGAGGTTTAGGAGATGATTGCATGGATCATCTGAAAAGGTTTAAGGCGATGTGCCGCCTAGTTCCACAAGCTGGTGTCGCTTATGATGCGATAATGCTTCATCTGTTCCATTTCACCTTGTCTGGGAGGGCCTTGAGTTGGTATAACTCACTTGACAGAGAACCAATAATAACCACCTAGGCTCCTCTTGAGGAAAAGTTCTTAGAGAAGTTCTTTCCACCCTCACTGACTTATGAAATCAGAGGGCATATCAATCACTTCTCTCAGTTACCTAGAGAATCCCTTGCTGAAGCATGGGAAAGGTTTAAAGAACTCTTGCGCAAATGTCCCCATCATGGAATCTCCCAGAACCAACTGATAGAAACCTTCTATCGGGGAGTAAGCGATGATATTAGATAGTTTTTAGATTCCTCATCTAGAGGAAACTTCATGAGAAAGAATTATGAGGACGCTTGGAAGATTGTTACACTCGGAGCTGAAAACCAGTCCAACTGGGGACAGTCAGCCGGTAAAGGTGTCCTCAAGGTTTACAAAGCTGAAGAATCTATAGAAATGAAGGCGATAGCTGAAGCCTTGAAAACTATAGTTCACAAACAACAAGCTCTCGAGACTTCTCTCGGAGAGATTGATAAGAAGAAAACCCCTATAGTTCACCAAGTCAAGGCCGCCACAGGATCCTGTGAGGCTTGTCATGCTTCTGACCATCCGACCCTTTCCTGCGGTATGCTATATAATGTGATGATGGATCTGCATCCACCACCACAACCATATGAACCTATCATTGATCAGTCGGAAGAGCAACTACCGAAACAAGTTAACTCTATCCACTCTATCCCTGGGCAAGTCTACTACAACCCTAATCAGCCAAGGAATCATCCAGGGTTTCAGTATGGAAACCCTGCTGGGACTGCCAATCCTCAACATCAAACACAGGGGGGATCTGCTAGTAGGCTACCACCTGGATTCCCAAACAATTTCAACCAAAATCAAGGGAATTCCAGGAGCAACTTCCCTAGGGATAACTACCCCAGGAACCAATCAGCCTACTACCAGTACACTCATCCTCCGCTCCATCCACAGCTGCATACTTAGCAACCTCAGCTGGCGTTACCACCCCAATAATCTCAACAAACCCAGCAACCAATTCCTCCGAAAAAGGCTCCTGCCCAACCAGAAGATGAAATATCCTTGATCAGGCAAATGTTACAATCACAGCAAACTATGCTTGCTAACCAGCAGGCTCAACAGAAAGCAGTTGAAGCTCAGCTTGCTCAGATCGCTGCACAATTAAAGCCCCCAGCAAGTACGTTTGCTGGGCAGCCTGAATCAAATCCTAAGCACGGACAAAACATACATGAGTAGTTGAATGCCGTCACCACCAGATCCGGACGCATTCTTCATGAGACTACCGAGATCAATCTTGATAATGATGACACACCGGTTCTTATGACGAGTGAAAGTCCGCAATAAGGAATGGAAAAACCCACAGAAGGCACAAATGGCAAAAATAAAGAACAAGTGTCTGCAGAACCCGAAGTCTCACAATTTAAACCTAGAATCCCGTATCCAGGTAGATTGCGCAAAACGAAGATGGACACCAGGTTTCAAAAGTTCAAGGAGGCGATGAAGAAACTGTACATTGACATCCCGCTCCTTGATGCTCTTTCCGAGGTGCCAGCCTGGGCAAAATACCTCAAGACCTTATTATCAAGAAAGTACATCACCGAGGAGCAAGAAACTATTAAGCTTGCTCAGACCACCTCTGACATCATCTTAAACAAAATGCTAAAAAAGAAGAAGGACCCAGGTTCCTTCGGAATCCAATGTTGCATTGGCAACGCATCTGCTAAAAAAGGATTAGCTGACCTTGGGGCCAACATATCTATTATGCCTTACTCAATGTGCAAACGTCTGGGTTTCACTGAATTGCTGCCTACAACAATGACTATCCAATTAGCTGATTCCACTATAACCGCACCTTTGGGGATCATTGAAGATATCCCGGTAAGGATAGGCAAGGATGCTTACGTATCGTGCGACTTTGTTGTCATGGATATTAAAGAAGACCCGAGGTATCCAATCTTTTTTGGCAGACCATTCCTTGCTACCGCCAGAGCACTGATTGACGTTGAAGCTGGTACCATCATTCTTAGGCTCGGAAAAGAAGCAATTCAATTCCGAGTCCTTAATAGTATGAAAGGCCCCAACATCCAAGAGGAGGTTTTCCTCCTTGATGCTATTCAACAAATGTCACAGTTGGAAATCTCCGAGCCAGTTGACGAACTTGAAAATGTTCTAATCAATCCGGAGGTTGAATTCTCCACGAATGAATTAGTTCAACAGTGCCTCCAACATCTAGAAAAGGCCGAAGAAGCGCCAAAGGCCACTTTTGAAGAACTTAAAGCCGTTACTGTTATAGAAGCAGCTGAGCCACCGAAAGCCCCTGAATTGAAGACTTTACCTACAGGGCTCAAACATGTTTTCTTAGATGAAGAAAAACTATGCCCAATCATCATCAGATCCACCCTTACAAGAGATCAAGAAGAAAAGCTTCTGAACGAGCTAAGGAAGCATAAAAAGGTCATAGGATATAAGATAACTGACCTAACGGGCATAAATCCAGCCCTGTGTATGCATAGACTTCCTATGGTTGACGAATTCAAGCCCTCTCGAGAACATCAAAGAAAACTGAATCCTAATCTAAAGGAGGTACTTCGTCTGGAGGTCCTTAAACTACTCAAAGTCGGCATGATCTATCCTATTTCTGACTCCCAGTGGGTCAGCCCCGTTCAGGTTGTTCCAAAAAAAGGGGGCACTACTGTAGTGCTCAATGACAAAAATGAGCTAGTGCCTACCAGGACTGTAACTGGATGGCGAATGTGTATTGATTATAGAAAGTTGAACAAAGCCACAAGGAAAGACCACTACCCTCTACCTTTCCTTGATGAAGTCCTGGAATGCCCAGCTCACCAAAAATATTTTTGTTACCTCGACGGTTACTCCCGGTTTTACCAAATACCCATACACCCGGAGGACCAGGAAAAAACCACCTTCACATGTCCTTTTGGGACATATGCATTTAGAAGAATGCCGTTCGGGTTATGTAACACACCCGCCACTTTCCAACGATGTATATCTGCTATCTTTGCCGGTTTAACAGAATCTGTCATGAAAGTGTTTATGGATGATTTCTCAGTGTACGAAGATTCTTTCGACAACTGTTTAATAAATCTTGGACAAGTTCTGCAACAATGTGAGGAAACGAACCTTATCTTGAATTGGGAGAAATGCCATTTCATGGTAACAGAAGGTGTCGTCCTCGGACACAGGGTAAGTGATAGGGGAATAGAGGTTGATAAAGCAAAGATCGATGTTATCTCAAAGCTGTCACCTCCAAAGGACATAAGAGGAGTTCGAGCTTTCCTGGGTCATGCAGGATTCTATAGGAGATTCATCAAAGATTTCTCAAAGATTGCCAAACCCATGACCCAACTCCTGACCAAAAATGCTGAGTTCATATTCAATCAGGAGTGTATGAAAAGTTTCTCTACCCTTAAGGATGCATTAATCTCCGCACCTATTTTAAGAGCTCCAGATTGGTCGCAGCCCTTCGAAATCATGTGCGACGCAAGTGATTATGCCATAGGGGCCGTTCTAGGACAACAGATTGATAAGAAACCCTATGTTATCTACTACGCATCTAAAACGCTAGATGAAGCGCAGAAAAACTACACCACCACGGAGAAAGAGTTTCTGGCTATCATCTACATGTTTGAAAAATTCCGCTCTTATCTGATTGGCTCTAAAGTTATCATCTATACTGACCATTCTTCCATCCGATACCTGATTCAAAAACAGGATGCCAAACCCAGGCTTATCTTTTGTGTGTTAATGCTTTAGGAATTCGACTTAGAGATCAAAGATAAAAGTGGCGTGGAGAATGTTGTGGCCGATCACCTCAGCAGGATCGAGGTTGAAGAAAAAGATAAAATCCCTATATGGGATTCTCTTCCTGATGATCATCTTATGAAGGCCACTCATGGTTTCCCTTGGTATGCTGATATCGTTAATTATCTAGCCACAGGGATTATCCACCCATCTGCTTCCTACCAGGATAAAAGGAAGTTCCTTCACGACATAAAACATTATTACTAGGACGAACCCTACTTGTTCCACCTTTGCGCCGACAGACTTTTCCGTCGTTGCCTGCCAGAAGAAGAAATAACCCCGGTCCTAGAACATTGCCATTCCGGACCCACAGGGGGGGCATATGAGTGCCAAGAAAACTGCCATAAATTTTTTACAATCTGGGTTCTTCTGGCCCACCATATCAAAGGATTCTTACGATTTCGTGAAAGCCTGTAATAAATGCCAATTTTCTGGCAATATATCAAAAAGAGATGAAATGCCACTCACCATGTGGCAGGAAATTGAGCTTTTTGATGTATGGGGGGGTAGATTACATGGGCCCTTTCCCCTCATCCTATGGCTTCTCTTACATCTTGGTCGCGGTGGACTACGTCTCTAAGTGGGTCGAAGTTGTACCCACAGTGTCCAGCGATTCCAAGCCTGTTATCAAATTGTTCAAAGATATTATTTTCCCAAGATTTGGAGTTCCGAGAACTGTCATATTGGAGGACGGGACCCATTTCTTGGAATGAAGTTTTGAGGCCTTACTGAAAAGATATGGAGTCAATCACAAAGTCGCCACGCCTTACCATCCACAAACTAGTGGTCAGGTGGAGGTATCTAATAGACAATTAAAGGCGATCCTTGAAAAAACGGTGAACACAAACCGCACTGATTGGTCCGCCAAACTTCCTGATGCCCTTTGGGCATACCAAACTGCATATAAAACACCTATCGGAACAACCCCGTTCCGCTTGGTGTACGGGAAGTCCTGTCATCTGCCAGTAGAGCTGGAACATAAAGCTTGGTGGGCCATCAAACAATTAAACTTCGATCTCAAAAGCACAGGAGAGAATAGACAGCTCCAGTTGCAACTAGAGGAGCTCCAATGACGGCCTATCAGAGCGCTAAAATATATAAGGAGTAGACAAAAATGTGGCATGATGGTCACCTTAAGAGAAAAGATATTGCCGTTGGTGACAAAGTTCTCCTCTTTAACTCCAAGCTCAAGTTGTTTCCCGGAAAACTTAGGACAAAATGGTCCAGGCCTTTCACTATAAAGCATATCTACCCAACTGGAGCAGCCATTATTGTCGACAACAACGGAGGAGAAAGAACGGTCAACGTTCACCGTCTAAAAAGATATTACACTCCGGAAGACAAAATGCCATGACAGACTATCGAAATCAAAGATGCTATGCCAGCAGCATAACATCATTACAGCTTCGTCAAGCCAGCGACGTTAAACCAAGGCGCTACTTGGGAGGCAACCCAAGATTTCAACCTTTCTCTTTATTTTCCGTTCTTTTATTTTCCTAGTTTTATCTTATGAAAATACACAAAAAATTCACATAACTAAAACCAACAAAAAAATAAACAAAAACAAACAACATAAAAATATATAAATAAAAAACAAACATAAAAATATAATATCTTTTCTACCTTTGCCCTTCCAAACAGTCTTGAAACCGTTTGGAGCCAAGCGGTCTTGAAACCGTTTGGACTCCAAACAGTCTTCAAACCATTTGGAGCCAAACGATCTTGAAACCGTTTGGAGCCAAACGGTCTTGAAACCGTTTGGACTCCAAACGGTCTTTAAACCGTTTGGAGCCCAACGATCTTGAAACCGTTTGGAGCCCAACAATCTCGAAATCGTTTGGAATGCAAATGGTCGCTAACCATTCACTATAAATATAAACCCTGTCTTTCTCTCTTCGAACTCTCAAAATTTCTTGTGTTTCTATTCTATTGCTCTTGCTTCCCCCTGTTCCCGCGTGATTCTCCTCCGGCGACGTGGTTCCCGTGCTTCTACACAGTAACCACACCTCCGTCCACCGTCCTTTGCTTCCTCACCGCCGCTGTTACCACCTACTGAAAGGTAGTTCGACCTTCTTCTCTTCCGCCATCATCTCCGCCGGCGCCACCATCGGCTCTGTCCACCGTCGCCGTCTTCCCCGCCGTCTCCATCACCAGAGCCACCGCCATTTTCATCACTGTCTTAATCGCCATTTTCACCACCGGATTCACCGTCATTTTTATCATCGTTTTCACCATCGCCCTTATCGCCGATGATCACCGCCGCTTTTGCCGTCGTCGCCAACGTATCCACCGTGGCTATGTCGTTTTACCTTCATCTTCGCCTTCTCCGATGGCCACACGACGCTTCATTCTCCAAACGGTCCTTGAAATTGTTTGGGACCAAACGGTCTTGAAACTGTTTGGGACCAAACGGTCTTGAAACCGTTTGGGACCAAACGGTCTTGAAACCGTTTAGAACCAAACGGTCTTGAAACCGTTTGACCTTGCACATTCATCTAATTTCCATAAAAATACAAACATACATAAATATTAATAAAATCAAATCTTTCTAAACATGTTATTATAACTCTTGATTTCTCATTCTACAGCTATGGCATCACCATCAAAGAACGTCATTGGGTTCAAAGACCCTGAAATATGGAAACGAGAGGAACTGCTGAAAAAACAAGCTCGGCTCCAGAAGATAAGAGTTGACTTCAACAGGACCGGGAAGGCACCTCCAAATATCAAAATAATGGACGTCCTGTGCGAGCTTGATCGCCTCGAGAAGTGCCTAGCCGAGGCACCTGAAGAAGAAGTTGAGATCTCTTCTTCTGATGATGAAGGCTCGGAGTACAATCCTAACTCCGAGGAGGAATCCCCTGCTAAAGAACAAAAGGGGAAACACAAGGTCTTGGAGACTGCATCTGGGCATCCCTCCAAGAAACGGGCAAGGAAACAAGTTTGACCTGCCTCTGCCATGGATCAACCCTTTGCAAAACCTACCACCACCATCCCTGCTACTACCACCATTACCACCACCATCCCTGCTACTACCACCACCATTCCTGCTACTACCACCACTACCACCACCATTCCTGCTACTACCACCACTACCACCACCATTCCTGCTACTACCACCACCATCCCTGTTACCACCCCCACTTTCATTCCCATCACCACCACTACACCACCACAAGAAAACCTCTTCATCCAAACCAACCTCCCCGCTGACAAAACACTAAAACCCACCAAGTATGTGTGCTCCAGCATACTGCGTAGGATGGGGATATACGACCGCACCTTCGACGTGCTAGACAAAGCCAACCTCGCCAGGTTGTGTCTAGTACCTGAAGTATCCTACTCCGAACCCACTACAGAATTCTTCACTTTTCTGACCAAAGAGCCCGTCGACATCATGGATAGGTCATGGGACGGGGGTGACAGAAGGCTCGTCACCCAAATCTTCGGCAGCAAGGTTGTCATAACGGAAAATATGCTGAACACAATCTTCATTGACAACCAGGACCAACTGCGGAAAGCCATGGAGGTGGGGACCGAACATTCAGAGTTCAACAGACACAAATTCTGGAAATCTCTAACCGGGATCCCCACCTATGACGCAAAGACGTGCAAATCGTCAAATATACACTCTGGCTTTGTGCGCACCCTGCACAAAATTCTCGCTGGTGCACTCTTCCCCAGGACAGAGGGGGGAAACGTTATAATTTTAGATCTTTTCATTCTCTGGTCTATTCTTAATGAAAGGCCGGTCAATATCAGATGACAACTGATCTAGAAACTATCAACCTCCATCCTGGGGAAAGAAATCTGCATGGGGGGGCATGTCACATCTATTATCAAATACCTCAAGATGGACAGACCCCTACCCCACTGCACGTAACTAAAGGGCGACATCCTTACCAATGAAAAAACTCTGAAGAACTCCTTCATCATCAAGAAAAAGGATGGGAAACTACACTATGTCTTCTGCCCTATGGTTAAGTCATACAGAACACTCATCCTGCTTCCGGATCTAGCAAATTACGACACCAAACAGCTCCTCTTCTCTGATGAGGAGCTTTCACAACTACTAGCTTCGATTAAAACAACTGAAAAGAAAGCTACAGTGGGACAAACGGAGCTGAGCATCACAGCCCCGGCAGCTCGACCAACAAAAATACCTATCAAACAACCTTCTAGAAGGCAGTCGCAGGCCCAACAGCTGTCAGGGACACCAACATCTAAGCCAAATCCTGAGGCCGAGAAGCTCCATGAAGAAATCTTAACCTCCTCCTCAATCGACTCTTTCATTCAGAGTCTACACGAGCAGCTAACCGCTGCCACCACTCCACCTTCCACCATTCCAACATCTACCACTCCTTTCTTCCCCATCACATCCATGCAACCATTCACATCCTCTTCATCACCCCTTTTCCCTTCGGGCTCTCCTTTCTCCACCCCTATGCCCGACTTTACCACCTTCCCTTTCACCTCCGCAGTTTCCACCCCATCACTATCTCTGCCACCGCTTTCACCACAAATTCCACCACTTTTCACATCTGCCACCACCCCGACACCGTTGGTGACTACATCCACAATCACTACGCAGCTCGGGGCATCATCAGTGTCTTTTCCGCAAGACACTAACACCATCCCACGCAGACCCTAGCCATCCCACCCTTCCACTCCTGGGGTCCCTTTTGCCAATATCAGTGAGGAATTCGGCCGTCAATTCGACGTTGTCCGAAACCTCCTCACCGATCCTTTTAATATATTAAATTCTATTTTTTCTTATGTGCAGGGTTTATCACGACAGGTGGCCACGATCGACGAACAACACCGAACCTTGCCTACCATCCTCCAAGGCTTCCAGCAATGACAAGATGAGGTGGCTAAGCAAGTTGAGCACATCAACAGTCACTATAACACCTTGCCGGACCTGGTCCTTGGAGCAAGGCGTCAGCAAGAAGCAACGACAAAGCAAGTCGATGAGATCTCCACGCAGACTCAGCCTCTGCCAGAGACTCTCCGCGAGCTCCAGCAACAACAAGCAGATCTGAGCACGTGCTTGGACACCATCAACAACACACTCACACAACTACAACATCGCCAAGAGGAGTCCAATAAGGATGAAATCCAGCAGCTACGTGTTCAAGTTACAAATCTTACAGCACATCTCCTTTCCTCCGAAGGCAGATATACCGACCTCAAAGAATCCCATGATGCACTGCTCGAAACACACGAGCATCTGCAAGTGGATTTCGATGAGTTACAAGCCACCCATCGGCGGTGAAAAACGTCCGCGAGTAAAAAACAAGTAGACAAGGCAGCAGACGACAAGGATGGCGATGATGACGAAGAAGACGACTCCGACTCATCTGCTAATTCAAACAAAGATAACACCTCTTCTAGTGATAAACATGATGACAGAGAGGACCCTGGAAATGCAACAAAACCTTCTAAAAGAGGTTCCGACAAAGGTCACCATGACAGTGACAATCACCCCAAGTCCCCACACAATGATAATGTCAACATGTCATACGGGGACCAATTCTTTGATTATTCCGCACTGGGGTCCATCGGGGAAGCTACTAAAGACACAACTTACGCTGAGTTCCACCAGTGTATACTAGAAACCAGCGCCAGCCCACCAAAAATGATTGCCCCACCTCTCTCCACACCTTCTCCCTATGACGAGGGCAAGGCAGAATGAGTAAGTTTAGACACCGATGAAGACCTCGATTCTGCCTCCGACTCGGACGATGATCTACCAGGCCATGAACAGGCCTTAGAACAACATGCTTCTCCCCCTCCATAAGAACTTCCCCCGCCACCACCTCTGCCGCACAAAATGCATGACCTGGATATGGCGGCCATCTCCACTTTAGATGCTCAGGACATTTTTATACTGAACACTATAGTGGACGATGCAAAGGCGGGGGAAGACATAATTTATCATAATCCAAAAACTAGGCGTAAGATGACACGTGAAGACTTCCACAGCATCCTCCGACCTCGGTCCATGATGCCTATGGCAATCTTCCGTGTCCTCCTCGCCAATAGTATAGAAAAGTACAGAACTTCTAAGCGGCAATAGCCGGTACTTAACGCCTCGCCCACTCTGTCTATTGGCCTTTTATACAAAGACATAAGAGCAAAGTCGATCGAGTGGCTGCGTGCTGGTTTAGCACGTCGGGCACGTTATCTGACCGTGCCTTTCCAAGTTTCGGACCAATGGCTTTTTATGATCATGGATACCGAGGCACAGGATGCCAATGTGTATAATTTCTGTGGCGCCGAGCTACCAGCCGACACAATAAACTTCGTCGGTGAAGCTGCAGGAGAAGCAAGGTGTATACCCTTCCGGCTGCTTAAATTAATTTGGGTTGCCCGCCCATCTCTTCGCCAAGATTGGAGCCAACCTTGGTTCAATATCATAAACCCTCAAGTCTGAGCCACCGAGGGATCTGGGGATTGCGCTTTCTGCACCATACGTCACATCCAAGCGCTGAACCAGGAAATCCCATTTAACGATCTGGTTGCTGAAGATTTTCATTCCTTACGCGGACGTTATGCCATGGAGCTCATCTGTGATAGGCGGTTCTTCAAGGACCCAACTATGGCACCAGATGACGTTCCTCGCTATCTCTTCTCAGCTATCCAGCGACCGCAGCGGAGACCCTTCCGACAAACTCTGAAGGAGTCAGAAAAGACCAATATGACAGTCACCGATATCGAGCAAGCTACAAGCAATATTGATCCTCTGTCTGCCATCGAACCAACCTTTCCTGATTTTGATCGCAATGCTTGCAAAGGTCTCTCCGACCTCGAGTTGCGTCTCATTATGGCGCGGCTCTCAGTCGACAAAGATGGGCTCATATTCATGTCTCGAGACATTCTTGTAATGGCAGACACACTACGAGAGACTTTACAAATTAAAGGACCGCTCTCTGTAAGTTTAATGGCCGCCTATCAGTTTCTACTTGGCCAAAACAACCCAACAACATACATGGCGTCCCCATATATGAAAGATGATCTTCTAAAGCTCAAGAACTTCGGCACAACTGACGCGTTGATATCCTATCTACAACACACAACGCCGATGTTCATCATGTTACCTTTCCTCTATCATGAGCACTGGATGCTCCTGGCAACAAATCTCCCAGAAGGAACAACCACAATATATAATAGTTCCGATAGCCAGTACAACATACGATAGAGAAACTCCGTCGTGACATCGAAGACGCCAATAGAAGTAGTGGCAAAGGAGTGCACCGACAAGTTAATAGATTTTCTGAGTCAACATACAAGGGCGTACGATAAAGAGCATTTCCACCGCCCTTCCTTCTGCCACAAATGCCCCCAGCAAATCCGACAATTGAAAGACTGCGGCTTCCACGTCCTCTACTGGATGTACACCATCATCGTTCTCCGAAGACCAGTAGAGGAGATGACTGACGTGGATTACCATGCTCTACGAGGACAGTTCGCATCCAACCTACTTCATTCCCCGGGGGCAAATGCAGATTTACCTTAGCTTGCAGCCCTTGTCCTAATTACTCCTCAACCTATCACTTTGACACTCTGAGGACAGAGTGAGTGATAAGTTAGGGGGGGTACATTAGACAAGGGCAAGGTATCATTTTTACATCCCTCTTCCTTCTTTTCTTTTCTCTGTTTATACATTTTCCCTTTTTAACTTTCTTTTTAATTAACCCTTTTTGAGTAGAATCACCCTCATTTAACTCTAGAATCATGTTAGTCCCCAAAAGTAAATAGCACTTAGACATTTAATGGCGATTTAATAAATGTCACTCCACTATTGATTTTCATGCTTTTGCTTCAATTCTTTATCTGACTCTCCATAGGTCAAAATCAAGGCAGAAATAAGCCAAGCTCTCAAGGATGAGAGGGGAATCATGCAACTTCCAAATCAAGAAGTTCTGCAAGTGGACCACAAACCAAATAAGTGCATGTTGAAAAACCCTAAGAATAGCTTTCCTCTCTTCAAAATAAAAGAGGCTTGGCCGCCCAAAATAATTTTCCTAGCAAAACCCCAAAACCCAAGCCTGCGAGTTATTGAATACAAGCCAGAGAGACGAATAAAATTATGAGAGTTGTGCCATGAATAAGGATCTATATAAAGAACCGATGAAGGTTTCACCCGGCTGACACATTCCGCTTCCCTCACAAAGGCAGATGTGTTGTGCCCGGTAGTGAAACCCTAAGGTATCTAAATATATGAAAGGCTCATAAAGGACTCACCCGGCCGGTACATTCAGCTGCCCTCACAAAGGCAGATGTGTCGTGCCCGGTAGTGAGATCCTAAAAGCATAGACAGCCCCTCCCCCACTTGAAGGGGGAGCTACACTTCAAGCCTTTAGCCAACCCTCATACCCTCTCTAGCTTCCAGTAGGTATTTCAGAGAGGTATAAAGTTGATTAGAGTCAACAACATGCACAAAATAAAGGTGGTCCCAATGCTAACTATGAGATACGGAAAGAACCCGAGACCCGAGCAACTCTCAAAATCTGAAAGAGTCAAGGCAAGCAATAAGACTTGATATGACCTTAGGTGAACTCAGGTTAAGAATTGAAACAAGAGTATGGAAATCCTAACTAAATAGAATCGCCTCGCCATTACATGTCTCAGCTCTATCTAACTTGAGGACAAGCTAGACTCTAAGTTAGGGGGGGTGATAACCTCCCATTTTGGACGATTATCTTAGTCCTTTTCTTTAGTTTTCCATACTCTTTCTAAGTTAAAACTATACATAATCCTAAATTTACCCTTTTTTGTAAATATACTATCAGACTAACTTTTCCTTTCTATATATGCAGAAAAAGCACAAAAAAATCACAAAAGATCAACCCAACCGGTCTCAAGACCGCATGAAGCCAACCGGTCCCGAGACCGCATGGAGTCAAACGGTCCTTAGACCGCATGAAGCCAAACGGTCCCGAGACCACATGGAGTTCAAACGGTCTCGAGACCACATGAAGCCAACCAGTCTCGAGACCGCATGGAGTCAAACGGTCCCAAGACCGCATGAAGCCAAACGGTCCTGAGACCGCATGGAGTTCAAACGGTCTCAAGACCGCATGAAGCCAAACGGTCCCGAGACCGCATGGAGTTCAAACGGTCTCAAGACCGCATGAAGCCAACCGGTCCCGAGACCGCATGGAGTCAAACGGTCCCAAGACCGCATGAAGCCAACCGGTCCCGAGACCGCATGGAGTCAAACGGTCCCAAGACCGCATGAAGCCAACCGGTCCTAAGACCGCATGAAGCCAATCGGTATCGAGACCACATGGAGTCAAACGGTCCCAAGACCGCATGAAGCCAAACGGTCCCGAGACCGCATGGAGTTCAAACGGTCTCAAGACCGCATGAAGCCAACCAGTCCCGAGACCGCATGGAGTTCAAACGGTCTCAAGACAGCATGAAGCCAAACGGTCTCAAGGTCCAAACGGTCTTGAGGTCCGAAACGGTCTTGAGGTCCAAACGGTCTCCAAACCATTTTGACTTCACTTAAGGCCTATAAATAAGACCCCAAGGGTCCTCCAAAAAAGGAGGAGGTTTTCAGACGCCCAAAGGCTGCCTCAATCACTCCAGAGCTCTCGCGACTTCCATCCTTCGCCCTGGGGCTGCCGGTCTGAGACCCATACTCCATCTTGAAGCTACTTTCTCCTTCTTTGCCAAAGAAGGTGGGAAGGGGAGACCTCATCATCGTGCAACCTTTGAAGACTGGTGGATCGTTGCTCTCTCTCCAAGGGGTTGACTTTCCTCTCTCCTTTTTGGGGATGATGCTCTCTCTCTCTTCTTGCCTCCTTCTTTGTCCTAATCATAAGCAAGTAGTCTCCTTCACTAGGGTGCGGGGAGTAGCCCCGCTACCCATGTTTTCATATCATGTAAATGTAATCCATAACTTGTAATATAGAGATCTCATCTTTTCAGTTCGACATCAAACATTTAATGAATGCATGTTGCTTGATCTCCAACTTGTGTTATCCTTTATCTTTTAGTATGAATTGTCTACGTTTGTACTATTAGATTCGAAACTCATGTGTATGTTGGTTCTTGGTGCATGTATCCATCATGCACCTGTTTCGGTATCTAGAAGTGTATCTCAAGAAGTGGAGTAAACTCACTATCATACGTTGCACTTTCATACTATGAAATGGAATCAGTTGACGTATGAAAGTGCAACCTTGGTAAGTCGAGGAACACACTTTGCGAGGGGAATGATGCAAAGTAAGTTACCATTTGTTCGGGAATGGCTGGCGTTGCAACATTCCCGCACTTCTCGTAGTTATCTCTCCGAAAGGAAGCTAAGTCTACAAGGATACTAACTGACTAGACTCTTTTTGCAGGTTATGTTTTGCTTTGCATGTGTTGATCCATGTGTAGTGGCGGTGAAAAACCGATCACATTCTAGAGACTTTTATCATAGTTTAACTCCTTAGAATTACTTGCTTTCTTTACTTTACATGTTCTTAGCTTAAATAACAAAACCCAACTTTCGATCTAAGTGCCTACTAGTAGTTATTAAGTGAAATTCTACCATTTTCTATCTTGTTGCTTGCAACAAGACCGTTGTCCTGAGGATTCGACCCTTAACTATACTACGATAAGACTTCCACGTATCTTAGCATACGTGGGTGGAGTTCTTTATCTAGTATATGCAAGGCTAAACCTAAAGGCTTACTACCTTTAGGATTTTTAGTTGGTGCACGCAATTCCACATAAGTGGAAGCTCCATCAATATACTTGAACTCTGTTGTAGAATCGATAAATGTCTCTTGTTTAGAACTCTTCGAACTCATAGTTCCATTATTGAGGCAAAACATGAATCCAAATTGCAATCTGTAATCATCTTTGTTAGTTTGGAAGCTTGCATCAGTGTAACCCTTTACCACAAACTCTTCCTCTCCGTCACCGACCAGGAACTGATCCTTAGTTCTCCTCAAGTACTTAAGAATGTTCTTGATGACTGTCTAGTAAGCATCACATGGATCTGTCTAATATATGCTCATCATGCTTAGGGCATATGAGACATTGAGACGGGTACACAACATTACATACATGATTGATCCAATTCTTGATGCATATGGAGTCACACTCATGTGTTCCCTTTCTTTATAAGAAATGGTACATTGAGCTTTAGGGATGGTAACCCCATGACACATGGGCAAGTTTCATCTCTTTGAGCTCTCCATGTTGAACCTCTTCAAAACTTTGTCAATGTATGTGCTTTGGCTTAGTCCAAGAAGCCTTGTAAATCTATCTCTATAAATATTGATCCCCAATGTAACATACCGCATCTTGAACCCTACCCTAGAACTTTGACCTTTTGGGTTTGACCAAATAAGGTTAGAATGATCCTAATAATCAAATGCCTGAATAATGTAATCTAATTCATTTGGTGATAATAAGATGATAAAGAACTTAATTGAATAAGTAATTAAGCTAATGGGACATATGATATATCTCATATAAAGAAATCCCAAAAATTAAAGGAAATCAAATAGCGTGACAAGGAAAGCGAGAAATTATATTTGCATTTAAATAAGGTTTGATTAAGTTTCTTTCCAAAGAAAATTGAGGGTCCAAACATTAACCAAATTAGGTGAAATTTTGCACAGAGGCAAATTTTGACATGTAGAATCCGAATATAAAATTAGATTTGCCTTTTGACATGCTGTAAAGAAGTGAAAACACCTCCTTACTAAAAATTTGAATAACAAAACATCCAGTCCAACACACTCAGAAGGTATGATGGAGTGGGTGTAAAATTTTCAAATCTTTATATAATGGTAATCAAAAGACAAAAGTATAGCAGTGGAATAAAAACATGACTATATTCAATTATAAAACAAAGGGTTACAAACTTACATCATAAGGATCCATGTAGAGGAAATCTAAACCACCTCAAGATTGTCTCCAACCTTCATCATCACAAACTAAGTCCAGGTCAACATGCCATGCATCCAAGTCCTCCACCTAGGGTTGGAAGCATACCCCGGCAAAAGAGAAATAATAGGAAACATCAGCAAAGGTTGGTATGTGCATACTAAAAAGAAAATTGAGTAATTTATAAGGAATAAGGGACATCAAAATAAAAGGCTTCCCATGCAAGAGATAAGAACTACCCACATGGGAATAAAAGAAAAGAAACATCATAACTTGATAAAAGAGGATACTTGCCATGAACAAATAATAAAATTTGTGCAAAGAAAGCACATAGATGGGTAGTAGGGCACACACCCCACACACATCATCAACCTGCATGCATGTGAGATAAACATTGTCCTATAAAAATATAAAATACAAAGGCGTCCAAGGCTTCACATCCTTGAAAACCTGATAGAGAATGACTCACCGTCAAAATCCCAATATATATAAAAGTTGAGCCAAGGCTTCACATCCTTGAAACTCAGGTATGGGGCACCACCACCACCATCCCATAAACAAAAAGGGCACACACACAAAAACCAAAGTAATTTACATTATTCTAGTGCTACTGATTCACATTGCATGTAAATATAGAGGCAAGTAAATAGTTTAGTCAGAAGATGATACAAAGGTATATCACACAATGGACAACACAAACATATAACATCCACTTCAAAGTGGAACATAACAATAAAAGAGACCAACATGCACCACAACATAAGATATGATATCAAGAAAATATCTAAGTCCATAATAATCAAGATAGTTCACACGAACCACTATATCAAAAGATAAGACATATTGTGTAGGCCAATTTCAAGAGAATGAAAATTTAGGTGAATTGCTCAATAAAGAATAATCGGGAATACAACATACATAAGAGAGAATAATTACTCAATATGAATAATCGGAGATGCAGCATACCTCAATATCAAAGTCCAAAGTCTAAAGCACTTCTGGATCCAAATCTAGGTCACCAAAGAGCCTATTAAACACATATATATATTTTATGTCAATTCATACATATAAACCAAACCCTAAAAACCACTTTTTTTATCATTACATGAATTATGTTATGAAAACTATTCCATATTTTAGTTTATATTATTAGGAATCCAAAACATATTTTATTATATTTTTCTGATTTACAAGTTATTAGTTATGATTTTTATAAGTTAATCCTTATTTAATTTAATCTATTAAAAACACATGTTATTAATCATTTTATTTAGTCATCAAAATTATGTCACTGGATAGATCTTATTTTTCTAATTCCAACGAGTATTTATTTGTAATTTTTGGCCCAACAGGTAATTAGTTGTGACATTTAGAATTTTGACCAATCACATAATTAGTTAATGCCACAAAGGTGAGAAAATCCAAAAAAGCAGGCCGGCCCCGCATGACTTGGCCCAATGAGCGCCGGACAAGTCAGCGGATCAATGGATCACTTGACTCGTCCCAAAGTAAAGGATAACACTGCCAACTTACCAAAATACCCCTAACCAGAAAAACTAAAGAGAGGAACTGATGGGCAGTTTAGGGAAAACGAACGCAATCATCTTCAACCTTGCTTGCGATGAAGGGACCGTGAATAGTAGCAAAACTGGAGGATGGGATCTCACGAATCAAACAACCAAAACGTCAAGGAAGAGCACCATCGCAATCGCAAAGTAAAACCAGACCCAAGAGTCCCAAACCATCGAAACTGAGGTGCAAGGAACCTCAAATCATCTTGTCGCCAAGGTACCGGTAGAAAGAAGCACCTAAAAGAGGGAAAAAGGAACTACACCTTGCTAGCAGAAATCAAAGGGGAAAGAAGATTCCTCGAGGCTCCTGTGACCCAGACTGCCGCTCGCAAATATACATAGGGAGTCGCTCCTCGCTGCCGATCACCCGAAGCTTCAACTAGGTCACCAGAGCTGGTGGGAGTTGGGTTGGCATGCCCCGATGCAAACGGGACCAAACCAAGGCAAGAAAGATGGATCTGGGACCCTAGGAGGTGAGGGAACCGATCCCTCACGGTTCGAAGACCTGCAGTGCACGGAAGAAGAAAAAGAAGGCCGAGGCAGGGCAAAAACAAGGGAACACAAAGGTTGACTTTGGTAGGGCTAACGATCAAGGGAAACCTAGGGTATATATAGCCGCTGGGTGCAGATTGAGACAAGGAAACTGGGTGAAAAGAAAGCAGAGGGGGAGGAAGAAGAGAGCTGGAGAGAGAACTGGGGAACGATCGCCTCAGGAGTCCCGGTACCGGTTGTGTCGGGCTAGACTCCTACCAAAGGTGGGAGATGAGCTGAGCACCATCAGATGCCAGATCGAAGGGTCCAGGTTAAAACCCAAAAATTAAAGGAAATCAAATAGTGTGACAAAGAAATCGAGAAATTATATTTGCATTTAAATAAGGTTTGATTAAGTTTCTTTCCAAAGAAAATTGAGGGTCCAAACATTAACCAAATTAGGTGAAATTTTGAACAGAGGCAAATTTTGACATGTAGAATCCGAATATAAAATTAGATTTGCCTTTTGACAACTTTTAATGTGTCCAATAAATTAATTACTATTTTCTCTTTCCTCCTTCATTTATGATATTAGGATTATCCAAAAATTATAAACCTTGACCCACAAGTCGTATTTAATATGTTGGATATGAATTTGGCATTATTTCCATCTTTTAGAATTATATTTTGCATTATTATGCATTAATGTTGTTTATCAACTTTCTCTCTTCTAAACTTACCTTATTATATTAAGATTGTCCAATTGAGATGAAAATTGACATGTAAGCTTATTTTGATGTGTAGATTACGAATTTAAAGTCTATTTCCACCTTTGGAGCCATTTATTATTTTATTTGATATTTTGAGGAAAAACACACATCTTCTTAACAAATTTGAATTAAATGAATTATTATTATGTGAATAAAGTGAAACTTGACTCCCAAGGTAATTGGGACCCAAGGAACGTGATTTCAAACTTAGATTTTACTTTGGGATTTCTTTGTATGAGATATATCATATGGCCCATTAGCTTAATTACTTATTCAATTAAGTTCTTTATCATCTTATTATCACCAAATGAATTAGATTACATTATTCATGCATTTGATTATCAGGATCATTCTAACCTTGTTTGGTCAAACCCAAAAGGTCAAAGTTCTAGGGTAGGGTCCAAGATGCGGTATGTTACAACACTCCACCCCTTAAAAGGATTTCGTCCTCGAAATCTATTGATCCAAACATCAAACAACCAACTATTCTCCACCCCTTAAAAAATTCAACCTAACAAGTCAAACTAAACAACTTTTTAGAGCTACCCACGTCTCTTATTGTGAAAGTTTGTAGAGAGTTAAGCTTTTCATGTATCCAACGATCAAGTCACCATCTAGGGTTGAGTTTTTAGGTCTTTGTGTCTCTAACCTATCAACCCTACATGAACATCCAAAAGTCATAGGGTAGGTCAACTACACCTTTATTTCAATCCTAGCCACAAAACTAGGGTTAGATTCTACTCAACTAGAGTTTCATCTTCAT
The DNA here is from genome assembly GCA_963693085.1 of Alisma plantago-aquatica. Classification (NCBI taxonomy): domain Eukaryota; kingdom Viridiplantae; phylum Streptophyta; class Magnoliopsida; order Alismatales; family Alismataceae; genus Alisma; species Alisma plantago-aquatica. The sequence goes on from OY856412.1 coordinate 1,214,644,087, forward strand.
TGTGACTTAGTTTGGGAAAACATCGACAAACTTGAGAAAACTTTTGTACGTATAGTAGTGACGTGGTGTTTTGAATGCACTAACAAATTCACCCGGGGCTGAAATCCCCAAGCTTTTACCTAAACCAAGTGCAATAATACCACCCGCAAGTAGACGATTCTTATCGCAATATAGTTGAGGATCGAACCCAAAGGACAATGTTTTTAAGAATCCTTGTCAGCTGGATCTAGCTCAAGGAAAACTAATATTTAGAACAATAGGTTGATTTTGGTTTGTTTAAACTAATTGCAAGAAAGTAAAAGCGGAATTAAAGATAGGTTTAGATCAGTGATGTGGAATCGTTGGGATGGTACCGGGTTTGACCACCTCTACACACACAAACATACTCCTTTACAAACAATCCAGGCAAGATATAACACTCCAAGTAGAGCTGCTGCAGAACCCCCCATACAGGCGTCAGGTCCGCATAAGCATCACCATAGGCATCAGATGTCTCGTCACCATCCGGATCACATGTCTTACGGCTATGAAGATACAACATCCAACTAAGGCTGTGAACCCCCCATACGGGCGTCAGGCGCACAGAAGCGTCACCGAAGGCTAGATGGCTCGTCCCCTCGTGGATCATACACTTATGACCTCAAGGAATCCCATCGAAAGTTCTCGTCAAGGAGTCAGCCCCGTAAATCGATAAGCACATAAGCGATTATAGTACGAGTAAACATCGACGATTAACAAGAAGATACAAAATCCAACTAAGGTTGTGAACCCCCCATACGGGCGTCAGGCGCACAGAAGCGTCACCGAAGGCTAGATGGCTCGTCCCCTCGCGGATCACACACTTACGACCTCAAGGAATCCTATCAGAAGTTCTCGTCAAGGAGTCTAACTTGCTAAACAACGTTCATACCCATGCATAGAAGTTCTTGCAACATAGGGAGCACAAAGATGAAAACAAGCACATAACCATCCTACGAGCTTAACGATAAACGACAAAATGAAGAGTTATATACATTGCCATGGAAAGTTTAACAAAAGAACATGGTTTGCATGGGTAGCAGGGCTAGTCCCCGCACCCCGGTGAAAGAGGACTACTCGCTCATGATGCGAGATACAAGAAGGATGAGAGAGAAAGAGAGATCCACCATGAGCTCGGTGCAGAGAGTGGTCGCCGCCCGGTGAAGAAGATGCGCTCCTTGCTCCGTCTTCCTTCTCTTCTCAGCCTCCTTGGATGCAACACTAGTAGTATGTGGAGTGGAACTTGATCAGAGTGGTGCTCTGGCAGCCTATCGGCATCCGGATCCGATACCTCCAAATGAGGACCATGGGGGTCTATTTATAGGTTCAGATCTGATCCCAAACAGTTTGGATAAGTTGCTGGAAATATCCTCTCCAAAATGTCTGGAGACCGTTTGGTGCCAAACGGTCTGGAGACCGTTTGGTGCCAAACGATTTGGAGACCATTTCGGCGTCAAACGGTTTGCGTCGATCGATCTTGAGGTCGATCTCAGTCTCAACATGAATCGTGCGACTTCTGCTCTTCAATCAGTCTTTGTTCTTGCGGCAAACGGTCTTGGAATTCGCATGAATCCATACGGTCTTAGGACCGCATGGACCCAAACGGTCTTGGGACCGCATGGACCCAAACGGTCTTGAGACCACATGGTTTTCTTTGGCAACCGATTTCGTCATTCGTTCTTCGTATGTTCCACCAAACGATCTTGGGACCACATGAACCCAAACGGTCTTGAGACCGCATGGATTCAAACGGTCTTGGGACCGCAGGTGCTCAAACAGTCTTGGGACCGCAAGAGCTCAAATAGTCTTGGGACTGCATGCGTGGAATTGCTCGATTTACCTGCATTAGATGAATGATATTTAGTTAAAACCTTGATTATTGAATCAACTAAGTAGTTTTGTACATTATGATTCATATTAGGATGAAAAGATGCAAAATAGAGATGAAATTGTTCCAAAAAGGCAATTGAATTCTATGATGAGTATGCACTCATCAAACACCCCGAACTTAAATGTTGCTCGTCCTCGAGTAACATAAAATTTGAAACTGTTGCCCAATGAAATACTTTCGATTCGTGTGATTGCTTCATCCTCACATCACGAATGTTTTCTTTCTGCTCAGTATGAACCAATACCTCAACTTCCTGGGATCACTAAACACGTCTTACCATAGCTTCGTTCCTGAGTTTGTTTTCCAACATCACTTCCTCCTCACTTTTTCCAACAACAAGCATGTCAAAGAGTTTTGTAAGAGTCCAGAGATACCCACAGAATCAACAAGTGTGCATCCGATCTGACACAGGTGTATTAATGATGGTGGGGGCATGCATTGTGCCCTTAGGTAGAAAAAGGAGTAAAGGTGGTATGGAAAGAAGAAGTAAATCTCTCCTCTATTTGACTTGAGATTTTTATTTGTTTTGCAATTTCATTTATTGCATTTTTGTGTGCAAATCTCTCCTCTATTCGACTTGAGATCGCATTTCTTTTTGTGTGCACTTTGGCATCTTTTGTTTGCAAGTCTCTCCTCTATTCGACTCGAGACTGCATTTTTGGTGGTACACCCCTATTTATTGTGAGGGGTATGAAAGAAGCGGATAAGGGGGAAGTGGCGTGCCACCCCGAACTTAGGGTTTGGCACAATTTTGGCTATTTTGTTGCTTTTTGATGGATCGATGGGTACGAAGATGATAGAAGAAGTGTAGAAGAGAGTTCAGATCGGAATGCATCTTGATTTACAATTCAAAACCGGGTTATTCTCCTTGTCATACTCTGCTCAAATAATGACTTGATGTGGATCCGGTGGGGATTCCATGCCATTGTTCCACTAGCCAGTTAGGAAGAACGACATGTTTGATCCCTATCAGTTTGACAGATACTTATCATTTTTGTAAAAGGTATTATGATGTTAGGAATCATAAGCTTCACAGGATGATTTCAGGCAAAAGGCAAGTTTCAAAAATCAGTCCTCTTGAGGATTTACTTCGAATAAGGAGGATATTATGATTGAAGATGCATAGCAAATTGGTTAGTTACATTTTATCAACAAGTGTCAAAAATTCATCAAATATCTGTTCAAAAATTTTGAAAATTTTGAAAATTTTATGATAGAGACAACTTGAGTATGAAAGGAGGGTGTATGTGGGAGTGAAGTACGTACCACCCACCCTCCACCCCAAACTTAGAAATTTGCTCGTCCCGAGCAAACCCTAAATCCAAGATGGAGGGGAAAGGTTACACCAGTTATGACTGCCGAGTGTGATTGCGTTCTGATCAGCGCGACTCCAATCTTTTATCTAAAAGAAGAGAAACTGTCTCAAAAGGCAAATTTTATTTAAGGAAAAGTAAACTAGAAAAAAAAAATTGAAAAGGAAAAGTAAAACAGAATTATTGATCGGGTTGCCTCCCGACAAGCGCCTTTGTTTTATGTCGATGGCTCGACAGGGTCCTTTGTATTCATGGTGGGTCTTTTGGATTGTCCAGTTCTAACATTGTGTCAATGCCTATGTCAATTGAGGTAAAATATCTCTTCAAACGGTGGCCGTTTTCTATGAATTCACCTGTCTTGTCACTCCATAGAGAGAAAACACCATGTGGTGAGATGCTTTTGACGATGAAGGGTCCAGACCAGCGGGAACGGAGTTTTCCCGGGAATAACCGTAATCTTGAGTTGAATACCAGAACTTGGTCTCCTTCTTGTATGTCCTTTCTTTTCAGATGTCCATCGTGCCAAAGTTTTGTATGTTCTTTGTAGATTCTTGCATTCTCATAGGCTGTCATTCTGAGTTCATCCAGCTCGTTGAGTTGTAGAATCCTGGCTTGGCCCACTTCTTTCATATCAAAGTTTAATTGTTTTATTGCCCACCATGCCTTGTGTTCTAGTTCGACTGGCAGGTGGCAAGACTTTCCATATATCAATTGAAAAGGTGTAGTCCCAAGGGGAGTTTTATAAGCAGTACGATAGGCCCATAAGGCGTCATTGATTTTTGTCGACCAATCTTTTCGATTACGTCCAACGATTTTCTCAAGAATAGCCTTTAGTTGACGGTTGGAGACCTCTACCTGTCCACTTGTTTGTGGATGGTAAGGTGAAGCTACCTTATGTGAGACTCTGTACTTTTTCAGTAAAGCTTCAAAGCTTCTTTCAATAAAGTGAGAACCTCCGTCAGATATCACAGTTTGCAGAACTCCAAACCGTGGGAAGATGACATCTTTGAATAATTTGATGACGGGTTTTGAATCACTAGTGACGGTTGGAATAGCTTCAACCCATTTTGAGACGTAGTCCACCGCCACTAGGATGTAAGAGAATCCATTAGAAGATGGAAATGGACCCATATAGTCCACTCCCCAGACGTTGAATATCTCGAATTCTTGCCATAGATTTAGTGGCATCTCGTCTCTTTTGGTTATATTGTCAGATATTTGACATTTGTCACAAGATAGGACAAAATCGTAAGAGTCCTTGGATAAGGTTGGCCAGAAGAATCCACATTACAAAACCTTTAGGGCAGTCTTTTTAGATCTCACCACCTACGGGTCCTGAGTGGCATTGTTCCAGAATAGATGGAGTTTCTTCTTCTGCGATACAACATCTATATAACCCATCGGCGCAAAGTTTAAAGAGATATGGTTCATCCCAGTAATAATGCTTCACATCGTGCATAAATTTCTTCAGTGCATTCCCGGTGCATTGGGGATGGATGACTCCAGCAACAAGATTGTTTACGAAATTAGAGTACCATGGTATAACTTCCGAGACCCTCATTAGCTGATCATCAGGTAGGGAATCATTTATCGGAATCTTTTTAGCATCTAGAGTGTGGATGCGACTTAGGTGATCTGCTACCACATTTTTCGTCCCTTTTTTATCTCTTATCTCCAAATTGAATTCTTGTAGTAAGAGGATCCATCGTATCAGCCTTGGTTTTGCATCTTTCTTTGCCAGGAGGTAACGAATAGCGGCATGGTCTGTTTAGACAATGACTTTTGAACCGATAAGGTATGACCTAAACTTTTCGAAAGCATATATGACTGCTAGAAGTCTTTCTCATTAGTAGCGTAATTCCTTTGAGCTTCGTCGAGGGTTTTCGATGCGTAATAGATCACATAATGTTTCCTTTCTATGTACTGCCCTAAGACGGCCCCCACCGCGTAATCACTGGCATCGCACATAATTTCAAAAGGATGGTCCCAGTTGGGAGCTCTAATGATGGGGGTAGTTGTAAGGACCTTCTTCAGTGTGTCGAAGCTTTTGACGCATTCTTCATTGAAATTGAAAGCAACATCTTTTAGAAGCAGAGAGGTCATTGGCTTAGTTATCTTGGAGAAATCTCTTATGAATCTTCTATAGAATCCAACATGACCAAGGAAGGCGTGAACTTCTTTCACATTCATGGGAATAGCCAATTTAAATATTACTTCAATCTTGGCTTTATCAACTTTAATTCCCCTATTGCTAACCCTATGGCCCAGGACAATGCCTTCCCTTACCATGAAGTGGCATTTTCCCCAATTTAGCACCAGATGTGCTTCTTCACAACGTTTGAGGACCAGGGAGAGGTGCTTTAGACATGAATTAAATGAGTCTCCATATATAGAAAAATCTGTTGGGTTTTAGAGGAGGTAGAGAAGCAGCAGAAACAAAATTTTTTCTCCCAAAACCTAGAACAAAAGGAATCGCGTCAACATCTATATAATAGGAAAGATGGTTTGTGAATCATACCTTGTCTCGAGGCTTGCTCGGCGACAGAACCTCGCGCTTTGCGTGATCTTCACCTCCGGTCTTGGATGGTGTCTGTGCAGCTCCTGGTCATACCGGGACTGACTCCTCCTCCTCCTATCGGACTGTCAGATGACATTTGTCCTCCTGAGCGGCAGTGACCTACCGCCTCTGAAGTAGTCCACACGGACCACCTGGAACTCCACTCTCATTGTCTTATAAGGAAGTGGAAGGAGTCGCACCCTCCTATTGACGTACTAGTCGCCAACACACTCTCCTACTGTCAATTGCAACTACAGTTGTCCTTCCCTTGCTGCACCTCCCTTTACGGGAAGCACTTGCTCGGGCTCTCTCTTGGTTACCAAAACCAGAGAGAACGAAAACTTTGTAGAGCAACCAACTTGCACTGAGTTGTACTCTGATAAGCCCCCAATACCCCTATATATATAGGCGGGTCATGGGACAGGGTTCTCTGTCCCCGACAATATGGGACTAAAAGCAGGAGTAGAAGGGTTCAAAATTTTCCACAAAAGCAATCAACTCGCAACCTGAACCGATCGGTTCACAAGTGAACCGGTCGGTTGGTGACCTAAACCGATCGGCTCACCACTGAACCGATCATTTGGGACCCTTGAACCGATCGGTTCACTCATGAACCGGTCGGTTGGGGTTCCAAGTTGGTTCCCGATTGACTTTCCTTCTTCTATTTCCAATCGGTATCGAATACCAATCCTATTTCCAATCAAATTGGATAATTGAAACAGAAAGGAAAATTCTCACCAATCCTACTTTCCAAGTTGCTCGATTGCACCAGTTGAACCGATCGGTTCAACACTTGAACCGCTTATTTCACTCTGTGCATGAGCCGATCGGTTCAACAATTGAGCCGACCGGTTCAGCAACCTCAGCCGACCGGTTCATCACATGAACCGATCGGTTGGGAATGTAGGTTGTGCAGAATCAGTCAAATGTGATTTCAATCAATCCGATACTTCAATCAATGCGTCCAACACCTTGAACATTATGATATTGAGCTATCAATTAATTGAGTGTTTAATTGAACTACTAAACTCCTTTAGTAATCAATCTAAACATTGCTTGTGGACAAAACTCCTCTTCCAGGTTAAATCCTATGTGTGTGACCCTGCAGGTCCATTTCACGTTGGCAGTGAAAGTCCATAACACTTATGACTTCACAAGCAAAGAGCGGTGCCTAGTCACACATCATTGCTACCCAAGTGAAAGTAGAAAGTTGGAGAACAACTTTCATCCCTACAATCTGTGAATGGTGTTACAGTGAATGTATAATTCCTTTGTCACTGATATCCAGAATGAACTCGAGGCATGGAACAGTCATCCTGTCAATGTTCATTCATTTCCTTGATCTCAGAGTAGACCGAGTGAGATGTGTATGACATCAATATCACATATTGATTCACACGTGCATGCGCATGCCTTTCTCAATCCTACTCATCAAGTGGCCAAGGATATCAAACTCCCTTAGGAGGGACAAATCCCATATCTATCACTCACCCCTGAAAAGCCCCATGTGTCAAAGCCACCCAATCATCACCTTTATAACAACCCATGTTTCAGGACTGCGTTTGATGATGTCAAAGTGTACCCAACGACATGTGTTGAGTGTAGTGATTTCAGGTCTAAGAATCACACTCACCACCATCACTGTGAGATCTGACTATGACTACCAAGTCATGGTTCCATGCGTCACTCTCACAGTGGGTCTGTCCGGTACCTTGTTCTCTAACAAGTACCTATGTGCTTGGTTTGATATCACTATATCATGACTAATGAGATTCTGTCATTAACCAACACACAATCTAGTCTTTAGTGTTTTTGATGTATATGGTTATTTCCACAATAACAACCGACTAGAGACTATACAAGAATGTATACTCTTAACATCCGTATGATCTCATCGTTTAGGTCCTCAACCCAAAAGCATACGTCATCGATTAAAACAATCTTTAGACATCTATCATGTTACACCATCATATCAGAAACAGTTTAAACATATAGATTGGAAATTTCCTTTATTATTATTCAAATCATTTACAAAGTATCCCATTACAATCATCATATGACTTGCTCTATGGGCATACATACCAACAAAATCATCCATGAAGACTTCCATAATAGTTTCCGGAAGCCCCGCGAAAATTGCAGACATGCAACGTTGAAAAGTTGCGGGTGCATTACAGAGTCCAAATGGCATTCTTTTAAATGTGTATGTTCTGAAGGGACAAGTGAAAGTCGTTTTCTCTTGATCATCTGGATGTATGGGAATCTGATAGAATCCAGAGTAACCGTCGAGGTAACAGAAATATTCTTGGTGGGCCAACCTTTCTAAAACTAAATCGAGGAAGGGCATAGGAAAATGATCTTTTCGAGTAGTTTTATTTAATTTTCTATAATCAATACACATCCACCACCCAGTGATTGTTCAAGTGGGGATAAGCTCATCATTTTCATTCCTTATAACAGTTGTTCCACCTTTCTTTGGCACCACATGTACTGGGCTTACCCATGTTGAATCTGATATCAGGTAGATTATTCCGACTGTGAGAAGTTTGATGATCTCATGACATACTACTTCTTTCATACTGGGATTCAATTTCCATTGATGCTTGATGGTCGGCTTGTGATCTTCCATCATGGGGATCTTATGCATGCACAAGGCTTGACTGACCCCTGTGAGGTCGCTCATTCTATAGCCTATTGTTTTCTTTCTTTCCCTTAATTCCTCCAGAAGTTTCTTTTCTTGTTCATTTGTTAAGTCGAAATTTATGATCACTGGACAAACTTTGAGGTCGTCTAAAAACATGTACTTTAGCCCTTCGGGTAGGGGCTTCATTTCGGGAGCTTCAAGTTTTTCGCTTCTTTCTTCCATAGTTTCAGTAGCCTTGAGTTCTTCATAGGTTGTGTCAGTATCTTCTTTAGCAGAGTCGAGGGGTTCGATGCAATCCTCTGCTTATTTGTCTATAGGTACATCGATCGGTAGGTCAGATAAAGCAATTTCCAAGGGGTCGTATGATTCATCATATTCTTGAGTCAGTTGTGACAATTGCTCAACGCAATCAATAAGATAGACTTCTTCCTGTATACTCGGTCTTCTCATACTTTCGAAAACCTTGAATTCCAGAGTCTCTTTGCCTAATCAGAGTAGTAAGGTACCTGCTTCAACATCAATAAGGGCTCTAGCAGTGGCGAGGAATGGACGACCAAAGATAAGAGGATATCTGGTGTCTTCTTTTATATCCATAATGACGAAATCACATGGAACATATGCGTCCTTGCCCACCTTGACCGGGATATCTTCGAGGATTCCTAACAGTCTCTTTATTGAATTGTCTGCAAGTTGAATGGTCATAGCGGTAGGAAGCAATTTTGCAAACCCTAATCTCTTGCACAGACTGAATGGCATAATAGAAATACTTGCCCCAAGATCTGCCAGTCCTTTCTTGCATGATGAGTCACCAATGTGACATGAAATTCCAAAGGATCCTGGGTCTTTCTATTTCTTTGGCATCTTGCTCAGTATAATATCTGATGTGGTTGTAGCCAGTTTTACAGTTTCATACTCTTCAGTTATGTACTTCTTGGTGAGAAGTGACTTTAGATACTTAGTCCAGGCTGGTATCTCAGCAAGAACGTCTAAGAAGGGTATATCAACATGGAGTTTCTTCATGGCCTCTTTGAACTTGATGAATCTTGTATCAAGCTTTGTTTGCCTTAGGCGGGATGGGAAGGGTATACGAGGCTTATATACAGGAATATCTGTCTCTGGTGTTTCAACTTCTTCCCAAGCAGGTTCCTCATGACTTTCCTTGTCAGTCTTATCTTCTTTTGGTTGCGATTCTGGTGTTGTCAAGTTTTGGACCGTCATAGGTTCATCCTCGTCAGCAATAACCACATGTGTCTTCATTGGGGGATCCGAATAATCTTTTCCTGAACTGGTGGTGACAACCTTCAACTGTTCGGGATGTTTCGGATTGTTCTCAGGTTGGCCGGCAAAGACTCCAGCTGGTGGCTTTATGCTAGTCGCAAGTTGAGCTAGTTGAGTTTCAATAGCTTTCTGCTGGGCTTGTTGGTTGGCTATCATCATTTGTTGTGTTTGCAACATCTTTTCAATAGTAGATAGCTTGTCATCAGGGATGGATCCTATTTGTCCTTGCTGTTGGTTCAGGTTCTGATATTGAGAATTGTTCTGATAATTATTGTAGTTCCTGTTCTGAAAGTTTTCTTGATTCCCAAAGTTCTGTTGTTGGTTAAACTGGAATCCTGATGGGCCTCTCGGTTGGTTGTTGGGACCGAATTGATGCGAGTTCATAGCTCCTGAAGGGTTTCCATATTGGAAGCCTGGGTGATTCCTATTTTGATTTGGATTGTAATAGTTCTGCCCAGGGATGGTGTTAATAGCATTTAGATTTTCCATCTGGCAATTATCTCCTTGCCCACAAGCATTGCTTAGAACAACGTCATAGAGAACATTGCATGATAGAGTGGAATGATCAGTGCTTTTGCATGCTTCACAGAACAGAGAAGTGGACTTGACCTGTTCATGTTGCCTAGTGGGTGAATGTCCTCTCCCAATCGTAGCTAGGGATGATTCTATATGATCTTGTTTTGCAACAAGGACCTTCAACGTTTCGGCGATAGACTTGTACTCTGGAATAGCTTCAGCCATAACTACCTTCAAGACTCCCTTACCTACAGATCTGCCCCAGTTGGCTTGATTTTCTGCTCCCAAGGTGACGACTCTCCATGCGCTGTCGTAACTTTGACGCATGAAGTTTCCTCCATATGAGGAATCTAGAAACATCTTAACATCATCCTCCACACCTCTATAGAAAATTTCTATCAGTTGATTCTTTGGGATTCCGTGGTGTGGGCATTTGCGTAGGAGCTCCTTGTACCTATCCCATGCTTCAGTGAGGGTTTCTCCAGGTACTTGAGTGAAATTCATTATTCGACCCCTGATTTCATATGTAAGAGATGGGGGGTAGAACTTTTCCAGAATTGCGTTTTGGAGCTGCTCCCAGGTGGTGATAGGTACTTCACTCTGTAGTGAATTGTACTAACTAATGGCTCTATCAGCGAGACAATACTTGAAAAGACGGAGTCGAATGGCATCATCGGAGACCCCATTTTGCTTTGTCATAGCACATAAGTTGATGAATCTCAGAAGATGACCTTGGCTGTCTTCCGCTTGCTTTCTATAGAAAGGGTTGTTTTGAAGCAATGTGATCCAATGGGCTCTAATCTCGAAGTTGGCAGCTTCGATGGGAGGAGGCTGCACATGATGATAGACATTTGTAGCTTTCGGGATAGAGAACTCCCTAAGATCTTTTTGTAGTTTAGCTTCCTGCGCTGCTGCTTGTGCTGCTAAGATTTCTTGTTGAACCACAGCTCTGGCTTCTTGCATGAGCCTCTCTCTTTGCGCATTGATGGCTTGAGCGACTCTTCGGGCTACTTCTTCTTCTTGCGCCATCCTAGCTTGATTCTCTCTAATCTGACGATGGAAGGTTCTATCAATTTTGGGATCAAAGCTTGCAGTGAGTCTGGGACTATCTGAACGGTGCATGCACTATGCGTTGAAGAGCACTTGAAAATTGGAAAGATTTGAAAATGAGATCCACAAAGTAAAATCAAATTCAAGTAGGTAGGAGATAGTTTCAAAAGAAAAGCAAAATACTAGATAAGTCTTAGAAGAACTAGATTTGACTGACTGATTCCGTTGTCCCCGGCAACAGTGCCAGAATTTGACGTGGCGTTTTGAATGCACTAACAAATTCACCCGAGGCTGAAATCCCCGAGCTTTTACCTAAACCAAGTGCAATAATACCACCCGCAAGCAGATGCGTCTTATCGCAGTATAGTTGAGGATCGAACCCAAAGGACAACGTTTTTAAGAATCTTTGTCAGCTGGATCTAGCTTAAGGAAAACTAATATTTAGAACAATAGGTTGATTTTGGTTTGTTTAAACTAATTGCAGGAAAGTAAAAGTGGAATTAAAGATAGGTTTAGATCAGTGATGTGGAATCGCTGGGATGGTACCGGGTTTGACCACCGCTACACACACAAACATACTCCTTTGCAAACAATCCAGGCAAAATATAACACTCCAAGTAGAGCTGCTGCATAACCCCCCATACGGGCGTCAGGTCCGCGTAAGCATCACCATAGGCATTAGATGTCTCGTCACCCTCCGGATCACATGTCTTATGGCTATGAAGATACAACATCCAACTAAGGCTGTGAACCCCCCATACGGGCGTCAGGCGCACAAAAGCGTCACCGAAGGCTAGATGGCTCGTCCCCTCGTGGATCATACACTTACAACCTCAAGGAATCCCATCGGAAGTTCTCATCAAGGAGTCAGCCGCGTCAACCGATAAGCACATAAGAGATTATAGTACGAGTAAACATCGACGATTAACAAGAAGATACAAAATCCAACTAAGGTTGTGAACCCCCCATACGGGCGTTAGGTGCACGGAAGCGTCACCGAAGGCTAGATGGCTCGTCCCCTCGCGGATCACACACTTACGACCTCAAGGAATCCTATCAGAAGTTCTTGTCAAGGAGTCTAACTTGCTAAACGACGTTCATACCCATGCATAGAAGTTCTCGCAACATAGGGAGCACAAAGATGAAAACAAGCACATAACCATCCCACGAGCTTAACGATAAACGACAAAATGAAGAGTTATATACATTGCCATGGAAAGTTTAACAAAAGAACATGGTTTGCATGGGTAGCGGGGCTATTCCCTGCACCCCAGTGAAAGAGGACTACTCGCTCATGATGCGAGATACAAGAAGGACGAGAGAGAAAGAGAGATCCGCCATGAGCTCGGTGCAGAGAGTGGTCACAGCCCGGTGAAGAAGATGCGCTCCTTGCTCCGTCTTCCTTCTCTTCTCAGCCTCCTTGGATGCAACACTAGCAGTAGGTGGAGTGGAACTTGATCGGAGTGGTGCTCTGGCAGCCTATCGGTGTTCGGATCTGATACCTCCAAATGAGGACCCTGGGGGTCTATTTATAGGTTCAGATCTGATCCCATACGGTTTGGATAAGTTGCTGGAAATATCCTCTCCAAACGGTCTGGAGACCGTTTGGTGCCAAACGGTCTGGAGACCGTTTCGGCGTCAAACGGTTTGCGTCGATCGATCTTGAGGTCGGTCTCGGTCTCGGCGTGAATCGCGCGGCTTTTGCTCTTCAATCGGTCTTTGTTCTTGTGGAAAACGGTCTTGGAAACCGCATGGATCCAAACGGTCTTGAGACCGCATGGACCCAAACGATCTTGGGACCGCATGGACCCAAACGGTCTTGGGACCGCATGGACCCAAACGGTCTTGAGACTGCATGGTTTTCTTTGACAACCGATTTCGTCATTCGTTCTTAGTATGTTCCACCAAACAATCTTGGGACCGCATGAACCCAAACGGTCCTGAGACCGCATGGATTCAAATGGTCTTGGGACCGCAGGTGCTCAAACGGTCTTGGGACCGCAAGAGCTCAAACGGTCTTGGGACTGCATGCGTGGAATTGCTCGATTTACCTGTATTAGATGAATGATATTTAGTTAAAACCTTGATTATTGAATCAACTAAGTAGTTTTGTACATTATGATTCATATTAGGATGAAAAGATGCTAAATAGAGATGAAATTGTTCCAAAAAGGCAATTGAATTCTATGATGAGTATGCACTCATCACGTAGTAATAATGAAAATAATTTTTGGAGATAAGAATCATTGCGAGGTGAAAACAAATAGTTGGCCAAAACTCAATGCGAAACCTAAGTCACAACTTTTCCATATTAGGGTCTTCTCATAACCTAATTTTATCCTAAACAAACATTATTGCATAAAATATCATCATTGATCAAATCTAGGCTCAACATCTCATTTATAGGTAACTAACTAAGTCAAGGGTTCTATACGGAGACAAAATTGAAATAGTCAGATTCCTTCTACCATGGGCTCTGATACCATGCTGTAAAGAAGTGAAAACACATCATTACTAAAAAAATTGAATAACAAAACATCCAGTCCAAACACACATAGAAGGTATGATGGAGTGGGTGTAAATTTTCAAATTTTTATATAATGGTAATCAAAATACCAAAGTATAGCAGCGGAATAAAAACATGACTATATTCAATTATAAAATAATGGGTTACAAACTTACATCATAAGGATCCATGTAGAGGAAATCTAAACCACCTCAAGATTGTCTCCAACCTTCATCATCACAAACTAAGTCCAGGTCAACATGCCATGCATCCAAGTCCTCCACCTAGGGTTGGAAGCATACCCCAGCAAAAGAGAAACAATAGGAAACATCAACAAAGGCTGGTATGTGCATACTAAAAAGAAAATTGAGCAATTTATAAGGAATAAGGGACATCAAAATAAAAGGCTTCCCATGCAAGAGATAAGGACTACCCACATGGGAATAAAAGAAAAGAAACATCATAACTTGATAAAAGAGGATACTTTCCATGAATAAATAATAAAATTTGTGCAACGAAAGCACATAGATGGGTAGTAGGGCACACACCCCACAAACATCATCAACCTGCATGCATGTGAGATAAACATAGTCCTAGAAAAATATAAAATACAAAGGTAGCCAAGGCATCACATCCTTGAAAACCTGATAGAGAATGACTCACTGTCAAACTCCCAATATATACAAAAGTTGAGCCAAGGCTTCACATCCTTGAAACTTGGGTATGGGGCACAACCACCACCATCCCATAAACGAAAAGGGCACACACCAAAAAACCAAAGTAATTTACATTATTCTAGTGCTACTGATTCACATTGCATGTAAATATAGAGGCAAGTAAATAGTTTAGTCAGAACATGATACAAAGGTTGCCATCACACAATGGACAACACAAACATACAACAACCACTTCAAAGTGGCACATAACAATAAAAGAGACCAACATGAACCACGACACAAGATATGATGTCAAGAAAATATCTAAGTCCATAATAATCAAGATAATTCACACGAACCATGATATCAAAAGATAAGACATATTGTGTAGGCCAATTTCAAGAGAATGAAATTTTAGGTGAATTTCTCAATAAAGAATAATCGGGGATACAACATACATAAGAGAGAAAAATTTCTCAATATGAATAATTGGAGATGCAACATACCTCAATATCAAAGTCCAAAAGACCAAAGGACTTCTGGATCCAAATCTAGGTCACCAAAGAGCCTATTAAACACATATATAGATTTTATGTCAATTCATACATATAAACCAAACCCTAAAAACCACCTTTTTATCATTACATGAATTATGTTATGAAAACTATTCCAAATTTTAGTTTATATTATTAGGAATCCAAAACATATTTTATTATATTTTTCTGCCTTACATGTTATTAGTTATGATTTTTATAAGTTAATCCTTATTTAATTAGAACTATTAAAAACACATGTTATTAATCATTTTATTTAGTCATAAAAATTATGTCACTGGATAGATCTTATTTTTCTGATTCCAACGAGTATTTATTTGTAATTTTTGGCCCAACAGGTAATTAGTTGTGAAATTTAGAATTTTGACCAATCACATAATTAGTTAATGCCACAAAGGTGAGAAAATCCACAAAAGTAGGCCGGGCCCGCATGACTTGGCCCAATGAGCATCGGCCAAGTCAGCGGGTCAATGGCTCACTTGACTTGTCCCAAAGCAAAAGATAACACTGCCAACTTACCAAAATACACCTAACCAGAAAAACTAAAGAGAGGAATTGATGGGCAGTTTAGGGCAAACGAACACAATCATCTTCAACCTTGCTTGCGATGAAGGGACCGTGAACAGTAGCAAAAATGGAGGATGGGATCTCACAAATCAAACAACCAAAATGTCAGGGAAGAGCACCATCGCAATCGCAAAGCAAAACCGGACCCAAGAGTCCCAAACCACCGAAACTGAGGTGCAAAGAACCTCAAATCATCTTGTCGCCAAGGTACAGGTAGAAAGAAGCACCGAAAAGAGGGAAAAAGGAACGACACCTTGCTAGCAGAAATTAAAGGGGAAATAAGATTCCTCGAGGCTCCTGGGACCCAGACCTCCACTCGCAAATATACACAGGGAGTCGCTCCTCGCTGCCGATCACCCGAAGCTTCAAGTAGGTCGCCAGAGCTGGTGGGAGTTGGGTTGGCATGCCCTGATGCAAATGGGACCAAACCAAGGCAAGAGAGATGGATATGGGACCCTAGTGGAGGTGAGGGAACCAATCCCTCGCGGTCCGAAGACCTGCAGTGCACGGAAGAAGAAAAAGAAGGTCGAGGCAGGGCAAAAATAGGGGAACACAAAGGTTGACTTTGGTAGGGCTAACGATCAAGGGAAACCTAGGGTATATATAACTGCTGGGTGCAGATTGAGACAAGTAAACTGGGTGAAAAGAAAGCAGAGGGGGAGGAAGAAGAGAGCGGGAGAGAGGAACGATCGCCTCAGGAGTCCCGGTACAGGTTGTGTCAGGATGGACTCCTACCAAAGGTGGGAGATGAGCCAAGCACCGTCAGATACCAGATCGAAGGGTCCAGGTTAAAACCCAAACATTAAAGGAAATCAAATAGCGTGACAAGGAAATCGAGAAATTATATTTGCATTTAAATAAGGTTTGATTAAGTTTCTTTCCAAAGAAAATTGAGGGTCCAAACATTAACCAAATTAGGTGAAATTTTGCACAGAGGCAAATTTTGACATGTAGAATCTGAATATAAAATTAGATTTTCCTTTTGACAACTTTTAATGTGTCAAATAAATTAATTACTATTTTCTCTTTCCTCCTTCATTTATGACATTAGGATTATCCAAAAATTATAAAACTTGACCCACAAGTCATATTTAATATGTTGGATGTGAATTTGACATTATTTCCATCTTTTAGAATTATATTTTGCATTATTGTGCATTAATGTTGTTTATCAACTTTCTCTCTCTTAAACTTACCTTATTATAGTAAGATTGTCCAAATTAGATGAAAATTGACATGCACGCTTATTTTATGTGTAGATTACGAATTTGAAGTCTATTTCCACCTTTGGAGCCATTTATTATTTTATTAGATATTTTGGGGGAAAGCACACGTCTTCTTAACAAATTTGAATTAAATGAATTATTATTATGTGAATAAAGTGAAACTTGACTCCAAAGGTAATTGGGACCCAAGGAACGCGATTTGAAACTTAGATTTTACTTTTGGGATTTCTTTGTATGAGATATATCATATGGCCCATTAGCTTAATTACTTATTCAATTAAGTTCTTTATCATCTTATTATCACCAAATGAATTAGATTACATTATTAATGCATTTGATTATTAGGATCATTCTAACCTTGTTTGGTCAAACCCAAAAGGTCAAAGTTCTAGTGTAGGGTCCAAGATGCGGTATGTTACACCCAAGATGTAGGATTCTTCTCCCAATTCTTTCATAGAAAATGTATTTCCAAGCCATGTCTTTACATTTTATAAAGTAGAGATGTCATTCCCCATCAATGGTATGTCATCCACATACAATATGAGGAATGCAATCATGCTCCCACTAACCATCTTGTACACACATGGTTCATCTTTATTTTGAGTAAAGCCAAACTCTTTGATTGTCTCGTCACAATGAATATTCCATCTCTAAGATGCTTGTTTCAATCCATAGATTGACCTTTGTATCTTACATACTTTACTTGCATCCTTAGGATTTATAAAACCCTCAGGTTATGTCATGTACACATCCTTAAGAAGATTCTCATTAAGGAATGTGGTTTTAACATCCATTTGCCAAATCTCATAGTCATGATAAGCTACTGAAAAAACACTAGAGGGGTGGTGAAAATCTCAGTCGAGAAATTGTCGACCAAGAGTCCTGTCGGTCGAAATCTATGTCGACCGAGGGACAATCTGGAGCAAGTGTATATAATGTTCGATTCCAACTCCCAACTACCTTGTCTTCTGTGTCTAATGGCTATTTGGGTCAATTCTCAATCGAGGAGTTTGTCGACCGAGAGTGTCTCAGTCGAGAAGTTTGTCGACCGAGAATGACTCTGTTTCAATGTTTTAAATTATGTACTAAGTGTATGTATTTGTGTGCAGTTGTGACACTATTGTAGGGGATGACCTATCTAAGTGTTGTGTGTGACTAGGGAAGATCTAAATGCTTGATTTACATGATATCTAAGTACTTGTACATTATATACTTGTACAAGTTTTTACATTTGATTACAATCATGAAATTAACACATTGTGAGCATTTAGATCTTCCAAACTTGTGTCATCCACCTAGTTCCTGCAACACTCAACTAGCACGTTAGATCCACAAGAATAAAATGTTTGTCATCATCAAAATAAAGGGATTATAATAATGTCCAATTTAGCCAACAATATCCCCATTTTTTAAGATGACAAACATTTCCAAAATATAAAATAAGGAAATATAAATCATATGAGTTTCATACCTAAAGTTTACGTTTTATAGCCATTCTCTTGTTTGCAAGTGTGTGTTGGCCGAGAGATTATGAAACTCATTTTATAACTCATTGTATTTTGTATTTTTGATTTTATATTATTTCTCCCCTTTGCCATTTCAAAAAGATAAACAAGATAATCATTAAGTGTCTGCTAATTTCCCCCCTTAATTTGATAATTAGATGCTCCCCCTGAATAAGATATTCAGTTTTTTTAAAAGTAAGAGATGCAAACCACTTATTGTCAAATTTAGCCACAATTTATTTCTCAATCATTTGCAAAGGATGTTAAGCCTTGAAATGACATGAGATCCTTTTAGATTCATGGTATATGTGTTTTGATTTCTGATCCATTTTACAAGGGATGTTAAGCCCTGAAAATGACATGAGAATCCTTTAAGATCATAGTAGAGTACATGAATGTATCTCTAACCAAATACATGGGATGTTAAGCCCAAATTTGTTTAGATAACTCCATTAAGAACAAGACATATATCACATTCATGAATATTGTAGTCTCCTTTATTTTCATAGCCAAGATTACCTTAAAAATAGTAAGGTCATAACTTGTTTCAAATTTTCTTTAAGATGTTTACAAAATTTTTGTGAACTCCCCCTTAATCTTATAATCAAGATAATTTAAGGATTCTTAGGGCATAATAAGCATTAGATCATAATAAGTTAACCTTTTATGAGAGCTATGCACTAAAATCTTGTTTTAATATGCTATGATTGAGTGCAAGGAAATGATCTACAATTAAGCATTTTGTCAAGCTTATTTTAGGTCGACCTTGACTTCGACCAGGGCGCCCCTTAGTCAAACTTGATTTCAGCCAAGAGGAAATTTCTGTAGATTTACAGTTTAAGCATTCTCATTGAGTTACACATTAATATGTGATATGTAATATGATCAAATGTATATCAATTTGAAGCACCTATTTTGAAGACGTTTTATCAATTGAAAACTTAATATAGCATCACAATGAAGTCTTTGTTCTTGATTTTTTAGAGCAAGTTATATCCTAAGCAAATTTTCAGAATGTATGTTCTTCATTTTGATATCCACATAGATTGTTCTTCTTGCAAAAAGGCAATTTAACTACATATACAACATATTCAATCATAGCAAGAATGTAGCTTTCAATCATTTATTTATAAGCAAGATTATTTGCATCAATAGATATTTCCATAAGTCATGTTGTCAGCATGATACAAAATTATATCCTAAGAGCAAAACTCTTAGTAGAATTTTAAGCAATGAATTTAGTACCTTTCTCTTGAGTTGGTTATAATTGAAGCTCTTTATTCTAAACAAGTCTCTTATTTTAAACTTATTTTTAGATTAACTCTTTAGAATCAGTCATCCTTGAGTATAAATTAAGAACAAGTTTTATATCTCATAGAACTCAAGTTCTTAAAATCAAGATTTTGCTTTTGATTACTTAGAACAAACAACTAGATAAGATATTAATATTCTTGTTCTAAGAAACAAACTATTAGCTTGTCATAGTGTCATCTAGCAAAAATTATTCATTTATTTCACGGGATGATACATGCCATGCACACGATAATCATTATCTATCATGTCAAAATGCATTTGTGCCATAGAGTATTACTGTTATGCAAAATGGCATTTTCAATGATAACATCATCTTTATATGTAATGAGCTGAAATCACAATGATCATTTTGAAAACAATATACATTCATGGTTTGTATATATAGATCAAAGATTATTTTAGGCAAACCAAGTAAAAGATGAAGCACAATGATCATGGTGAAACAGTAAAGGCATATCCATAATTATAATGATTATGATAGAACAATAGAAGCATATGCATAATTTCATGAGATACAATGATTATGATTATTTAAAAATAAATTTCAAGACACATGGTTTTTATATGGATTAGACCAAGGAATACTTAGGACAAACCATGTGGATTATTATAAAATAGTAATTAAATCAACATGGTTCATAATTATCAGTTTTAAGCCAAACCACGTAGGAGATTATGAACTTGTAATTTATGCTACATGTTTAAAGAATTTTCTCCAAGATTCATTCTTGATTTGCATATTAAATCAATCATTAATAGCAAATTGATAGCAAACTAGATTAATTAAACAGGTTCAACAGAACTTGATTCGATCGAACTTTCCTTCGATTGAATTTATCTTGGTTGAGGATTTTCTCGACCGAGTATTCTGCTATTTGTATAGGTTTTATCAAATTTTTGCAAGCTTAAAAACAATAACCTGCTCGGTCGACTAATTCTCGACCGACAGTGTTCTCGGTCATACATTTTCTCGATCGAGAATGTTTCTGTATTGTTTTTAGTAATTATTTGCAAAAAACACCATTGAATGAAAAAACACTAGAGGGGGGGGGGTGAATACAGTTTTATAAATATTTTAACAATAATTCAACTCAAGCAACCACAATTGAAACTTGAAGAAGGAGGCAAGGTGTTTAGAGTGGTTCCACCCTTAGCAAAAACTAAGGGAGTCAGTCCACTGCCCAATTGTTTCCAATTGAGATTTTGAAAGTATTTAAATTTTATTACCTCGCAAGGATGTTACATAAAATTACAAATAGTTTCACCACCCTTTGGACAACCTTCACCTATAAGTAGTCCCACCAACCTCGAAGCAGCCTTCCTCGAAGTAACTTCAAGCTCCCCCTTGAAGTAGCTTCCCATGGAGACAACCTTCTTGAAGTAGTCCAAAGTCCTCCTTCTCCACCGAGAAGATCAAACCCTCTCCAATCCGCAGCCTCCAACCCTAGGAGTAGCAAGGAGAGTACAAGCAATAAGAAAGAACAAGAAGGGAAAATGGAAATTACAATTATCATTGTAGCACAAGGATTGATTTCCTATATCAAGCATTTTGATCTCCTAACCAATATGTATGGAAGTGGAAGTGCAGTGGGTAGGAGATACTAGCATATAGGACATGAAATTAGAGAAATGGAAATAAATAGCAAATGTTGAAGTTTCTCAATTGCTCACAAGAATGGATTGCCAATTGCAAGTATGTATGCTCAAGTATTGCAAAAGTGTATGTTGGGTGTCCTAAGGCATGTCCTATTTATAGGAATGGCCTATGAGTTCTTAAGGACGTTCTAGACACTTTCTAGGGGGCTCTTAGTGCTCAACTAGACGTTAGTTGTCCACTAATTGCTTTAGAAACAACTAGTTTATTAATTCTGAAAAGTGCCGGCAGAGACAATCTTGATCGAGAAATTGTCGACCGAGAGTCCTATCGGTCGAAGCCTTTGTCGACTGAGGGACAGTCTGGAGCAAGTGTATATAACGTTCGATTCCAAATCCCAACTACCTTGTCTGTTGTGTCTAATGGCTATTTGGGTCAATTCTCGATCGAGGAGTTTGTCGACCGAGAGTGTCTTGGTCGAGAAGTTTATCGACCGAGAATGACTCTGTTTCAATGTTTTAAATTATGTACTAAGTGTATGTATCAATGTGCAGTTGTGACAATATTGTAGGGGATGACCTATCTAAGTGTTGTGTGTGGCTAGGGAAGATCTAAACGTTTGATTTACATGATATCTAAGTACTTGTACATTATATACTTGTACAAGTTTTTACATTTGATTACAATCATGAAATTAGCACACTGTGAGCATTTAGATCTTCCAAACTTGTGTCATCCACCTAATTCATGCAACACTCAAGTAGCACGTTAGATCCACAAGAATGAAATGTTTGTCATCATCAAAACAAAGGGATTATAATAATGTCCAATTTTGCCAACAACTACAACATCAAGCATGATCCTGATGGATTTTATAATGGAAACTAGAGAAAAAGCTCCATCATAGTCAACACCTTAAACTTGTATGAGACCCTTTGCAACTAATCTTCCCTTTTTGGTTTGCATTTTACGATCCATGTCGATCTTCTTCTTGAAGACCCACTTTCACCCTATGGGTTTTACCCCTTCCAGTGGATCTTCCAATGCCCATACCTTGTTGGCATACATGGATTCCATCTCAGACCTCATGGACGCAAGCCATTTCTCAGACTCTTGTCCCTTTGTAGATTCTAGATAGCTCATTGGCTCATCATGTATGACCAACTCACTACCTTTCTGAGTCACAAAATATCCAAATCTTTCAGGTTCAAGGTGTGTCTACTAGATCTACGAGGTCCCCGTGTTACTTGAGGAATTTGAGATTACACAACACTTTTTTATTATCTTTGTTCCTCTTGTGCATCTATCGGTTCAATGCTTTCTTGTTGGTCACCAACCTCTTTGAGTTCCACTTTCCTCCCACTGATTTCTTTGAAAATAAATTCCTTTTTCTAGGAATGCAACATCTTTGGAAACAAACACTTTGATGTTAGATAGGGAATAAAAGTGAAATCATTTAGTCTCCTTAGGATATCAAACAAAATAACATTTGTCAGATTTAGGGCCAAGTTTTTTAGGAAGAATTTTCATTACATAAGCTTCACATCCCTAAATCCTCACAAAAGACACATTGGTACACTTCCCATAGCATATCTCACAAGGTGTATTTTGAATCGATTTAGATGATACTCAGTTTAGTGTAAATGTGTCAGTTTTAAGAGCATAACCCCAAAAGGTAGTCGAAAATTCAGCTAAACTCATCATTGATTGCACCATATCTAGCAATGTGTGATTCCTTCTTTTTGATACACCATTATGTTGTGGTGTTCCAGGTGGAGTCCACTGTGATACGATACCATGTGCTCATAGAAGGTCCTCAAACTATTGGCTTAAGTATTCCCCACCTCGATCAGAATGAAGTGCCTTAATATTTTTGCCATGTTGGTTATGTACTTCATTCATAAACTCCTTAAACTTTTCAAGAGTTTCTGAGTTATGTTTCATCAAGTAAACATAACCATAACTACTGAAGTCACCGGTGAAGGTAATGAAGTACTAATACCCACCTCTAGTATTTATTCTAAAAGGGACACATACATCAGCATGTACAAGTCCTAATAGATCACTAGCCCTCTCATTTTCTCCAATGAAAGGAATCTTGGTCATCTTGCCCAACAAACAAGATTCACATGTCTCTATTAATTTGAAATCAAAAGAGTCCATATAACCATCTTTATGGAGTCTTGATATATGATTCTCATTTATGTACACTAGATGACACTGCCAAAAATATGTTTTATTTGAGTTGAGTTTTAGTTTTTTAGTATTTACATTATAAACATATGTCTTTAGATATAGTGAATAAAGACCTTAAGACATTAGGGCATTGCCATAAAATACCCCATCTTTTGAAATAGAACATCGACCATTCTTAATATGAAATTCATATGCATCCTTGTCCATACAAGATACAAAAATGATGTTTGTATTTATGGCAGGTACATAATAGCAGCTCACTAACTCTATTATAAGCCATGTGGTCAGAGATAAACTATAGGTTCTAATTGTAGTGGAAGCAACTCTTGCTCCATTTGCGACTCGTAGTTCAACCTTTCCCTTTCCCAAAAACCTACTTCTTTTTAGATCATGCATATTCAAGCATATGTGAGATCCACATCCAGTATCTAGTACCCAATATGAAGAAGTAGATAATTTTGTCTCAATAATGTAAATACCCAAATTGGAGATCATCATCCCCATCTTCTTCTTCCTAAATGCCTTCAATTATAAAGGATAGATTCCTCTTGTACTTTTGTTTCTCCTTATCTTAAATGTTGAAGATCTAGATTTGGGATTAGCCTTAGAACTCTTCATGGCATTTCTTTCATCCTTGGACTCAACTCTGCCGATCATCATTATGGATTTGTCCTTCTTCATTCTTGCTTTGGCATTAATCAGCATGCCAATCAAATCTAACAACAACCTGGCCATATTGTTCAAGTGGTAAGGCTCAATAAAGTGGCTATATGATTCAAGCAATGATTACAGAATCATATTTGTGGCCAACTCTTGGCTCAAAGAGAATCCCAGTTCTTCTAGATGTTCCACATGTCCAATCATATTGAGCACATGGATCTCTACTGAGTTTCCCTTATCATTTTATACTCAAAGAGTGCCTTTGATATATTGTACCTTTCTTGATTTGTGTGCTTATGGTTCACGTTCTTAAGATGTGTTACCATATCAAGTATCCCCATGTCCTCACACTGTTCATGCAACTCATAGTTCATGTATCTCAGAATAAGGTGCTTTATAACCAAGGAATCATTGGCATGCTTCCAGTAAGCATCCACCTTATCCCTAGGCACATTAGGAGTAGGTATTTCTAGTACTGGTGTTTCTAGGACATAGAGCTTGCACTCTTCATTATTTACCCTTCTCAAATTCCAAAACTATTTGTGGAAATTTGTCCCGTTAAATATGACCTTCCTAAGGACCAATCACAATGGTGATTTGATTGCCATTTGATTATATAAGAGAAAATTTTACATTTTGTCAAAAACCCTTTTTGATTTGATTTGATTTAAAATTTGACTATATTCAATTATGTCTTCAATCAATTATCACTCCCACTATTTTATTCAAACCGATATCCCTCACATATCAATTCAGAATATTGTTGCATACAACCTTCTAGTGAGACAAAATCTAAAACAATTCAACTATTAGTCAACCAATGCCAACATCCATAGTCAATTATTAAGGTAGGAAACTTTTACCAATTGCATCTTATGCAATTCTTAGATAGATGATATACGCAACTCTTTGTCATAGTCATTTGCATCTCTATGGCACTTAATCTCAGAAAGGGTACACAGTTAAGCTTGACCCAAAAGCCAACACAATAATAATGCACCCCGCTTGGTAGACCCACATTATTACCATCACACTTCCACAAGATAGACGATGTACCACTTTTGGGGCACCCATGCTTAGTCGATCAAGCTTTTCATGACTTTTAATAATGGAAATAATCTAAGAGTTCATATATTATTGAGGAAGTTTGGATTTATAAATACATATATATTATCCTAATGCTATTACATATTACATGGTGTAAGAGAAACCTCAAGTTAATTTGAGGGAAGCATAAGTAGAAGAGAATAATACTTTTACTATTGGAGGATATGGTAGAGGCTTGGTATGAAAATCGAGATAAAACCAACCACAACTGTGCACAAATATATAGGGTTATTAGCCATAACCATGCTTCACATCCACCATTAAAACTCACTTTTAGGGTGACACATGTAGATCGCATATATATCACACACACACACAGATAGACACACACACACACACACACACACACACACACACACACACACACACACACATATATATATATATATATATATATATATATATATATATATATATATATATATATATATATATATATATATATATATATATATATATATATGGTATGTGGTGTTTAATTGTATATGCACATAAATCAACTTACGTATTCACATCATATGCAATAAATAAATGAAAATAAAAAAATGATCATATTGATTATCCCAAAGCATTGTAGATTGACATGGTCTGATACCACTGTATGGAAATACGACGACATATCAGGCAGAAAAAAAAATTTAACTACCAGATTCCCCTTAAACCAATGAAACATGTCAATAACTATGCAATGGAAATGATGGTTTAGAGGATATACCTGGTTCTGGAGCAAGTCCAATGATAATCTCCTCTTTGTAGTTGTGTGCCCTTTCCTAAAGTCGCACACAAACATTGTCTGTGTCGGCCTCCTAGATGATTATCATGGACATCTGGTTAACATTGTCCTCCAAGTGGGAAAAGTATCCATGCCTCTAAAGTAGTCCACAAGTACCATCGAGAACTCTTGTTGTTCTAGTATAATGGACAAGAAGGAGTTGTCCCTTCATATTGGTGTACTAGTCACCAACTTGCTCTCCCACAATTGTTCTCCCATGCTATCTGTAAGGCCCCTAAACTTTCTTAATGAGTTGAATAAAATTAATTACCATAATTGAATGCTTATAACCCTAATATAACCTTGTGATATGATTTTAAATCATAATACAAGCTTAAGTTTCAAATTTGGTCCAATTTGGACACTGGTTGAGCAAGTTAAGCAATTTTATGCACATTTTGGACTTTTCTGCAATTTACCCAATTGAGAGGTGTTCTTTGCAATTTATCACTTGCATTATGTTCCTTGGATATTATATCATCATTCTTGAGCTTGTTGAGACATGGGGAACCTAGTTAAACCTTGGTTTGAAGGTGTTTTCTCCAAGGGTATTTTAGGGTTTACCCTTTCATGAATGAGCTACCTTTAGTAGTATCAACTAATGAATTATTTGATTGGCTGGAAAATTCGACAAACTAAAGCTAAGAAGTTCTATACAGGTGGTGGGGGAGCTTCTTATGTGTGTGCTTGTATATCCTTAATAAATTAAGGCCATGGACATTTGGATAGATACTAGAACTTCAACCTTTTCTTTTTCTTTATCTTGAAGTTTCATATACTTATCCCCAAGCACCAAAACGAGCCATTTTCTCTCCACCACTTCGCTCCTTCTCCCAACCTCATTATACCTCTATTCTTCTGTGAATTCTTTTGTCCAAGGAAGAAGAAAGTGGGGACCTTGTTGGAAAAAGAATCTAAGGTTGCAATTGACTTCATTTTAGGGTTGAAAAAGCTTCCTTCTAGTGATCTTGACCTAAAAGAGTAAGAATCTCCTTCTATCCTCTGTTTATTTCTTTGTTATCCTTCCTCCTACCTTTCTCCAGGTCGGAACCTTGCTGTTCCATGGTAGAAATTACTCTAAAGCTCTAAAACCCTACCTTTCTTGCTCCTTATGCTTAGGGTTTGCTCATTTGATGAAGAAATGTGCTAGATGGACGAATTCATAGATTATTCTTGGATTTTCTACCCTACCTGCTCGATTTTTCTTCTATGTGGGGTTTCACCTTCTCATTAGAGGCAAGTTTTATAACTTGATCCACGTTTATTGCTTACCATAAACTTTCTAGATCATGTTCTTGCTTGAAAATGATGATCCATGCACTAAAAAGCTATGCTTGACTTGGATTTCGATTTTTATAATGTTCCTTGTTCTGATTTCAGTTATATATGAACCTGTGATCATGTGTACGTTATTCCTAAGGTATAATATGACTTGTATCAGGTTGGTTTGACAACCTATGGTGCTAAACACCTATCAACCAATGATCAATTTTAGGGTTTTAAGGTGATTTCTTCTATAAACCCATGACCCGATGATGGTACCATTGCAACAACCCTATGGTGTTGTCTTCATGACAATTGATGGTCGTGATCAAATATGTCATATTATGGTGACAACCTATGGTCACCCCCTTAGGTTATGTTTTGGATCAATTAGAAGTTTAATGATCAACCATTAAGTACCCTAATAATGTTATCAATCAATGATGACATTAGCTTAATATTTGATGCTGATTAATGAATATAGTGTTGATCTAACAACCTATGGTGACTTAATGGTCACTAATGATGGTGGATCATATCTCCAAAAACTATGGTGGGTTAATCATATATTTTTAGCATCAATTAAACCTTATACCAATGGTTTCTTGGGTCACTTGATGCAATGGTCGGACCTATACTGTAATTGATGGTTTTAACATATGAACTTGACCCAATGGTCAAGATCTAATGTTTATTCCTCCAATAAAGTGAAATGATGGCTAATGTAACATGTTGGTCCTAATAATGTGATTTAGATGGTTTCCTTTATATGATTAACTTAAGGGGCTTACTTGTTGACATTGGATGGCTTGTTTTAAATGAACAGTCGATTGTGGATTTTACCCTACTCTCAACAGAACCCTTATTGTTGTTAACCAACAGATGTCTAGGGTTAAATGGTGAATTTTATAGATCACAACTCAATAACATCATATATGATTCATTCAAGGTGTTTACTTATGCAAACAATCAATGGTCCTACCTTTTAAACATCCAATGGTTCTGGGTGACATTGTGGTATGGCGATATGGGTTGAATGATGATGGAACAAATGGAGGATTACCATTAATAAGGTAGTCTTACCTATTCACTCATATGAATAGAAGGGATGATAACCATATTGTGTTGATATGTAACCCTAATGAGGTATAGCTTGTTATACCTAGCTTTAATATAACTAAATGATGGTAATTGGGTATGAATAGTCCTTGAATGACTAATACAATCATGGAGTACTATGTTACTGTTGTTGAAACCCTAGCATGTTATAACCCAATAGTTACACCTTGATTTATGTGTGGGTTCATACTTGAGAATAATATGGAATGTGATGGTCATGCTTCACCTTATGCATCCATGATCCAATGGGGATGTCGTGAGTTAGGGTTTGGGTATGAGTGATGATTAGTAACATTAATATAATTTATCTTGTGAACCTAACTCTAATGCAAATAGATAAAGATGAGTATTCATACTTAACATTCTTATATGATGGAATGATGATGGAATAACCTCCTTAATATGGTCATAACCTTGATATGTTAATTGGTGGTTATCATAGCCACATGGTTGATACTTTCTTATGCTAAACATGTGCATTATGAATATGATGAGAGTTAATCATATCTAGATTCCTTGCATGTTTATGTAATAAAGGAATGTTCTTAATGTTAATATAACCCTGCTATGATTGTTTATGAATATCTCCTAGCTCATTAATGCAATATTGTGTTGATCTGGTGTATTATATGTAAGTGATGTTGTTGAGCCTTGTTATAAGGCATGCAAAGATAATGATGATCTTGCAGGGAATAGTATGATGGTCTTAATGACCTTTGGGAATGGTTGAGCCCTGAATGAGGTGTAATCCTCTTATGTTGATAAGGGTTGATATCTTGTGATATTGTAAAAAGGATTTATATCTTTTGATAGTATGATGACTAGTGTGGTCTCATGAATGGCAAGTGAATAGTACCATATGATGATGAGATGAGAAATTATGTTTCACACGTTTTATATCTTTTCAAAGTTGTGATATTTATATGCTTTCTAGAAGTGAATTAGGGTTTGTATGTCCACTTGTTGATGCAGCCTTAATTCACCCAATTGGCATAACTAATCAAGTGCAACTCTAATCGTGTAGTGCCCTGTGCCGTAGAGCCATCTTCAATGTCAGAACCTACTGGATGGTGAAACGAGTATTCCTAAGGGAAACTCGGAGCGCATACTGTTGAGTATGTGGGGGTAGAAAGTTGAGGATATATCCTTGTCATCCACAATGCAGATTGTGGAGGTTGGCTATGGTCATGCCTCATACATATGATGTGATTGAGAACGACTGTGCTCATGTCTCGGTGATTATAACATGATGTGATTGAGGACACCTGTGGTTGTACCTCGGATTAGAGGGTGTTGTATACCTTGGTTTCTAGTGTCATGACCTGTACCAAGGACAGACTAGTGGTTATCAACTTGACTATATGTTGTTGTAGTGGTAGCTTTGACTGATATGTCACTGCCTTTTTTACTCATACTGACCGAGGGGAAGAGATCTTAGGACACCAACAATCCTAGATCTTGTATGGAACTGAATAGCCCTTCGAAGGGGTCGGTTGGACTTTGAATGGTACGATTCAAATTCCCCAGGGCGTAATAAAAGATGTAATACAGCCGTGTAGCATATTTATTTAGGGTTATACACAACGTTTCACATTAGATGATAACCCTTGTTTGTTTTCTTTGCATAAAGATGATGCTTAGTGCAATTAAGAGATAAGATATATACTTATGTTGTGGATATGTTTAAGATTGTAGATGCGTACATACAATAGCCATGATTATGTTCATAACTATACTGCTACTGCTGATTATAATCATGATGCTAGATATCTCATGTTGTTAGTTATGTTTAGCATGCTAGCCATTCCTTTGTAACTAGAGATGCATATACTGCTAATCATGCTTATCTAGATAGTTGTGCTTATGTTGTTATCTCTACTTATGATGTTGATATGTTCAACCAATTAGACATGCTCATGTTGTTAGCTATGCTTATGTGGCTAGACTTATTCATAATGATAGAGATTCTATGTTACTAGACTTGCTCATGATGCTAGATATGCATATGCTACTGAATTTCTTATATTGTCAACAAGATAAAGGATGATAGTCTGGCTAATGATGATAGTTATTATCTATTGCTTTATGTATTCTGTTAATCATCAGTGCTGCTGAGCTTATATGTTATATCTGATTAAACTGCTTAACTATTTAATTACTTAAAAATGTTGTAATCAATAATCATTGTTGGAGGTTATATCTCTTGCTGGGACATGGGTCTCACCCTTGTGGTTCGCCACATCTATTTAGGTAATCTGAAGTGACGAAAACAAACCTATGGTAGCAAAGAGGAGATATAGTAATAAAACTATGAGAAAGTTGATTAGATGTCTAGTGTGTCCTAGAGTCGTCCCTGTACTCCCAGGTCCTGCTAAGAAAAAGTTTGTATATGGTGTTTCAAACAAATCAGACTTTTATTAGCAAAATAATGCTTGTTTGTGTGGCACATATGAATATTGTTCTCCTATGTGTATATGTGGTGGCTAAGATGATAGAACAATTTGTATCAAATTCTTGGCATAGTATGGATATAAGAAAGATTTTGGGCTCTTATGCAAATGTTTATGAGCGGGTGTTGATGTTGAAATCGGTTTTAATTTACCCATATTTTTGGGTATGTGATTAATTAGTGATTGATTGTGTTTTATGTTTTGATTAATCTCATTTAGTGTAACGAGTTCTCACAAGTTGGTATCATGCTTTAGGTTCATTGAGTCTATAGGGACACTAATACTTAAGACTAGGATGATGCCTAAGTTAGGAACATGACACAAAAACATGGTGCATACTACCTAATCTCAGTACTTGGATGCCCTGGCCAGGTATTCAATTATTGAAGAAAAGGTAAGTATGAAACTCTTAGATTATTATCATTCTGATTACTATGATCAAGTAGTCATTTTGGGACAATCTAAAGAGCATAACAAATAAGAAATCATGATGTGAATATAATCCTACCTTAAAGAAGATGAGAATTGCATCATTATCTATCAAAACTTGAATGTTTGGTAAATATAAGAGAAAGACACAACACCATGAAATCTAAATCTGAATATAAATAAGGAAAAGAGGAGTTCTTGAAGATGTGATTCAAGAAGATAATAAAGTAAATGACAGATAAGTCTATGCTTATAAAGTGAATCAAGGTATGAAATCCACATAAGATAGAGAGAACTCATATTACAAGTACAAAATGAGAAGATGAATGGGAACAATAACAAAGAAATAAGGTGGAACCTGAGTTAATCTCAGACCAACCTATGTATGTAAGAAAATTTTAATGAAAAATCAGCATGGCATGTGAAATAAATTAAGGGAGATGATCCATGTTTAATGAAGAAAATGTGGTATATGATGATTTACTTGTTGATAAGTGGTTGAAAAACATAATAAAATAAGACAACATACCCAAGTGTGATAAATAGTCATCAAAGAAGGAGTAATGAGATATGTTAATCATGATGATTCCTATGCTAATGGCAAGGAACCCTAAATGAAAAAGGTAAAATGATACATAAGAAGTTGTAACCTGCATAATGAAAATAGAATTGGTTACCTATTTGCTAGTGACCCTTGAACAATTCTGTTGTGACGTTGGAAGTGTGTTTCCCCTTTGTGTCTTTCCTTTCTAGGGCATAACTTTCAAGTGGATCATTTCCACTTGGTATGCATGGATTCGTTGTAAACATGAGGGTGGATAGCTTATTATAGCATAAGGTTGCTTGGACTATGGTTCCAAGATCATAAATTTTGTGATGAGTTTGCTTTTGAGCCTTCCAATAATTAGGAAGACTCCTCTTATATGTCTTGAGATTTGTTATGTTGGTAAAAGTAGATGAGATAAGGATGTGAGTTCCTTATAGCACATAAGGTGGATACCAAGGTAAAGAATCCTAGTATCCAAGATGTATCAACAATATGGGAAGTATGTGAATGTTGGAGATGTTTACTAAATGAACATATCAAGTATTCCCCCCCCCCTCTTCAAAGAGAGGGAGAGATAGAGTTGATGATGACCCTCTAAATGTTGTTTGGAAGGAAAAGCAAAAGTGATTCTACAATGTTGTGTATGGTTCAGTGATAGATGGGCAAGTCCACTATCAAGGATAGATGGTTTGTTGGTCAATAGATATGTGTGTCATGTTCCTTTACGATAAACCAATGATCAAATATCAATGCATAAGATTTAGATTGGATGACATAATTCACATGACCATGATGAGTTTATGGTTATGTCCTTTAGACTAACCAATGTACAAATAGAATTTATGAATAGGAGGAACAGAGTGTTCCAGTCATGTCATACAAGTTATATCAAGCTTTGAATGATGACATGTCAAAGTATTTCAAATATGGTAAAAAATATGATCAATATTTCTTCAAAAACCTTAAGGTTGTCGAAGCAACAATAGCTATGAGACAAGTTGAACAAGAGTGAGATGGGGTTGATTAAATGTCTTTATGGGATCATGATATGTCTTGTACGTAGGTTGTGTAAATCCTAGTAAGGTGAAGATAGTGTTGTTGTTTCACCCCTAACAAGGTTGACTAGGAATGATGTTTCCTTGTATGGAATGACAGGTGCCAGCGTTAGCATTTCTTTTAATGCTGAAAAAAGAACTGACAAGTGTTCCACTGTTAGTGTATCTAGAAAAAAAAGGATGGGTACAACACCTTTTTTTTATGCTTCAAGGAATACTATGGGACACATGCCATGATTGGTAAAAAGCTAGCAATCATGACTTTTGAGTAATGTGTTGATACAATAGATATACTTTTAGGATGATAGATAGAATTTAAAGTTTAACATTACTACTAGAGTTGTCCAGGTGACACAACAAGTTTCTACATTCCATATTGAGAATGTCTTCTTAGATGGGGGTTTTTGTGCTGACCCAAGATGAGATATGTATGAATGATGTGGCATCACCATGATATGCAAGTAACCATATGAAGGTAATAGGATGAGGTGCAAAGGAAGTACCCATCTTTGTTTACCTTGGATTTCGGGGGAGAAATCCCTGTTAGGGGTTTATAGTTGTAAGGCCCCTAAACTTGCTTAATGAGTTGAATAAGATTAATTACCATAATTTAATACTTAGAACCCTAATATAACCTTGTTATATGCTTTGAAATAATAATACAAGCTTAAGTTTCAAATTTGGTCCAATTTGGACACTGGTTGAGCAAGTTATGCAATTTTATGTAGATTTTGGACTTTTCTGCAATTTACCCAATTGAGAGGTGTTCTTTGCAATTTATCATTCTATAAAAATTCTTGTGCTTGTTGAGACATGGGGCACCTATTTAAACCTTGGTTCGAAGGTGTTTTCTCTAAGGGTATTTTAGGGTTTACCCCTTCATGGATGAGCTACCTTTAGTAGCTATCAACTAATGAATTATTTGATTGGCTGGAAAATTCGACAAAGGAAAGCTGAGAAGGTCTATACAGATGGTGGGGGAGATTCTTGTGTGTGTGATTGTATAATCTTAATAAATTAAGGCCATGGACACTTGGATAGATACTAGAACTTCAACTTTTCTTTTTCTTTATCTTAAAGTTTCATATACTTATCCCCAAGCACCAAAACGAGCCATTTTCTCTCCACTACTTCCATCCTTATCTCAATCTTGTTCTCCCTATGTGATTATGTGAATTTTCCTATCCAAGGAAGAAGAAAGTGGGGACCTTCTTGGAAAAAGAATCTAGGGTTGCAATTGACTTCATTTTAGGGTTGAAAAAGCTTCTTTCTAGGGATCTTGACCTAAAAGAGTAAGAATCCCCTTCGTTCCTCTGTTTATTTCTTTTTTATCCTTCCTCCTAACTTTATCCAGGTTGGAACCTTACTGTTCCATGGTAGAAATTTCTCTAAAGCTCTAAAACCCTACCTTTCTTGCTCCTTATGCTTAGGGTTTGCTCATTTGATGAAGAAAGGTGCTAGATGGATGCATTCATATCTTATTCTTGGATTTTCTACCCTACCTTCTCAAGTTTTCTTCTGTGTGGGGTTTCATCATCTCATTAGAGGAAATTTTTATAACTTGCTCCATGTTTATTGCTTACCATAAGCTTTCTAGATTATGTTCTTGCTTGAAAATGATGATCCATGCACTAAAAATCTATGCTTGACTTGGATTTCAATTTTTATAATGTTCCTTGTTCTGATTTCAGTTATATATCAACCTGTGATCATGTTTAGGTTATTCCTAAGGTATAATATGACTTGTTTCAGGTTGGTTTGACAACCTATGGTGCTAAGCACCTATCAAACAATGGTCAATTTTAGGGTTTTAAGCTGATTTCTTCTATAAACCCATGACCCGATGATGGTACCATTGCAACAACCCTATGGTGTTGTCTTCATGACAACTAATGTTCATGATCAAAGGTTTCATATGATGGTGACAACCTCCTTATGTCAGGCTTTGTATCAATTAGAAGTTTAATAATCAACCATTAAGTACCCTAATAATGTTATCAATCAATGATGACATTAGCTTAATATTTGATATTGATTAATGAATATAGTGCTGATCTAACAACCTATGGTGACTTAATGGTCACTAATGATGGTGGATCAGATCTACAAAACCCATGGTGAGTTAATCATATCTTTGTAGCATCAATTAAGCCTTATACTAATGGTTTCTTGGGTCACTTGATGCAATGGTCAGACCTATACTGTAATTGATGGTTTTAACATATGAACTTGACCCAATGGTCAAGATCTAATGATTATTCCTACAATAAAGTGAAATGATGGATAATGTAATATGTTGGTCCTAATAATGTGATTTATATGGTTTCCTTTATATGATCAACTTAAGGAGCTTACTTGTTGACATTGGATGGCTTGTTTTAAATGAACAGTCGATTATGGGTTTTACCCTACTCTCAACAGAACCCTTATTGTTGCTAACCAAAGGATGTCTAGGGTTAAATGGAGAATTTTATAGATAACAACTCAATAACATCATATATGATTCATTCAAGGTGTTTACTTATGTAAACAACCAATGGTCTTACCTTTTAAACATCCAATGGTTCTGGGTGACATTGTGGTATGGTGATATGGGTTGAATGATGATGGAGCAAATGGAGGGTTACCCTTAGTAAGTTAGTCTTACCTATTCACTCATATGAATAGAAGGGATGATAACCATATTGTGTTGATATGTAACCCTAATGAGGTATAGCTTGTTATACCTAGCTTTAATATAACTAAATGATGGTAATTGGGTATGAATAGTCCTTGACTGACTAATACAATCATGGAGTACTGTGTTACTGTTGTTGAAACCCTAGTATGTTATAACCCAATGGTTACACCTTGATTTATGTGTGGGTTCATACTTGAGAATAGTATAGAATGTGATGGTGATGCTTCACCTTATGCATCCATGTTCCAATGGGGATGTCGTGAGTTAGGGTTTGGGTATGAGTGCTGATTAGTAACATTAATATAATTTATCTTGTGAACCTAACTCTAAGGAAAATAGATAAAGATGAGTATTCATGTTTAACATTCTTATATGATGGAATGATGGTGTAATAACCTCCTTAATATCGTCATAGCCTTGATATGTTAATTGGTGGTTATCATAGACACATAATTGATACTTTCTTATGCTAAACATGTGCATTATGAATATGCTGATAGTTAATCATATCTAGATTCCTTGCATGTTGATGTAATAAAGGAATGTTCTTAATGTTAATATAACCCTACAATGATTGTTTATGAATATCTCGTAGCTCATTAATGCAATATTGTGTTGATCTGGTGTATTATATGTAAGTGATGTTGTTGAGCCTTGTTATAAGGCATGCAAAGATAATGATGATATTGTAGGGAATAGTATGATGGTCTTAATGACCTTTGGGCATGGTTGAGCCCTGAATGAGGTGTAATCCTCTTATGTTGATAAGGGTTGATACCCTGTGATATTATGAAAAGGATTTATATCTTGTGATAGTATGATGACTAGTGTGGTCTCATGAATGGCAAGTGAATAGTACCATGTGATAATGAGATGAGAAATTATGTTTTACACATTTTATATCTTTTCAAAGTTGTGATATTTATATGCTTGCTAGAAGTGAATTAGGGTTTGTATGTCCACTTGTTTGATGTATCCTTAATTCACCGAATTGGCATAACTAATCAAGTGCAACTCTAATCATGTAGTGCCTTGTGCCGTAGAGCCATCTTCAGTGTCTGAACTTGTTGGATGGTGAAATGAGTATTCCTAAGGGAAACTCAGAGTGCATACTATTGAGTATGTGGGGGTGGTAGGTTGAGGATATATCCTTGTCATCGACAATGCAGATTGTGGAGGTTGGCTATGGTCAGGCCTCATACATCTGATGTGATTGAGAATGGTTGCGGTCGTGTCTCGGTGATTATAACATGATGTGATTGAGGACAAATGTGGTTGTACCTCAGATTAGGGGATTTGTATACATTGGTTTCTAGTGGCGTGACATGTACAAAGGGCAGACTAGTGGTTATCAGCTTGACTATATGTCATTGTGGTGGCAACTTTGACTGATATGTCACTACCTTTTTACTCATTCTGACCGAGGGGAAGAGATCTTAGGATATTGGCACTCCTAGATCTTGTATGAAACTGAATAGCCCTTTGCAGGGGTCGGTTGGACTTTGAATGGTACGATTCAAATTCCCCAGGCATAATAAAAGATGTAGAACATCCGTGTAGCATATTTGTTTAGGGTTATACACAATGTTTCACATTGGATGATAACCCTTGTTTGTTATCTTTGCTTAAAAATGATGCTTAGTGCAATTAAGAGATAGTAGATATACTTATGTTGTGGATATGCTTAAGACTGTAGATGTGTACATACAATAGCCATGATTATGTTGAGAACTATACTACTAATGATGATTATAATCATGATGCTAGATATCTCATGTTGTTAGTTATGTTTAGCATTCTAGCCATGCCTTTGTAACTAGAGATGCATATACTACTAATCATGCTTATCCAGATAGTTGTACTTATGTTGTTAGCTCTTCTTATGATGTTGATATGTTCAACCAATTAAACATGCTCATGTTGTTATCTATGCTTATGTGGCTAGACTTATTCATAATGATAGAGATTATATGTTACGAGACTTGCTCATGATGTTAGATATGCATATGCTACTAAATGCTTATATTGTCAACAAGATAAAGGATGATAGTCTGGCTAATTATGATAGTTATTATCTATTGCTTTATGTATTTTGTTAATCATCAGTGCTGCTGAGCTTACATGTTATATCTGATTAAACTGCTTAACTATTTAATTACTTAAAAATGTTGTAATCAATAATTGTTGGAGGTTATATCTCTTGCTGGGACATGGGTCTCACCCTCGTGGTTTGCCACATCTTTTTAGGTAATCTGAAGTGACAAAAACAAACCTGTGGCAGCAAAGAGGATCTATAGTAATGAATCTATGAGAAAGTTGATTAGATGTCTAGTGTGTCCTAGAGTTGTCCCTATACTCTCAGGTCCGAGCGAGAAAAAGTTTGTATATGGTGTTTCAAACGAAATAGACTTTTGTTAGCATAATGCTTGTTTGTGTGGAATATATGAATATTGTTCTCATGTGTATATATGTGGTGGCTAAGACGATAGTACAATTTGTATCAAATTTTTGGCATAGTATGGATATAAGAAAGATTTTGGGCTCTTATGCAAATGTTTATGAGCTGGTGCTGACGTTGAAATCAGTTTTAATTTACCCATATTTTTGGGTATGTGATTAATTAGTGATTGATTGTGTTTTTGTTTCGAGTAATCTCGTTTGGTGTAACAGGTTCTCACACTATCCCTTCCTTTATTGGGTAGGACTTGCTCAGGTTCTCTCAGTTACTACAACCAGAAAAGACAAGCAATTTTCAGAAGCAATTGAGTTGTATCTCTGGGAAGCCCCCAATACCCTTTATCTATAGGAGGGTCAAGGTCAAGGTTCCCAATTTGTGCATGAGTGGAAGCGACCAAAAGCTCACAAATTTTCACAATCTACAATAGGCGAAACGATCAGTTCACCTATGAACCATTATGTTGGCATGTGAGTAGATTATTTCACCCAGTGAATTAGTCGTTTCATCATGTTTCTCAATCATAATTGTATTGGCAATTTTAATCTAATTAATGGATGACATGACGTCAACACTAATCCTTGATGCAATCAAATTGCTCTTGTGAACTGGGTGGTTCATCTCATGAACTTGGCAGTTCATCTCATGAACTGGGCGATTCATCTCATAAACTGAGTAATCCATCTCATGAACCAGTTGTCTCATGACCATGAGATGATCGGTTCACTCAGTGAACTAGTAGGTTCCTACCGTGGTTCATCCAAAATTCAGCCAATGCAATATCCAATCAACCTGATACTCCAACTAGCTGGTTCAACAATTGAACTGGTCGGTTCAGAGTCTAGTCAGTCAATTGTTGTTTAAATTGAGTACCTAAACACTTTTTCAATTTAATTGTCATTCATGATTAAAATCCTATTCTAAGTGAATTCCAATGTGTGTGACCCTATAGGTCCCATATTATGTTGACATTGAATGTCCATAACCAATTATGATATCACAAGCAAAGAGTGGTGCCTAGTCACATATCATTGCTACCCAAGTAAATGGAAAGTTGGACAACAACTTCAACCTACAATTTGTGATTGGTGTTATAATGTTTGTATAGTTCCTTTGTCAGTGACATCCAGATTGAACTCGAGGCAAGGAATTGTCATCTGCTTCAATCATTTAATCAATGTTCCTTGAACTAGAGTACACTTTCTGAGATATATGTAAGCTCAATGTCACATATTAAATTACATGAGCGTGGACATGTATTTCTCAGTCTTGCTAATCAAGTGACCAAGATACATAGTCATGTAGGAGGGACAAATCCCATCTATATCACTCACAGTCATCCCCATGTGTCACAGTACACCTGATCATCACCTTTATGGCAACCCTTATTTGGGATCATAGCGGATGATGTCAAAGCATACCAAATGACATGTGATGAGTGTAGTGATTTAAGGCCTAATGTGAAAGATTGGATTTTTGTACTTAATTTTGAGGTAGAAATATCTTTTAAGGTGTGTAGGATGTGATGGAGTATACTTTTAGAATCCTAAATGTCCAATGATGCAAGTGAAATCATATGGTTGAGTTATATTAATAGTTCCAAGCTTTTGACAAAGTAGGTGTGTTGATGTGTGGTTGACATAATGATTAAGACATCTCTTTTAATGCCTTTTTGAGGAATTTAATTGAATGGTCTAATAGATGAGTTTGGTCACCAAATTTGATTATAAGGTAGCTCGAGAGGTAAAGAGGCTATGGTTAAAATTTGGTGACATTTGGATGCTCCTAGAGGGATTTATTTAAGTTTGTATATTATGAAATAATGTGCATATTGATGATTGATAGACCTAAGATTCGATATTAGGTGATGTGTCACACACCCCTTTGATTGAGGGTGGGTCGTGTGGCCAGATCCTAGCCATTTGTGACTAATTCAGTGGTTGGGAGTGCTGACTTAAGTGAGTAGCAGATCACGTTTTAGACTGGGTCCCTTGTAGCTGTTGGATGCACCTTGGACGGTCGGATATTCATCCCCTACCTCCGAGCAGCCTGGAGATCGTGGGTTGTAGCGAGTGGGAAGGCAAGGCCTCACTCCACACCATGTTCGTGGCCTGGGAAGGAATGAGGACTGGGTAGTTGTCTTTGTCTTGACCAGACCTACATCCAGACCCCTCAAGTCAGTCTTTTGGACGATGGTAGAGGGAGAACGAGCCCTCCATTGCCACTGGCTCTCCACCGCAAAAGCAGGTGGTGGTCGAGGATGTAGAACAGAGATACAAGGCAGCTCAGAGGAGGATAAGGAAGGGAAAAGGAAGCTCAGGTCTAGAGGAATCCATCCCAGACGTTTTCATGACCTCCCATGGTGGTTTTGTAGCAAACCAACTCAACTCAGCCGGCCAGGGAAGAAGATGAGATCAGAGTTGGGAATGTCAATCCAAGGCTCTTCAACTCAATCCAAGAGTCCCTTCAGGTCCTTGAAGCTCTGGCGGAGCTTTTTAGTGCCTCATCCATGAGGTTTGAGGCATGGGAGTCCTTTTCCCCTTTCCTTGTGTGCGGCGGCCACCATGGCCGGCGAGCCTGTGGTTGTGGAGCTCTAGAGCCGCAATCAGGGAATGGAGAGGCCGGCAGAGCCCTAGGTGGTCCTATGGATCTTTGGTACTGATCGGAGTTCTTGCAGAGGGCCTGGTCATGCAAGATTTCTCACCAGAGGAGAACGTCGCGGCGACGACTCTATTTCTGTCTCACATGAACGAATCGCGTGAGATCGTGAGAGAGAAAAGAGGTCGGGCCAGTTTAACCGCATACAATGCCTGAACCATGTGCATAACTGAGACAAACTAGACTTGAAACTGGGTCCAGGCACTTTGGACTGGGCGGCTGAAGCACCCTCAATTGCTGATGCAAGGAGCCACACGACAGCCAACGATTGGCCCAATGAAGGTAAATACCTCAATAATGTTAAGATCTTCTATAAATCATAGAAAATAGACCGTTTATGAGAAAAATACAAATAAGGTACCAAAATGCGTAGAACAATATGGAAGCATAATATCAACCTTTTAATGCTTTAATATCAATGATATCATGTAAGATGTATTATGCTTGTTCAATGGATAATAAATATAAAACAATGGCCTAAAATCATGATAAAATGTTAGTAAATCTGTAATCACATTTATAATGCATATGATGTCAGTAATTATGATGTTGATGCATGAAATTATGTATTTTGCTTCATATGGCTAATTAGGGCTTTCAACCCTAAATAAAATACAATAAACACACATGTGGTCAGTAAATGTTGAAATATTCAGAGTAAGATCTTATCAGTATCTGGAACCTCATATTTAAATATGAGATTAGTATGATACACATAATCCATGTTATACGATGATGTTTACTCTTAATGAGATATAAACCCTAATATGAGTAATACATGTAACATAGGGCTAACATGTACACATAATCATATGTAACCGAGTAATCAAATTATGTATCCTAATCTGGAATATAAGATCAATAACCTAATTACAAGAAGATAAGACAAGAAATTATGCACATATCTTAATGAGATAAGGTAAACCCAAAAATTGATATAATTAATGTTAATGATGATGAGAACCTGATGATCGTATGTGATCTTATCTTTATCAGGGTTTGACCTAGGATACATAGTTGACATGAGGAATATGATGTTTAGGTTTATCATGATCAAGTACGCCATTACCTCTACTTCGCTTATTATACATTATGCTTGTGTTATATGGTAGTAAAGACTTGGCATATGGTATTGATTGAAATGATTGTCTTGTATGATATGTTGCTTGAATTTCCATACATATTGCTATGAACACATCAAACATAATATATATGTTCCATTATATGAAAGCACCAACTCTATGGCAGTGTGCTTGGAAGTGATCGAAATCTTTGGTAGTGGTCACGTTGTACATATGGAAGCACCATCTCTTTGGTAGTGTGCTTGGACCCAACTCTTTGGTAGTGGTCACATTGTACATATGATCCAACTCTTTGGTAGTGATCATAAAGGCCTTAATGCATTCAACTCTCAGGTAGTAAATGCATGGATGATATAATGCAAATTATGCTTAAAATATGTGTTCTCTTTTGTTAATGAACATCTTTGTGCAAGTATACACTTTTCTTATATTCTTCTGTTACTGCCAAGTATTAGTTTTATCTTATTGACAAGATATGATGAGAGGTAAATAAAAGGCACATAGGGGTACTCAGTACAATATTCTTGAATATTGTGCTGATGTATACCACATGTGATCTTTTGTTTAGGTTGTGATTATGCTCTTGGAGATCTAGGATAGTGAGAGTTGTGTGGTGAGCTGATGTACAGGTGGACCTTGTTGTCTTAAGATCTTGTAGTTTAGTGGTAATACATGTATATGTATAAGTTTTATGTTCAATATGTAATATCTAATGTTGTAACAATTCATGTTGTAATTATATTGTAACACCCCTGACCTGGGTTATGACCTAACCCTGGAAGTTTTGCCTAAATATGTAATTAATATACTTGTGAACACTCCCTGGCATGTAATTAAGTTCCTCAGGAACATTTACTTTCAATTTTGCTCCTTTTTGTATAAAGTTGTAGCAATGTGTTGTATGCAGGGACCTATGTGCAAATTACCCAGTTTAAGGGTTGAACTTGCAAAGTTCACAAGATAAGAAGTATCTCTGATGTTTAAACATCATGAGTATGGTTATGGTAAAGTTTGAGGGATTTCCCAAGCTTGAGCACCAAGGTGCAGCTGTGGAAGCAACCCCCATGCTTAGAAACCCTAATTTGGGGTAAAATGCAATTTACCCAAATTGAGGGGTTCAACTTGTAATTCTTAATATCTAGAACATCTTTTATGACTCTTGTCATAATTTAGAGTAGAAATGATGAAAGGGATACATCATTTAATAATCAGATGAGAAAAATGATCTTTGTGATAGAAATCACCTAAAATGGGTATGAAACCCTTTCATGTATGTACCCTAGTTGAAGGTTGGATTCCTTTACCCCTAGATCTTGAGATTTCATGAGATTTGCATAAGTATAGATAGGTTTGGTCGTGCCTTTGAGCAAGGAGGGACCTAGATGTGATTTCCAATCTTGTGAGGTCCTTAGGGTGTAAAAGAGGCTAAAGTATATAAGCCCTTTTCCCTTGCAATTAAGTGAACGAATTTTCTTTCCTTCACTTCTCTTCCTTTCTTGCTCAAACAACCAAGGGTATCTCTGGAGCTCAGGGGGGGACGACCAACCTATTCAAGGTAAGAAAACCCCACCTTCTAGCTCGAATTCATGGAGGAATTCACTTT
The DNA here is from genome assembly GCA_963693085.1 of Alisma plantago-aquatica. Lineage (NCBI taxonomy): Eukaryota > Viridiplantae > Streptophyta > Magnoliopsida > Alismatales > Alismataceae > Alisma > Alisma plantago-aquatica. The sequence goes on from OY856412.1 coordinate 1,214,687,352, forward strand.
CTAAGGTTGGTTTTATGGTTAGCTTACTTAGTCTTCTTGTTCTGGCCAACCAAAGCAACGTTTCCTTGGAGAATTCACCTCTGACCAAGTTGTGGAAGCTCAAGGACGCCATTAAAGCTTGGAGCTTGAAGGCTTGGATCTCTAAGATCAACCTTTAGGCGGGTTTTATAACTCTAAACTTATGCTTTATATGTATGCTCAATTCTTGCAATTTGCTTGGTAAATTCTCCTTCTACCTCCCTTCTTCCTTGCACATTTGCAAGAAAATCAGTGGAGAAACCGACCTTGCAAGAGGTTGAAGATGAGGGGCGTGATTCCCTATGTTACTTTTTCAAACGACCTTGGACCCTTTTGGTCCAAACGGTTGCAAACCGTTTGGGTTCAAACGGTTTCAAACCGTTTGCTCTCAAACGGTCTTGCAAGACCGTTTGGATTGAAACGGTCTCAAGACCGTTTGAAAGAGTTGACCAAGGGATGACCGTTTGAGGGTCTGTTCCTAACATATTGAATTTCATATCTGCAAAGAATCAAAGTCTAATTCTTAACCAATTGAGAGTTGAAGGCACTTCAACATGAAACCCTAATCGGGTGGAAAAGTGCTGATTTAACATATAGATCTTGTTGAGTTTTGGGTTGAAGGACCCAAACGGTCTCAAGACCGTTTGGGGATTCCTCCAAACGGTCCTAAGACCGTTTGGGCATAACCCAAGACCGTTTGAAGGTCTAGGGTTGAGTTAATCTAATGGTTTGAGGGTCCAATGGTAGAGAATTGATGAATTGTTGAAAATTGCTGATTTTGACCTAATTGGACTTCAACCTTAGTCAAAATGACTTGGATTTTGGTCAAACTTTGGGCAAACGGTCTCAAGACCGTTTGGATGATGTCCAAACGACCTCAAGACCGTTTGGGCCAAGTTTGAGCCCAATTGAGGGTCAATTGATAGGTTCAACCTTGAATTGATTCACATTGTTGAACATTGATGACCAATCAACTTGAAACCCTAATTGAGAACGATTGAACCCTAATTGGCTTGCAATTGAGGGTCAATTGGATGTCTAAGTGGTTAAGGCTAACCCTAATTGACTCAATTTATAAGTGGTTAGCATAGCTTTAACCAATTGAGGGCTTCAACACACATATCCATGAACATTGGTGACTTTTGAACCCCTTTGGAGGTCCAAACGGTTTGAGCCCATTTGGACCAAACGGTCTCAAGACCGTTTGGATCCAAATGGTCTCAAGACCGTTTGAGACCAAACGGTCTCAAGACCGTTTGGGGCCAAACGGTCTCAAGACCGTTTGGGCTCAAACGACCTCAAGACCGTTTGGGCTCAAACGACCTCAAGGTCGATTAGTCCAAACAACCTCAAACCGATTGAAGCTCCAAACGGTTTGGAAGTCAACCCTTCCAAACGGTCTTCACCTCCAAATGGTCTCAAGACCGTTTGGGTGGTTGAAACCGTTTGAAGGTTGAAACCGTTTGGAGATTGGTGATGGTTTGTACTTAACCATTTGATGATGTAATTAGTTCAATGATGATTCAATCTAAACCCTAATGGTAACCTAGGTCATTAAGGGACTATGTGATTAGTAAGTTAACCCATGATGGTAATCATGTGGCAAATTACCAAAATACCCTTGAGGGGTCTAAAGGGGTAAAACCTTATTCTAATCAAACCCTAATCACATGATGTTGATGTTTTGGATCATGTTAGTCAATGGAGACTTATCTCAACCTGATCTAGAGTGGTGTTGTCACCATCTACTAGTGAGAGGAGAGAGAAAGTATTTCTAGAGAGAGAAAGTATCCTAGAGAGAGAAAGTACCCTTTTTAGGAGGAAACTCTAGTGAGATACTTCAATTACACATGAATGTGCATGATTAGGGAATGACCCACCTATGTGAGGTCATGGAAACCCTAAATATGATATCTAATGGATCTTAATCTTAATTAAGAGTCTTAATGATGATGTTTCTCTTATATGATGATGTAATGAGTACCATTCACCATGGTGTGAATAGTAAACCCTAATTTTAGGGTGATGACTTGAAAGATGAATAGTAAACCCTAATTTTAGGGTGATGACTTGAAGGATGAATAGTAAACCCTAATTTTAGGGTGATGACTTGAAAGATGAATAGTAAACCCTAAATTGTTGAATTGTTTACTATTATCTGTTGAACTAACCATGCAGGTTATTATGAGATAATGGTCATACCCAGGTATGAAATACCATGTTATATTCATTGAAATCATGTCTTAAGCTTTATGAATAGTGAATCATCTTGATGCACTGCTAAGTGACATCTTTTGTGAATTATGGGCTGTAAGAGCCATAAACACCATCAAGGTCATGCTTGACAGATGACTTGTGATGAGATAATTGAGAACTGGTAATTGAAAAGAGTTAGGCCTGCTACATTTTAGTATTCTCATATATAGCTGTGATGCTAATGTTTTTGTATGATGATATGAATACTGAATGTACCTAACTAATCAAGTGAAATGTAGAGCCCTGATCATAGATCCATCATTGTCAGAGTCTAAATGATGGTGAAACAGGTTTTCCTCAGGGAACTCCTGGATCACATACTTTTGAGTATGTGGGGTACATGGATGTGTAGAACCTTACATCCTAGTGTAGGTATTTGATGTAGATTCTTGTAGTCCGTCATACCTTCACTATAAAAGAAAAGGTGAGAGGATGATGTAGATTCTAGTAGTCCATCAGACCCCACCATAAAGTCCTAAAGGTGAGATGTATATCTACACTCCCTTAAAGACACAAATACTGTATCGGTGAAAGATAAACAAGAAATCTTCCGATAGCGAAGAGAGTACAGAATGCCACAGTAACTCTAAAAATAGCGAAGGACCAGAGTACCCTGGTGAGCTATTACAAAGACATCCCGCCAGATGTCAAATAATCAATCCTCTAACTGACTGAGGAAGATGAGGTCATAAGAATCCAGCTCTTTTAATGACCTAGTATGATACCGAGGCGACTTAATAGTGATCGGTTGGAGTATGAGTGGTATACCTCATCTCCACAGGGCATAACAATAATGTTTGAAAAACATAATCAACAGCGTAGTATATCTGTTAGAGTTATCTACGAGTTATTTGATTGATGTTATCTTGAATAGCATAGATGTTCTCATATTTTAATATTGATTGAACTCTTGCTTATCATTAGAACTGCTAGTGAATATCTTGAAGGCTCTTATTGCTTTAGTTATTCCTTGCTTTGCTTATAAAGCCTAGTGGAGAGTTATAACTCTCGCTGGGGCAATTATGTATAATTGTCTCACCCCGTATACTTCTACTTTTTAGGTGGTCGTCGAAGACGGAGGAATAAGAACACAGGTGACCAATCCCAGCAACAGCAGCATCAGGAGCAGTAAATATCTCAGGTGGAGATCTAGCCTGCTTCATGGTGTAGTTAGAGTCAAGTCCTATGTGTCCTCTGTAATCTCAGGTCCTGGAGTGTTTTGGAGTATGAACTCTTGAGAATTTTTGTATCATGTTGTATAAAATTACTCAAGAAGTAATTTTCAGTGATGTAAACAGTTAAATCCTTTTTCTATGGAAAAGGTTTGTGGTTTCAGGCTCTTGTCTCGAAAAGTTTTAATTTCCCGTGATTTTTGTCTTCCGCTGTTTACTGATTGCTTCCGCACATGTTTAACTCGGGATTAATTCATGGTTTAGAGATCGGAGCCCACAATTAAGTGGTATCAGAGCTCTAGGTTCGCCGAGTCTACAGAGGCATAGGACTTAGGAAGTCGAGTCTATCTTTAGTATTCCTTCCTTATCTAATAGAATCTTCTACTCCTCAGGAGAAGAAGATACTTAAGATGTCAGAGCCACATGATGAGTATGTGGAAGAAAGTAGTGCCAGTGCACCTCAAGGCGGTGCAGGAGTACCAGAGGTGGAACAGCCTGTACCAGAACAACCTAGAGAGCCACCCCAGTTTGGCCCGGCTGACATAGGTAACCCAGCAGTCCAGACAATGTTTGGGCAGTTCATGACTGCCATGACACATATAACCAACAGGTTGCCTATGCCTGCACCTAGGGCACCTGTCCAGCCTGAGGGGCAAGGTATCGGGAAGACATTCGAGCGACTACGTCGTGTCGGAGCTACCGAGTACCATGGGACTGCTGACCCCGCAGATGCTGATCTGTGGTTGACAGAGCTGGAGAAGGCTTTTAGGATCCTCAACATCCCTGAAGCTGAGAAGGTTAGACATGCTGTCTATCTTCTCAAAGGAAGTGCTGGTCACTGGTGGACCATGGAAGAGCAGAAGAGACCTGGAATAGAGATCTCGTGGGAAGATTTTCGGCGGGAGTTTGTCCAAAGATATTTCCCAAAGACCTTCCTAGATGAGAAGATTTCTCAGTTTGAGAGACTGAGACAGGGTATGATGAGCATTAGCGAGTACGAAGCTAAGTTCATGGAGCTGTTGCGGTTTTGTCCGCACATGGCTGCCACAGAAGAAGAAAGAATCAGAAGATTTGAGAAGGGGTTGAATGCTGACATGTCTACCCCAGTGTTTGCCTTAGAGAACCGAGAGAGATTCTCTACCTTCGTTGAGTCAGTCCGAAGGATAGAGAGATCTGTGGTTGAGAAGAGGAAAACACAGAAGAGGTATCCACAGTTCCAGGGTTCTTCATCTATGGACTTTAAGAAGTCTAGATCCTCTGCACCTAACCCTCCACCATCTAGATCTAGTCCTCAGACTCAGTGGTCTCCTAGTAGAGGTAGAGGAAGAGGACAACCACCTCGGGAGACACAGAGTTCTGCATCAATGTCTGCTATCGGACCACAAAGACCACAAGAAAGAAGATGCTACAACTGCGGTAAGGTGGGACATTTGATGAAGGACTGCCGATCTAGGCCTGTCAGTGTGACACAGCCTCCGAGACAAGGACAACAGGGATCACAAGGAGGACAATCTCAAGGAACAGGTCGAGGACGCGGGCAAGCGTCTCAAGCTGGATCATCAGCACCACCTCAACAACAGGCTACGGCGAGGTTCTATGCTATGAACCCACCAGAGGCAGTGGTCAATCCACAAGTAGTGACAGGTCAGATGGAACTTTTATATTCTGATATGTCTAAATCTTGTGTAGTATCTGTTTTGATTGACTCGGGTGCTACGCACTCTTTCATCACTCGAAGAGTGATTCGTAACTGCAATATGATAACTAGTCATAGGGCAGATAAGTTGTTGTTGGAGACTCCGTTGAGTGGGTCTGTTGTTCTGCAAGAAGTATGCTCTCCTTGTGTACTTTTCTTTTCTAAGCATCGCATTCAAGTGGATCTCATACTGCTTGATATGCAAGGATTTGATATAATCCTAGGGATGGATACCTTGGAAAGGTATCGAGTTGTCTTGGATTGTGAATCCAAGCTGGCAGTGTTTGCTGATGAAAGCAACACATGGATCTTTCAAGGTGAAAGAAAGATTCTGCCCACCTGTCTTGTATCAGCTATGGTTGCTGATAAGTTGATGAGGCAAGGATGCTATGCATTCTTGGCCCATGTGGTAGATGTTACCAAGGAGAGTTCCAACCCTGCTGAAATTCCGATAGTCAGGGAATTCGAGGATGTGTTTCCCGAAGAACTTCCTGGTATACCACCACCCCGGGAAATTGATTTTGAGATCAATTTGGTCCCAGATACGAAACCCATAGCCCAGACTCCGTATAGGATGGCGCCTGCTGAGATGGCAGAACTCAAGAAACAGCTTCAAGAGTTACTTGAGAAGGGTTTCATCCGACCGAGTACCTCACCTTGGGGTGCTCCGGTTTTGTTTGTTAAAAAGAAAGATGGATCGATGCGGTTATGCATTGATTATAGACAACTCAATAAAGTAACAATAAAGAATAAGTATCCTTTGCCGAGGATTGATGATCTTTTCGACCAGTTGCGTGGTGCAACCGTCTTTTCCAAGATAGACTTAAGGTCTGGATATCATCAAATCCGCATTAAGGACAGTGACATATCCAAGTCTGCCTTTAGGACAAGATATGGTCACTATGAGTTCACAGTTATGTCGTTTGGACTAACCAATGCACCGGCTGCATTTATGGAACTCATGAATAGAGTCTTTCGACCTTTTCTTGATCAGTGTGTTGTCGTCTTCATAGATGACATACTGATTTATAGTAAGGATGCTCAGCAGCATGAGCAACACCTTCGCCAGACTTTGACCTTGCTTAGGGAACATAATCTATACGCTAAGTTTAGCAAGTGTGAGTTCTGGTTATCTGAAGTATCCTTCCTTGGACATGTGGTATCTGCCTCGGGAATTCATGTTGACCCTGCAAAAATAGAATCTTTTCTGCAGTGGGAACAACCGAAGACACCGACGGAGATTAGAAGTTTCTTGGGGTTAGCTGGTTATTATCGAAGGTTTATTAAGAATTTCAGTTCTATAGCCTTACCTTTGACCAAGTTAACCCGGAAGGATGTTCCTTTTGCTTGGAGTGATAAGTGTCAACAGTCTTTTCAACTGTTGAAGGAGAGGTTAACAAGTGCACCTGTGCTTGTGTTACCTGAGCAAGGAAAGGAATATATAATCTTTTGTGATGCCTCCAAGAATGGACTTGGATGTGTGTTGATGCAGGATAAACAAGTGATTTCTTTTGCTTCCCGACAGCTTAAGAAACACGAGGAGAATTATCCGACACACGATCTAGAGTTAGCTGATGTGGTCCATGCTTTGAAAATCTGGAGACATTATCTCTACGGAGAAACTTTTCAGATTTTCACAGACCACAAGAACCTTAAGTACATCTTCACTCAGCATGAGCTTAATATGAGGCAACGTCGCTGGATGGAGTTAATCAAGGACTACGATTGTACAATTGATTACCATCCGGGCAAAGCCAATGTGGTTGCAGATGCCTTGAGTAGGAAATCAACAACATCAACCATGGATAGGGCACAACTAAGTTCCTTAGTATGCTCTAGAAGAGATATGCTTATCTCTTTAAGGTGAGACAATGTGCAGTTGAAGACATCATTGTTAGCTGGTTTGTTAGCTGAGATGCAGATTAAACCTACCTTAAGAGAGCAGATAAAGGAGGCACAACAAGTAGATGTTTTTGTACATCAGATTAGATCTGAGTTTGGAGATGAGAAGCGAGAAGGTTTTCATGAGTCAGATGACCAGATGGCATGCTATCATGGAAGGATGATAGTGCCAGATGTGGACAACCTGAGGAAGTTAGTCCTGGAAGAAGCTCATTCTTCGATGTATGCTATGCATCCAGGGAGCACCAAGATGTATCGAAACTTGAAGGATATGTATTGGTGGCCTGGGATGAAGAAGGATGTAGCTGAGTTTGTTCTGAGGTGTCCTGTGTGTCAGCAGGTCAAGGCTGAACACCAGAGACCTGCAGGAACAATGCAACCCTTACCCATACCACAGTGGAAGTGGGACCATGTGACCATGGACTTTGTTGTTGGCCTACCTAGGACAAACAAAGGACATGATTCCATTTGGGTAATTGTTGATAGGTTGACAAAGACAGCGCATTTCTTACCTGTCAAAACAACCTATTCTGCTGAAAGGTTATCCCAGATATATGTTCAAGAGATAGTGCGGTTGCACGGAGTTCCTGTCACTATAGTTTCTGACAGAGGTCCCCAGTTTACAAGTCGCTTTTGGGAACAGTTACACAGAGCCCTAGGCACCAAGATAAGGTTTAGTACAGCCTTTCATCCCCAGACTGATGGACAGTCAGAAAGAACTATACAGACCTTAGAAGATCTGTTGAGAGCATGTGTTCTCCAGTTTACCGGGAGTTGGGATCTACATCTAAGCTTGATAGAGTTTGCCTATAACAATAGCTATCAACATAGCATTGATATGGCACCATATGAAGCCTTATATGATAGACGTTGTAGATCACCCTTGTGTTGGTATGAACTGGTGAGCACCAGTTGTTAGGCCCTGATCTTGTGCAGCAAACTACAGAAAAGATTAAAGTAATACAACAACAGCTTAAGACTGCACAAGATAGACAGAAATCATATGCCAATAAACGTCGTAGACCCCTAGAATTCCAAGTTGGAGACAGAGTGTATCTTAAGGTCTCACCTTGGAAAGGAGTCCTTCGTTTTGGGAAGAAAGGAAAGTTAGCTCCTAGATTTATGGGACCTTATCCAATTGTTGAAAAAGTTGGAAAGGTGGCCTATAGACTAGAGTTACCTCAGGAGTTGCAGAAGCTGCACCCTGTGTTTCACATTTCCATGCTGAGGAAATGTCATCCAGATACCGAGTCAGTTCTACAACCTATGGAAGTAGAATTGAATGAAGATATAACGTATGAGGAGGGACCAGTGTCAATCCTCGATAACAGAACTAAAAAGTTAAAGAAGAAGGATATAAGCCTTGTAAAAGTCCTATGGAACCATCGTGGTGTTGAAGAAGCCACTTGGGAACTAGAAGATGAAATGAGAAGAAAATATCCTGCTCTTTTCTTATAATATGCTTTATCGATTTCGGGGACGAAATCCTTTTGAAGGGGTAAAGAATTTGTAACACCCCTGACCTGGGTTATGACCTAACCCTGGAAGTTTTGCCTAAATATGTAATTAATATACTTGTGAACACTCCCTGGCATGTAATTAAGTTCCTCAGGAACATTTACTTTCAATTTTTCTCCTTTTTGTATAAAGTTGTAGCAATGTGTTGTATGCAGGGACCTATGTGCAAATTACCCAGTTTAAGGGTTGAACTTGCAAAGTTCACAAGATAAGAAGTATCTCTGATGTTGAAACATCATGAGGATGGTTATGGTAAAGTTTGAGGGATTTCCCAAGCTTGAGCACCAAGGTGCAGTTGTGGAAGCAACCCCCATGCTTAGAAACCCTAATTTGGGGTAAAATGCAATTTACCCAAATTGAGGGGTTCAACTTGTAATTCTTAATATCTAGAACATCTTTTATGACTCTTGTCATCATTTAGAGTAGAAATGATGAAAGGGATACATCATTTAATAATCAGATGAGAAAAATGATCTTTGTGATAGAAATCACCTAAAATGGGTATGAAACCCTTTCATGTATGTACCCTAGTTGAAGGTTGGATTCCTTTACCCCTAGATCTTGAGATTTCATGAGATTTGCATAAGTATAGATAGGTTTGGTCGTGCCTTTGAGCAAGGAGGGACCTAGATGTGATTTCCAATCTTGTGAGGTCCTTAGGGTGTAAAAGAGGCTAAAGTATATAAGCCCTTTTCCCTTGCAATTAAGTGAACGAATTTTCTTTCCTTCCCTTCTCTTCCTTTCTTGCTCAAACAACCAAGGGTAGCTCTGGAGCTCAGGGGGGGACGACCAACCTGTTCAAGGTAAGAAAACCCCACCTTCTATCTCGAATTCATGGAGGAATTCACTTTCTAAGGTTGGTTTTATGGTTAGCTTACTTAGTCTTCTTGTTCTGGCCGACCAAAGCAACGTTTCCTTGGAGAATTCACCTCTGACCAAGTTGTGGAAGCTCAAGGACGCCATTAAAGCTTGGAGCTTGAAGGCTTGGAGCTCTAAGATCAAGCTTTAGGCGGGTTTTATAACTCTAAACTTATGCTTTATATGTATGCTCAATTCTTGCAATTTGCTTGGTAAATTCTCCTTCTACCTCCCTTCTTCCTTGCACGTTTGCAAGCAAATCAGTGGAGAAACCGACCTTGCAAGAGGTTGAAGATGAGGGGCGTGATTCCCTATGTTACTTTTTCAAACGACCTTGGACCCTTTTGGTCTAAACGGTTGCAAACCGTTTGGGTTCAAACGGTTTCAAACCGTTTGCTCTCAAACGGTCTTGCAAGACCGTTTGGATTGAAACGGTCTCAAGACCGTTTGAAAGAGTTGACCAAGGGACGACCGTTTGAGGGTCTGTTCCTAACATATTGAATTTCATCTCTGCAAAGAATCAAAGTCTAATTCTTAACCAATTGAGAGTTGAAGGCACTTCAACATGAAACCCCGGGCTACTCTGCCTCTAGGGCTACTCTGCCTTCTCTCTAGAATCCTCCCCGGCGGCGTCGCTGGGGGGAGGGAGTGCCGTTTTTCAACGCCTTCCTCCCCCTGGCGCTCATCGGCTCCGGTCACGGCTTCTGGTAGGCAGACATACCCTGGCGGCGTCAAAGCGGTTCGATGTGGATGGAGCCGGCCGTCGTCTTGCTTTCTCGGCGGTTCAGGGTGAGAGGACGAGGTGTCTCGTGAGCGATGATCTGTTCGGGGATGGGTTCGGCTACTTCGACTCTGTCGACACCATCCCGCTCAAGCGTGGCGGATGGTGAGAAGCTGTCTGCCCTGGATCCTACGATCGTGTTGCTCACTTCTCGGCCTTTCTTCCCCAATCTGAGTTCTGCTATGAGGGCGGCGCGCTGCTCCTGGGTGACGGAGCTTCCTCCACAGGTGCTCCCTGGAGGCTAGGGTCAGAACTGGGCGCGGTGGTCATGTGCGGTGTTTGGTTCTGTGCTGATTTCGTCTCCTCGGCTGCTGTCGGCGGGTGGCCTCTCAGGTTGCCCCATGATCCAAATAAGATCGAGTTTCACTGGTCGCTATAAGGGCCGTTGCAGTGACGGACTTCTGTAGGCGATCGGCTGGTTACCTATGCTGGCTGGTCCAATGTGGGTCCTTTGTTGCTGTGAGCTCGAACACCCTCTAGGTGTTTGATGGGGAGCCTGTGGTTCACAGGGTTCTTGGTTTGGGCTGGACTCAAGGGGGAGGGGCGTCTTCTTCTTCTCCTTGTGCTCTTCTGCAGCTGTGTGTAGATACACCTTCAAGGTGTTCGATGCTTTGCTGCAGTTTGTTTCTAGCTTCTTCTTGGACACCTGTATCATGAGCTAGATGTCCTGTGCTGTCTGTAGCCTCTTGTGGGGTTGGGATGGGGGGGTCCTTCTTCCTTTCTTCTCAGTCCTCTTTGATGCTGCGAGCACCAAGTATTCAGTGGAATGCTTCTGTTTTATCAGAAGTGTTCGCAGCCTGCTTTTTCCTATGGATTTTTTGCTGTGTTTGTTTTTGAACCCTGTGGGTGAGCAACCAGGTGGTGGGGCAGGATATTAGCTCATTGGATCTTCCTAATCTTGGCGTAGTACCACAATTTGTGGGTGCTTTCTTTAGACAGTTGGTGTTGTGCTGCATGAAGGAGTGTCTTTGTGCTGATCTCTCTCTCCCGAACTTTGTTGTTAAAACGCGGTGGTTCTTGCTTGGAGTTGGATAGCTGAGAAGACCAGAAACTTCTTGTCTAGGTACAGGCTGGTTAGCTAGATTTTGTTCGATGTCATGCTGCTATTACAAATTGTGGGTACGCTGAATGCATGTAATAGTGGTTTGCTGTTGTCCTTTTCTGGTTGGTCCTTTTGGACCTAGCTTGTATAGTTTGCCTGGTTTCCTTAGTTTTATTTTCATCTAGTTTTCTTGTGTATCCCCCTGCGTGGGGTATTTGTTCCTTGGTTGAGCTCTGTAGCTCCTTGTGATGTAATGGGGTACTCTGTGCCCAAAGTTTTTGGTTTTATAGTAACACGCTTTTTGACCGACCAAAAAAAAAACATGAAACCCTAATCGGGTGGAAAAGTGCTGATTTAACATATAGATCTTGTTGAGTTTTGGGTTGAAGGACCCAAACGGTCTCAAGACCGTTTGGGGATTCCTCCAAACGGTCCTAAGACCGTTTGGGCATAACCCAAGACCGTTTGAAGGTCTAGGGTTGAGTTAATCTAATGGTTTGAGGGTCCAATGGTAGGGAATTGATGAATTGTTGAAAATTGCTGATTTTGACCTAATTGGACTTCAACCTTAGTCAAAACGACTTGGATTTTGGTCAAACTTTGGGCAAACGGTCTCAAGACCGTTTGGATGATGTCCAAACGACCTCAAGACCGTTTGGGCCAAGTTTGAGCCCAATTGAGGGTCAATTGATAGGTTCAACCTTGAATTGATTCACATTGTTGAACATTGATGACCAATCAACTTGAAACCCTAATTGAGAACGATTGAACCCTAATTGGCTTGCAATTGAGGGTCAATTGGATGTCTAAGTGGTTAAGGCTAACCCTAATTGACTCAATTTATAAGTGGTTAGCATAGCTTTAACCAATTGAGGGCTTCAACACACATATCCATGAACATTGGTGACTTTTGAACCCCTTTGGAGGTCCAAACGGTTTGAGCCCATTTGGACCAAACGGTCTCAAGACCGTTTGGATCCAAACGGTCTCAAGACCGTTTGAGACCAAACGGTCTCAAGACCATTTGGGGCCAAACGGTCTCAAGACCGTTTGGGCTCAAACGACCTCAAGGTCGATTGGTCCAAACGACCTCAAACCGATTGAAGCTCCAAACGGTTTGGAAGTCAACCCTTCCAAACGGTCTTCACCTCCAAACGGTCTCAAGACCGTTTGGATCCAAATGGTCCCAAGACCGTTTGGGGTCAAACGGTCTCAAGACCGTTTGGGTGGTTGAAACCGTTTGAAGGTTGAAACCGTTTGGAGATTGGTGATGGTTTGTACTTAACCATTTGATGATGTAATTAGTTCAATGATGATTCAATCTAAACCCTAATGGTAACCTAGGTCATTAAGGGACTATGTGATTAGTAAGTTAACCCATGATGGTAATCATGTGGCAAATTACCAAAATACCCTTGAGGGGTCTAAAGGGGTAAAACCTTATTCTAATCAAACCCTAATCACATGATGTTGATGTTTTGGATCATGTTAGTCAATGGAGACTTATCTCAACCTGATCTAGAGTGGTGTTGTCACCATCTACTAGTGAGAGGAGAGAGAAAGTATTTCTAGAGAGAGAAAGTATCCTAGAGAGAGAAAGTACCCTTTTTAGGAGGAAACTCTAGTGAGATACTTCAATTACACATGAATGTGCATGATTAGGGAATGACCCACCTATGTGAGGTCATGGAAACCCTAAATATGATATCTAATGGATCTTAATCTTAATTAAGAGTCTTAATGATGATGTTTCTCTTATATGATGATGTAATGAGTACCATTCACCATGGTGTGAATAGTAAACCCTAATTTTAGGGTGATGACTTGAAAGATGAATAGTAAACCCTAATTTTAGGGTGATGACTTGAAGGATGAATAGTAAACCCTAATTTTAGGGTGATGACTTGAAAGATGAATAGTAAACCATAAATTGTTGAATTGTTTACTATTATCTGTTGAACTAACCATGCAGGTTATTATGAGATAATGGTCATACCCAGGTATGAAATACCATGTTATATTCATTGAAAGCATGTCTTAAGCTTTATGAATAGTGAATCATCTTGATGCACTGCTAAGTGACATCTTTTGTGAATTATGGGCTGTAAGAGCCATAAACACCATCAAGGTCATGCTTGACAGATGACTTGTGATGAGATAATTGAGAACTGGTAATTGAAAAGAGTTAGGCCTGCTACATTTTAGTATTCTCATATATAGCTGTGATGCTAATGTTTTTGTATGATGATATGAATACTGAATGTACCTAACTAATCAAGTGAAATGTAGAGCCCTGATCATAGATCCATCATTGTCAGAGTCTAAATGATGGTGAAACAAGCTTTCCTCAGGGAACTCCTGGATCACATACTTTTGAGTATGTGGGGTACATGGATGTGTAGAACCTTACATCCTAGTGTAGGTATTTGATGTAGATTCTTGTAGTCCGTCATACCTTCACTATAAAAGAAAAGGTGAGAGGATGATGTAGATTCTAGTAGTCCATCAGACCCCACCATAAAGTCCTAAAGGTGAGATGTATATCTACACTCCCTTAAAGACACAAATACCGTATCGGTGAAAGATAAACAAGAAATCTTCCGATAGCGAAGAGAGTACAGAATGCCACTGTAACTCTAAAAATAGCGAAGGACCAGAGTACCCTGGTGAGCTATTACAAAGACATCCCGCCAGATGTCAAACAATCAATCCTCTAACTGACTGAGGAAGATGAGGTCATAAGAATCCAGCTCTTTTAATGACCTAGTATGATACCGAGGCGACTTAATAGTGATCGGTTGGAGTATGAGTGGTATACCTCATCTCCACAGGGCATAACAATAATGTTTGAAAAACATAATCAACAGCGTAGTATATCTGTTAGAGTTATCTACGAGTTATTTGATTGATGTTATCTTGAATAGCATAGATGTTCTCATATTTTAATATTGATTGAACTCTTGCTTATCATCAGAACTGCTAGTGAATATCTTGAAGGCTCTTATTGCTTTAGTTATTCCTTGCTTTGCTTATAAAGCCTAGTGGGGAGTTATAACTCTCGCTGGGGCAATTATGTATAATTGTCTCACCCCGTAGAATTCTACTTTTTAGGTGGTCTTCGAAGACGGAGGAACAAGAACACAGGTGACCAATCCCAGCAACAGCAGCATCAGGAGCAGTAAATATCTCAGGTGGAGATCTAGCCTGCTTCATGGTGTAGTTAGAGTCAAGTCCTATGTGTCCTCTGTACTCTCAAGTCCTGGAGTGTTTTGGAGTATGAACTCTTGAGAATTTTTGTATCATGTTGTATAAAATTACTCAAGAAGTAATTGTCAGTGATGTAAACAGTTAAATCCTTTTTCTATGGAAAAGGTTTGTGGTTTCAGGCTCTTGTCTCGAAAAGTTTTAATTTCCCGTGATTTTTGTCTTCCGCTGTTTACCGATTGCTTCCGCACATGTTTAACTCGGGATTAATTCGTGGTTTAGAGATCGGAGCCCACATATATGTTGAATGGTGAACATGTGTTCTATGGTTTTATTATTGTTCATGTACATGTACTACTGTTTGTTTCCTTCTGACTCCCTTGGTTTTCTTCTTCTTAGCCTTGTGTGGGATGTTTAAATTGGGCTTCTCACTGAGGTGAGGGTTTTAATTTGGACGTCACACATCAGATTAAGTTTTAAAAAATTCGAGGACATGACAGGTGGTATCAGAGCATGAACAATAGCAAAGCCTGGAATTTTCTCATTATGCAACTCAAAACTAAAGAACCTTGAACTTAATAATCTTTAGGGTTAGATTAGTTATCTTTTAGAAACTAGATTTGACCTAGCCTTTAGATTAGCACCTAGATGTCTGAGAACTAGGTCTAGACTGGTGCTTGTTGTATATCAGGTCCTTAGATGTCGTTCTTTCCTTATAGTGCAGCGGTATGGGATGTTGCATTATTTGGAAATGACGTACATCAAGGGAAGAGAAACCCTAGACATATGGCGCTCATTGTCTGGAGTAGTTATACTAGTCTACACCATGTTCTCACCCCTTTCACTAGGTAACATGGCACTGGACTCTCTACTATGTGAGGGACACTCGTTTTGTTGATTTGGTTTTTGATTCCAAACTAATTGAACCTCGATAGTTTTCTATGACGCTTGTTTTATTAGAGAAAAAACTATATAATATTTTATTATGTATATGTATTACAAAAATGTGTCCCCACACATGTACGAGTAGGAGGTGGTCATGCAACCTAAGTGAAAGTGAATGACATCAGTCTAGAAGAGAGAGTAGTTCTAGATTAGATGTCTAGAGCCTTGTTGGAATATGTGATAGATGGAATAGATGAAATAAGTTTTGATGATATGATGTAAGTTTCATATAGATGATATAAGATGGTTTATGATGATCGATGATGTCTTTGAGGATTAAGGTTCAGTTTGAGGATTTGCGGTAAGTGTTGATGATGCAAGTAACTAGGCATTTATGAGAAAAGATAAGCTAAGACAAGGTTGCAGATCAGCATGAGCCTCAAGCTCTTTTACAAAGGAGAACCTCTAGTGTTGGGACCAATTATAGGGTTAACTCCAGAGAGAGTGAGACCCACAGGGACTGGGTCATAGAACCTAAACTCTAAGACATGAGAATTATGAGATATATGATATGATATATCCTAAACTAGACTACTCCTGAGTGATTGAGATGAGTTGCTTTATGTATGATTCCTATAGTTTTCTTGAACCCTAGATGTCCTTGGGAGGACCAAACCCTAGAGAGAGAGGCTCATTATATATGTGCATGGGAGCATGATTATGAGTGCCTACCATCTGGGTGAGGGAGAGAGCCCAAGACCCTGGAGGAGGTAGCTATGTTAGTTTCTGTGAAGCCTCAAGCTCAGGTTGGTGGTTCCCCACATAGGATACTAGTGGCATGTGTAAAAGATAGTGTGGAGTAAGAAGAACTCATGGGTAGAGACCTATGAAGAGTATGTCATATCGTGTTTTGGTTTGTGCTTATGTGGCTATAGCTTGTAAGACTATCACTAGTGCCAATGAGGTAGACCTGATAACCCTAGATCAGAGAGGAAAAATAAAGTATATGCATATGATATACTTATAAAGATGAGTTAGCTCAGAGAGACTAAGCATGGCACTGTCCTCGTGTTATGGGTTAGAGGAACCTCATTTAGACTATATAAAGTTTTGATACATATTTCACGAGCCACTTGTATAAGTTTGTTAGCAAAACCATGATATAATATATGTAAGATGTGAACTAATCTTGAGATGTGATATATAGACATGATGTGATGAAAATCTAGAAATGGTATAATAAATATCAATGTATAAACGGTTAACCATATACATGAATAATGATGATAATGTGATAGTGTTGGTTAGTCTTGTGATGAAATCACTAGTAATGTTGTAATTGATTTTAAGCAACGAAATAAGTTCATATTAATGAAATATGTTACATTTCACCTTGATATGATCTAGATGGATAAAGTGGGTTAACTTTAGTTAACTCCCTCCTAAAAGGCATGTGTTAATGTTGAACATGTCCTAACAACTGAGCTCAATAAATGTGGATGATGCCTTGATGTATGAGTTAATCTTAGTTAACTCCTTTAGAACATGGTAATATGATGCGGGAACCCTAATTCATGGAAAAAAAAATAAAGATGCAATCCTAACATATGAGATACGTCATGGTGTAACCTAAGCACCTAAACCATGTTATATGATGAGTGGTCCACCCTGTTATCACCTTAGATGTTTGAAAAACATCCTAGTAGCTTAGATATAGTTTTGGAGATTTTGATTATGTTGTACATAGAATTGTGCCTACAGATGGATGAAGACGTTTAGGTTTTCCCTGGAAGTATGAGTATGGTTTACTTTCGAGGACAAAAGTTCCTTTAAGTTGTATATGATGTGAAAGATTGGATTTTTGGGGCTTAATTTCGAGGAAGAAATATCTTTTAAAGTGTGTAGGATGTGATGGAGTGGACTTTTAGAATCCTAAATGTCCAATGATGCAAGTGAAATCATATGGTTGAGTTATATTAAGAGTTCCAAGCTTTTGACAAAGTAGGTGTGTTGATGTGAGGTTGACATAATGATTAAGACATCTCTTTTAATGCCTTTTTGAGGAATTTAATTGAATGGTCTAATAGATGAGTTTGGTCACCAAATTTGAGTAGAAGGTAGCTCGAGAGGTAAAGAAGCTATGGTTAAAATTTGGTGGCATTTGGATGCTCCTAGAGGGATTTATTTAAGTTTGTATATTATGAAATAATGTGCATATTGATGATTGATAGACCTAAGATTCGATATTAGGTGATGTGTCATGCACCCCTTTGATTGAGGGTGGGTCATGTGGCAAGATCCTAGCCATTTGTGACTAATCCAATGGTTGGGAGTGCTGACTTAAGTGAGCCGCGAATCACATTTTAGACTGGGTCCCTTGTAGCTGTTGGATGCACCTTGGACGGTCGGATACTCATCCCCTACCTTCGGGCAGCCTGGAGATCGTGGGTTGTAGCGAGTGGGAAGGTAGGGCTTCACTCCACATCAAGTTCATGGCCTGGGAAGGAATGAGGACTGGGCAGTTATCTTCGCCTTGACCAGACCTACATCCAAACCCCTCAAGTCAGTCTTTTGGACGATGGTAGAGGGAGAACGAGCCCTCGATTGCCACTAGCTCTCCACCGCAAAAGTAGGTGGTGGCCAAGGATGTAGAATAGAGATATAAGGCAGCTCGGAGGAAGAGAAGGAAGGGAAAAGGAAGCTCAGGTCCATAGGAATCCATCTCAATCATTTCCATGACCTCCCGCGGTGGTTTTGTAGCAGACCAACTCAACTCAGCCGGCCAGGGAAGAAGATGAGCTCAAAGTTGGGGACGTCAATCCAAGGCTCTGCAACTCGATCCAAGAGTCCCTTCAGGTCCTTGAAGCTCCAACGGAGCTTTTTAGTGCCTCATCCATGAGGTTTGAGGTAGGGGAGTCCTTTTCCCCTTTCCTAGTGTGTGACGACCACCATGGCCGACGAGCCTATGGTTGTGGAGCTCTGGAGTAGCAATCAGGGAATGGAGAGGCCGGCGGAGCCCTAGGTGGTCCTCTGGATCTTTGGTACTGATCAGACTTCTTGCGGAGGGCCTGGTCGTGTAAGATTTCTCATCGGAGGATAACGTTGCGGCGGCGGCTCTATTTCTGTCTCACATGAACGAATCACGTGAGATCGTGAGAGAGAAAGGAAGTCGGGCTAATTTAACCGCATACAACGCCTGAACCAGGTGCACAACCGAGACAAACCAGACCTAAAACTAGGTCTAGGCACTCTGGACCGGGCGGCTAAATCACCCTCAATTGCTGATGCAAGGAGCCACACGATAGCCAGCGATTAGTCCAATGAAGGTAAATACCTCAATAATGTTAAGATCTTATATAAATCATCGAAAATAGTCTGTTTATCAGAAAAATACAAATAAAGTACCAAAATTCTCAGAAAAATGCATAGAACAATATGGAAGCATAATATCAGCCTTTTAATGCTTTAATATCAATGATATCATGTAAGATGTATTATGCTTGTTTCATGGATAATAAATATAAAATAGTGGCCTATAAAATGTTAGTAAATCCGTAACATTTATAATGCATATGATGTCAGTAATTATGATGTTGATGCATGAAATTATGTATTTTGCTTCATATGGCTAATTAGGGCTTTCAACCCTAAATAAAATACAATAAACACACATGTGGTCAGTAAATGTTGAAATATTCAGAGTAAGCTCTTATCAGTATCTGGAACCTCATATTTAAATATGAGATCAGTATGATACACATAATCCATGTTATATGATGATGTTTACTCTTAATGAGATATAAACCCTGATATGATTAATACATGTAACATAGGGCTAACATGTACACATAATCATATGTAACCAAGTAATCAGATTATGTATCCTAATCTGGAATATAAGATCAATAACCTAATTACAAGAAGATAAGACAAGCAATGATGCACATATCTTAATGAGATAAGGTAAACCCTAAAATGGATATAATTAAGGTTAATGATGATGATAACCTGATGATCGTATGTGATCTTATCTTTATCAGGGTTTGACTTGGGATACATAGTTGACATGAGGAATATGATGTTTAGGTTTAACATGATCAAGGTACGCCATTACCTCTTACTTGGCTTATTATACATAATGCTTGTGTTGTATGGTAGTATAGACTTGGCATATGGTATTGATTGAAATGATTGTCTTGTATGATATGTTGCTTGAATTTCCATACATATTTCTATGAACACATCAAACTTAATATATCTGCTCCATTATATGAAAGCACCAACTCTATGGCAGTGTGCTTGGAAGTGACCGAACTCTTTGGTAGTGGTCACGTTGTACATATGGAAGCACCAACTCATTGGTAGTGTGCTTGGACCCAACTCTTTGGTAGTTGTCACATTGTACATATGATCCAACTCTTTGGTAGTGATCATAAAGGCCTTAATGCATTCAACTCTCAGGTATTAAATGCATGGATGATATAATGCAAATTATGCTTAAAATATGTGTTCTCTTTTGTTAATGAGCATCCTTGTGCAAGTATACACTTTTCTTATATTCTTATGTTACTACCAAGTATTAGTTTTAGCTTATTGCCAAGATATGATGAGAGGTAAATAAAAGGCACGTAGGCATACTCAGTACAATATTCTTGAATATTGTGCTGATGTGGACCACATGTAATCTTTTATTAAGGTTGTGATTATGCTCTTGGAGATCTAAGATAGTGAGAGTTGTGTGGTGAGCTAATGTATAGGTGGACATGTTGTCTTAAGATCCTGTAGTTTAGTGGTAGTACATGTACATGTATAAGTTTTCTGTTCAATATGTAATATCAAATGTTTTAATAATGCATGTTGCAATTATATGTTGAATGGTGAACATGTGTTGTATGGTTTTATTATTGTTCATGTACATGTGCTACTTTTTGTTTCCTTCTCACTCCCTTGATTTTCTTCTTCTTAGCCTCGTGTGGGATGTTTAAATTGGGATTCTCACTAAGGTGAGGGTTTCAATTTGGATGTTACCCGTCAGATTAAGTTTTAGCAAATCTGGGGACGTCACATGTGGTATCAAAGCATGAACAATAGCAAAGCCTGACATTTTCTCATTATGCAACTCAAAACTAAAGAACCTTGAACTTAATAATCTTTAGGGTTAGATTAGTCATCTTTTAGAGACTAGATCTGACCTAGCCTTTAGATTAGCACCTAGATGTCTAAGAACTAGGTCTAAACTGGTGCTTGTTGTATAGCTGGTCCTTAGATGTCATTCATTCCTTATAGTGCAGCGGTATGGGATGTTGCATTATTTGGAAATGACGTACATCAAGGGAAGAGAAACCCTAGACATATGGCGCTCATTGTCTGGAGTAGTTACACTAGTCTACACCATGTTCTCACCCCTTTCACTAGGTAACATGGCACTGGACTCTCTACTATGTGAGGGACACTCATTTTGTTGATTTGATTTTTTATTCCAAACAGATTGAACCTCGATAGTTTTCTATGATGATTGTTTTATCGGAGAAAAAACTATATAATATTTTATTATGTATATGTATTACAAAAATGTGTCCCCACACATGTACGAGTAGTTGGTGGTCATGCAACCTAAGTAAAAGTGAATGACATCAGTCTATAAGAGAGAGTAGTTCTAGATTAGATGTCTAGAGCCTTGTTGGAATATGTGATAGATGGAATAGATGAAATAAGTTTTGATGATATGATTTAAGTTTCATATAGATGATATAATATGGTTTATGATGATCGATGATGTCTTTGAGGATTAATGTTCAGTTTGAGGATTTTCCGTAAGTGTTGATGATGCAAGTAACTTGGCTTTTATGAGAAAAGATAAGCTAAGTTAAGACAAGGTTGCGGATCAGCATGAGCCTCAAGCTCTTTTACAAAGGATGACCTCTCGTGTTGGGACCAGTTATAGGGTTAACTCCAAAGAGAGTGAGGCCCACACGGACTGGTTCAGAGAACCTAAACTCCAAGACATGAGAATTATGAGATATATGATATGATATATCCTAAACTAGACTACTCCTGAGTGATTGAGATGAGTTTCTTTATGCATGATTCCTATAGTTTTCTTGAACCCTAGATGTCCTTGGGAGGACCAAACCCTAGAGAGAGAGGCTCGTTATATATGTTCATGTGAACATGATTATGAGTGCTTGCCATCTGGGTGAGGGAGAGAGCCTAAGACCCTGGAGGAGGTAGCTATGTTAGTTTCTGTGAAGCCTTGAGCTCGGGTTGGTGGTTCCCCACATAGGACACTAGTGGCATGTGTAAAAGATAGTGTTGAGTAAGAAGAACTCATGGGTAGAGACCCTATGAAGATTATGTCATATCGTGTTTTAGTTTGTGCTTATGTGTCTAGAGCTTGTAAGACTATCACTAGTGCCAATGAGGTAGACCTGTTAACCCTAGATTAGAGAGGAAAAATAAAGTATATGCATATGAGATACTTATAAAGATGAGTTAGCTCAGAGAGACTGAGCATGACACTGCCCTCGTGGTATAGGTTAGAGGAACCTCATTTTGACTATATAAAGTTTTGATACATATTTCACGAGCCACTTGTATAAGTTTGTTAGCACAACCATGATATAATATATGTAAGATGTGATCTAATCTCGAGATGTGATATATAGACATGATGTGATGAAAATATAGAAATAGTTTATAAATATCAATGTATAAACGGTTAACCATATACATGAATAATGATGATAATGTGATAGTGTTGGTTAGTCTTGTGATGAAATCACTAGTAAATGTTGTAATTGATTTTAAGCAACGAAATAAGTTGATATTAATGAAATATGTTACATGAGGTGTTAATCTTAGTGCTTAATAAGGATGAAAAGATATAGTTTGACAATTAGCACAACATAATGATTATGACACCTTGATATGATCTAGATGGATAAAGTGGGTTAACTTTAGTTAACTCCCTCCAAAGGCATGTGTTAATGTTGAACATGTTCTAACAACTGAGCTCAATAAATGTGGATGACACCTTAATGTATGAGTTAATCTTAGTTAAATCCTTTAGAACATGGTAATATGATGTGGGAACCCTAATTCATGGGAAAAAAATAAAGATGCAATCCTAACATATGATATACGTCATGGTGTAACCTAAGCACCTAAACCATGTTATATGATGAGTGGTCCACCATGTTATCACCTTAGATGTTTGAAAAACATCCTAGTAGCTTAGATATAGTTTTGGAGCTTTTGATTATGTTGTACATAGAATGGTGCCTACAGATGGATGAAGACGTTTAGGTTTTCCCTGGAAGTATGAGTATGGTTTACTTTCGAGGACGAAAGTTCCTTTAAGTTGTATATGATGTGAAAGATTGGATTTTTGGGGCTTAATTTCGAGGAAGAAATACCTTTTAAGGTGTGTAGGATGAGATGGAGTGGACTTTTGGAGTCCTAAATGTCCAATGATGCAAGTGAAATCATATGGTTGAGTTATATTAAGAGTTCCAAGATTTTGACAAAGTAGGTGTGTTGATGTGAGGTTGACATAATGATTAAGACATCTCTTTTAATGCCTTTTTGAGGAATTTAATTGAATGGTCTAATAAATGAGTTTGGTTACCAAATTCAAGTAGAAGGTAGCTCGAGAGGTAAAGAATCTATGGTTAAAATTTGGTGGCATTTGGATGCTCCTAGAGGGATTTATTTAAGTTTGTATATTATGAAATAATGTGCATATTGATGATTGATAGACCTAAGATTCGATATTAAGTGATGTGTCACGCACCTCTTTGATTGAGGGTGGGTCATGTCGCTAGATCCAGGCCATTTGTGACTAATCCAGTGGTTGGGAGTGCTGACTTAAGTGAGATGTGAATCACATTTTAGACTGGGTCCCTTGTAGCTGTTGGATGCACCTGGGACGGTCGGATACTCACCCCCTACCTCCGGGCAGCCTGGAGATCATGGGTTGTAGCGAGTGGGAAGGCAAGGCCTCACTCCACATCATGTTCATGGCCTGAGAAGTAACGAGGATTGGACAATTATCTTTGCCTTGACCAGACCTACATCCAGACCCCTCAAGTTAGTCTTTTGGACGATGGTAGAGGGAGAACGAGCCCTCCATTGCCACTGGCTCTCCGCAAAAGTAGGTGGTGTCCGAGGATGTAGAATAGAGATACAAGGCAGCTCGGAGGAGGAGAAGGAAGGGAAAAGGAAGCTCACGTCCAGAGGAATCCATCCTAGTCATTTCCATGACCTCCCATGATGGTTTTGTAGCAGACCAACTCAACTCAGCCAACCAGGGAAGAAGACGAGCTTAGAGTTGGGGACGTCAATCCAAGGCTCTGCAACTTGATCCAAGAGTCCCTTTAGGTCCTTGAAGCTCTGACAGAGCCTTTTAGTGCCTCATCCATGAGGTTTGAGGTAGGGGAGCCCTTTTCCCCTTTCCTAGTGTGCGGCAGCCACCATGGCCGACGAGCCTGTGGTTGTGGAGCTCTGGAGCCGCAATCAGGGAACGGAGAGGCCGGCAGAGCCCTAGGTGTTCCTCTGGATCTTTGGTACTAATTAAAGTTCTTGCGGAGGGCCTGGTCGTGCAAGATTTCTCATCGGAGGAGAACGTCATAGCGGTGGCTCTATTTTTGTCTCACATGAACGAATTATGTGAGATCGTGAGAGAGAAAGGAGGTCAGGCCAGTTTAACCGCATACAACGCCTGAACCAGGTGCATAACCGAGACAAACCAGACCTAAAATTGGGTCCAGGCACTCTGGACCGGGCGGCTGAAGTACCCTCAATTGCCAATGCAAGGAGCCACGCGGAAGCCAGCGATTGGCCCTATGAAGGTAAATACCTCAATAATGTTAAGATCTTCTATAAATCATAGAAAATAGACCGTTTATCAGAAAAATACAAATAAGGTACCAAAATTCTCAAAAAAATGCGTAGAACAATATGGAAGCATAATATCATCATTTTAATGCTTTAATATCAATGATATCATGTAAGATGTATTATGCTTGTTTCATAGATAATAAATATAAAACAATGGCCTAAAATCATGATAAAATGTTAGTAAATCTGTAACGTTTATAATGCATATGATGTCAGTAATTATGATGTTGATGCATGAAATTATGTATTTTGCTTCATATGGCTAATTAGGGCTTTCAACTCTAAATAAAATACAATAAACACACATGTGGTCAGTAAATGTTGAAATATTCAGAGTAAGCTCTTATCAGTATCTGGAACCTCATATTTAAATATGAGATTAGTATAATACACATAATCCATGTTATACGACAATGTTTACTCTTAATGAGATATAAACCCTAATATGATTAATACATGTAACATAGAGCTAACATGTACACATAATCATATGTAACCAAGTAATTGAATTATGTATCCTAATCTGGAATATAAGATCAGTAACCTAATTACAAGAAGAGAAGACAAGCAATGATGCACATATCTTAATGAGATAAGGTAAACCCTAAAATGGATATAATTAAGGTTAATGATGATGAGAACCTGATGATCGTATGTGATCTTATCTTTATCAGGGTTTGACCTGGGATACATAGTTGACATGAGGAATATGGTGTTTAGGTTTATCATGATCAAGGTACGCCATTACCTCTTACTTGGATTATTATACATTATGCTTGTGTTATATGGTAGTAAAGACTTGGCATATGGTATTGATTGAAATTATTGTCTTGTATGATATGTTTCTTGAATTTCCATGCATATTGCTATGAACACATCAAACATAATATATCTGTTCCATTATATGAAAGCACCAACTCTATGGCAGTGTGCTTGGAAGTGACCGAACTCTTTGGTAGTGGTCACATTGTACATATGGAAGCACCAACTCTTTGGTAGTTTGCTTGGACCCAACTCTTTGGTAGTGGTCACATTGTACATATGATCCAACTCTTTGGTAGTGATCATAAAAGCCTTAATGCATTCAACTCTTAGGTAGTAAATGCATGGATGATATAATGGAAATTATGCTTAAAATATGTGTTCTCTTTTGTTAATGAACATCTTTGTGCAAGTATATGTTTTTCTTATATTCTTCTATTACTTCCAACTATTAGTTTTATCTTATTGCCAAGATATGGTAAGAGGTAAATAAAAGGCATGCAGGCGTATTCAGTACAATATTCTTGAATATTGTGCTGACGTGTACCACATGTAATCTTTTTTTAGGTTGTGATTATGCTCTTGGAGATCGAGGATAGTGAGAGTTGTGTGGTGAGATGATGTACATCGAGGATAGTGAGAGTTGTGTGGTGAGCTGATGTACAAGTGGACCTGTTGTCTTAAGATCCTGTAGTTTAGTGGTAGTACATATATATGTATACATTTTCTATTCAATATGTAATATCAAATGTTGTAACAATTCATGTTGTAATTATATGTTGAATGGTGAACATGTGTTGTATGGTTTTATTATTATTCATGTACATGTGCTACCATTTGTTTACTTCTGACTCCCTTGATTTTCTTCTTCTTAGACTCATGTGGGATGTTTAAGTTGGGATTCTCACTGAGGTGAGGGTTTCAATTTGGATGTCACACATCAGATTAAGTTTTAGAAAATCCGGGGACGTCACACCTAAGAACCACAATCACCACCAAAACTACAAGAGATGAATCTGACTACCAATGATGGTCTCCATGTATCACTCTTATGGAGGGTTTGTTTGATACATTATTCTTTAACAAGTATCTATGTGCTTGATTTGATATCACACTATCATGATTGATGATATTTTGTCATCAATTAACACACTCTCTAGTCTTATGTGTTATTGATGTCTATCAACCTTCCACAATAACATCGAAATACAGACATAACAAGAATGCATGTACTCTTAACATGTGTATGATTTCATTGTTCAAGTCACGTACTTGAAGACATAAATCATTGAGTAATATCATTCTCTAGACATTTATTATGTTACTTAATTATCTCATAACTAAATATAACAGAATAAATTGGATGCATGCCTTTATTATTAGTCAAATCATTTACAAGTTATGCCATTCCAATCATCATATGATTGTCTCTTTGGGTATACATACCGACAAGAACTAGTCCCTATCACCCCCTATCCAACATTGTGAGTATCATTTGCGTAGGTTTTAAATGGAATTCAATTAAGACCTAACAAGTTTATGTTTATAGGATGGAAGTTCTTGGGGAAAATGGGGTCCAAGGGTAATAATGATGCTTGGAAATGAGGGTTTTACACCTCACATAAACTACCATATAGCCTTTAAGTATCTCTAAGCCATTTGCACTAAGTTCTTCCAAACTAGCTATTTATTTCTCTCACCTAGGTGTATGGAGATGGTTTGATGCATAGGAAGATTGGTAGCTAGCTAGGGATTCACTAGTTGGACCTAGGAGCAAATCCCAAAAAAAGCTACATATCACCTATTTCCCCCAAAACCTATGTGTTTTCAAGCAAAAATCACAAAGTAATCAATGGAAAACAAAATACAAATAAAGTATAATCATTAGCAAATGAAATCACAGAGTTCACAAATTATTTCCCCAACTGGAATCAAAATCACATTTTA
The DNA here is from genome assembly GCA_963693085.1 of Alisma plantago-aquatica. Classification (NCBI taxonomy): domain Eukaryota; kingdom Viridiplantae; phylum Streptophyta; class Magnoliopsida; order Alismatales; family Alismataceae; genus Alisma; species Alisma plantago-aquatica. The sequence continues at coordinate 1,214,714,291 of OY856412.1, forward strand.
CAAACCAAACATCCCACCTAAGGGACTTAGCTACTCATAGTACAAGAAAGTAGTAAATAAGGAGTAGAGGAGTACAATACCATTGAGGTTGATAAAGACTCTGTAACAAATAGCCAGATTCCTTCTTCACCTCCATCTATAGATGAACGAGATCCTCCCACCTTAATGGGTGAAAATCATAGAATGGTGGGTGGAAGTAACCAAAACCCTAGAAACTAGGGTTTTGAGGTGGAAGAATATGAAAATGAAGTGGGAGTAGGTGGGAATAAGTAGGTAGATGTATGAATGCTAGTTAAAGTTCAATAAGTGCTAACCTCTTGCTCCCAACTACAGCCAATGTTTATATAGTGGCTTGGGAAGCATAGGGTAAAGGGGGGTAATTAGGTAAGATGATCATAAGGAAGCATTAGGATTTAGGTGGTAGCATGACCACTCTGTAGAAAGGCTACAGTGGGTGGAAGATGGAAAAGGCATGCTGGGAGAAAATGGCCATGGAGCAAGTGGAAAAATGTTAGGTTGATGTAAGGCTTTTAAGGTCAGTATCATGACCGTGCTAAAAAAATTGGCCATGGTGGCAGTGAGGTTGAACAACCATGTTGGGAAGCATATACATGGTGAGGAGGTTGAGGTATGGTCATTTCATTAAGCGCGGGCCTTGTGGGTGCTTGGAAGAACGACCATTTTGGTTGGCATGGCTATGTTGAGGTCCTGTTAGCACAACCATTTTGGCAAAAACAACCATGTTGTGATGTTTTTGAGCTTGATTATTCCCTATCAAATTGGAATTTGTGGCATGGTCATTTTGTTGAACCATAGTCATGTTGAGGGTCTTCTTGTGCACTTTGATTTTTAATTTTATAATCCTTGATTCTATTTGCTTTTTTGTGATTGATATTTGACCATTTGGGGTATGTTTGGGCCGGTTCTTAGGCTTACTACTCATAGTAGAAGAAAGGAGAAAGAAGGAGTAAAATAGTACACCATCATGGAGCTTGAATAAGACTCTTTCTTTTTCACCTCCAACTACAGATAGAAGAGATCCTCCATCCTTTAAGGGTGAAAATCATGGAATGGTGGATGGAAGTAGCTAAAACCCTTAAAACTAGGGTTTTGAGGTGGAAGAAGGTGGAAATGAAGTGGGAGTATGTGGGAATGAATAGGTAGATGTATGAAAGCTAGGGAGAGTTCAATAAGGGCTAACCTCTTATTCCCATATGTCACTAGTGTTTATATCATGGCTTGGGAAGCATAGGGCTTAGTGGGGTTATTTACGTAAAATGATCATAAGGAAGCAGTAGGGTTTAAGTGGCAACATGATAGTTCTATAGAAAGGCCATAGTTGGTTGAAGGTGAAATGGGCATGCTGGGAGAAAATGGCCATGGAGGAAGTGGAAAAATTTCAGCTTGATGTTGGGCTTTTAGGACTGGTAGCACGGTCGTGTTGGATAGAACAACCATGGTGGTGGTGAGGTGTAACGCCTGTGTTGGGAAGCACAGTCACAGTGAGGAAGTTGAGATATGTCCATTTCCTTACGCATGATCCTCGTGTCGAGTTCCCCTTGGCACAGTCGTTTTGGCTAGAGTGGCCATGATGTGATGCTTTTTGAATTTGCTTCTTCCATGTGAAATTGGAATTTGTGGCAACGTCATTTTGTTGAACCACAACTATGTTGAGGGTCTTCTTGTGTAATTTGATATTTAATCTGATTAACTTTTGTGCTCCTTGATTTGCTTGATCTTTTAGGGTGGTTCTTAGGCTCACCTTGGGATCATTCAAGGGTGAAGAAACCCTATGATCCCCCTCCTTATATCATTTCCATAAAAAACATTAACAAAGTACCTAAAAATGCACTATACATTTGTAAGTGCATTTGACCATAAAACCATTTATTGGGGGAATAACATGCATTCTAACATGTCTATACATGGTTAAGGAGCAAAATAGAACACTGTGAATCCCTAAGATAGGGTTGCATTACCACATCAGACTTAAAACATACTTGTCCTCATGTATGGTCCAACTTAATCTCATTTTCAGTTCAATTCTAGAAATACATTGGAAAATGCAATAAACATGATGTCCATTGGTTACATTGAGTTTGTCACATACCAAAATCTAAACCTTTTGCCTCTAGTAACCCCAATTCCATGATCAGGAAGTTGGTATGCTTGGTCCTTTAGATTTGACCAAACAAGGATGGAGTTCAATCCTAGTAAAGTTTCTTGTAACCCTGATGAATATAGTTAATGCATGTAACATGAATAACTCAATGGTAACCCATAACATATATAGGCTTGATATAACACATTGAGTGGCATTAAGTTCTATAATCAACATCACATATCATAATACATTAATATTCACCTATTAATCTAAATATGTGCCAAGATGCAAGTGAGTTCATAAAACATGTGACATATGTTTCCATTGATAATTAATATACACACAATGGCTAAAGATATGTTTAGTAAGGGGTATAATGTGCCCAATACATGAACTGAAATATCAATTTGATTTTTCATGTATATGGATACAGTTATTGTACCATTATCTAAATAAATATTGAATTTATGGAATTAATAGATTAATTAAGTGAAATATGAAAATTCAAGGGTAATAATATAAGGTAAATCTTTTAGTGACAGTGCAAAGTTAATATGACTCTTATTTAAGATTATATATCAAAAAATATCATATACACTAATTGTGTTATAAATCATATAAGGAAACTTCAAAACCTAAATCCAAAAGTAAAATCGTGTTCCTTGGGTCCCAGATAGCTTGGGTGCCATGCTTGGGATTAATTGCATAATTATGGATATCCTATTAAAATAGGAAAAACAAAATACCAACAAATGTGCTTTCCTAAAGTAAATTTCCTAATGTTTGGCTTTATATTTCCTAATGTTTGGCTTTATATTATCCACACATCCAAAATTCTTGGATTTTTACATTTTCACACGATTCATAGCTTTCCTAATCTAGATCAAACTATGGGCTAAGTCTCCTATTCACTTCCCTTTATATTCTTCACCTGGTTTCCTATATGTATCAAGACTCACGTCCTTCAATTTCTTTCCTTCTTAGATCTCTCTCTCTCTCTCTCAATTCGGTCATCCTCACCCCTATATCTCATTCCCTCCACTTTCTATTTGTGATTTCAAGTTTAAGAGATCCCAATCTTGATGAGATTTCCCTTGCCCCAATTTCCCAACCAAGTTGGAGTTCTCCATTCCTTGTTTCCCCTCTCTAGAAGAACTGCTAGACCTCCCCGGACTTCATATCTTAAAGTACAAGTCCCAACACCATACTCACACCTCTAGAAATAAATAAATCACACCCTTGTACCTTGTTAATCGGAAGCCGACACCAGGTTAGATGTGGGAGCTCCTGACCTCCAAAGGCATAATCTTTTCATTGAAACCATCCTAAACATCATTTTTGCATCCTACAAAGTTCCTCACACTTCCTATTTCTCTATTTAAAGGTATGAATATGATTCTCTCTTTTGATAGCTTATTTGCTTCTGTGGTATTACATCATGGTGTTTTATGAGTCAGTTTGATTCTATGTTGGTTTCTCATTGTACATTTTTTGTAATCTGAAGAGGGTTGTTCTCATTTTCAATGGTATTATACCTCATGGTTTTGTGTCTTTGATCCTTCCATACATTTCTACCATGGAGGTATCTATAGGATGAGTTCTTACTCATACTGCAAGCTCTATGTAGGTTCACTGATGTTGGTAGAGCTCAAGATGATGAAGGATACATCTATTGATGATTTTTTGTGACAAGTCTCTCAATTTGGTTTCTCACTGTGGGGTTATACTAAAGAGATTTTTGGTTTGTGGGCTGAAGGTGACACCTATGATTGTAGAGGATTGACTATTTTGCCCTCAGTTTTGAATGATATTTGGTAGAGATCTGTGATTACTCTTGTCTTTTGGCCTCTCAATTTTGTGCTGACTGAGCTTTGGTGAGTAGGCTTGGGGAAACATGTCCAACATTTATTGGGCCATGACAAATGGATTTTTTGTTAGCTAATGTTTAATATGTGGCTTGTTGATATTTTTTGATTGGTTACTATTTCTAAAATTCATAACTATTTCTCTAGTTATCAAAATATTCCAAATAAATACTCATTGGAATCAAAAAATTATCCTCTATCTCAATAAATATATTCATAATCTGACTCCATTTATGATAAGATTTCATAATTTAAGGTTTTAAAATATACACAAACTAATTGATGATATTGATGTTTGAAAGTAATAATATGTGAGAAGTGCCCTGATTAGATTTAATGTTTGGACCTTGACATTTGACATGCTTCTTTGAGGTATGTTGCATTCCTTTATGAGTCATTTTGAGCAATTACTTTCTTTACTCTCTCTCTTGGGGCTCTTTGTGATACTTTTTACTGAAATTTCTCTTTCTTGACTTGATGACCTATTTGGGTCCAATCTTAATGAATTTGAGTTCTAATAATCTTGAACCTTATATAATCCATGTTGGACTCTAAAGTTGTTCTTTACTTTGTGTAATTGTGCTATTGAACCAAGTTGTTCCTTATTGTGAGGTGGAACCCTAATTCAACCCACTTTTGTGGTGGATGTTACATATTATCCATCTCTGTGATGGAAATCCCATTTATTATATTTTTATGATTGAACTTTCACTTACCTCTACATTTATGCATGCTTTGTTATTCAATAGCCCTATGTTTGTATTATTGTTTTGGATTTTATGGGTTATGTGCCCATGTTATATTTTGGCATGGAGGTTATGTACATGATACCTGGGTTTTGCACCCACTTTTATATATTGGAGAGATTGGTTATGTGCCATATTCTATCAGGTTATGGGTTATGTGCCCTAGCCACATCATTTATTTATATTTTACTAGTGTTATGCTTGTCTCACTTGCATGCAGGTTGATAATGCTGATGATGGGTTATGTGCCCTACCTTTTTTTATTGTGCTTATGTGGCACATGTTGTTATGTTGATTTATGACAAGTGAATCTTTTATACCTTTTATATGTTCTCTTTCATATACATTTGGGTGTTAGCTTTCTCTCTTTGATGAAAGCCTTAGATATTAAATTTTTGTCCTTTACCCTGATATTTCTTAATCCCTATTAATATGCTCATATCGACATTTTTGTTCTAAAATGTTCATTTTTTATTCTCTTGTGAGGTAGATTCATACCCCTAGGTGAAGGACATGGGGGACTTGATTTGCAAACCTGGACCTTGGTTAGAGGAGTTGACTCTTGGGAGATAGAATTGAAATAGTTTGGAATTCCCTCTACCTAGTTGTTGAAGTTGATACCTTCATGTAGGCCCTTAGTGGGAGCTTATTATGTAATCATGTAAAATTGAATAGAATCATGAGTTATTATTCTTCTGCTATACTTTTGCCCTTGTAATGCCCGTTTATAAAAGGTCAAATAAAAGGTATTCGTCTAAATGTGAAAACTTTGTGTATGTCTATTATGGATGATGGTTCTCATTTGATTTAAGTTAGAAATTGATCCCCTCTTGGGTTCCATTCCTTATTGAGTTCATATATGGAATAAGGCGTGTAATTCACTACTTGCTACACATTTTCATGTTTTTGTTATGATTTGATCACAAAGCACACAAAATTCAAATATGGGACATGAATCATATATGTCAGTCATGTAACTTTCATAATGCTCTAGGATAATCATATCACGTGTGACATACATCAAAATGGTTAGAGTTGATGTTTCACTTGCTAGGACTCATTCATACACTCCATTCCACCTCAAATGACCCATTTGGTCTGTGTAGGGGTAGGTGGGCTGGTTTGATTTTCCCTAACCCACATAGGAATTAAAATAGAATAATTGGTTGGGGAAAGGAGCTGGGGTGCTTTCAAATAGATCACCCATTGATATGTGCATGGGACACACAAAGTTGTGCTAACAAATTTCTAGGCCCAAATGGACATGCTCAAATACATAAACACTCACCTGCAAGTGCACATGTTCATATATCATAGCATATAAGGTAGCAAGTGAGGGGTCAATCCACATGAAGGGAGGGGTCATTAGAGCTTAGTTTGGTATGACTAGGTTCCTAATGCAGAGTCTTGAGTTCAAGGGTCTGACTTTGGTTTTGTTATTACACTAAATGGTCAAGCAAGCAATTTAAGGAAAGTAAGAGGAAAACCTACTTTAACCCTAGACAATTTTCTAAGTAACAAAGCAAGGAAAGCTAAGCTATGGATTACACTATAGCAAGCAAAAGCAAGTTAACACTGACACTAAAATAATAGAGAAAATCTATAAACCAAGCTTGAGTAGGAAAAAGGTTGTAACGACCCTGCTTCCCGGTAACCCCCAATCAAGGGAGACCAAGAGGTCAGAGGCGTTATCCCAAAATTTAGGATCAATGGTTTGACAATTTAATAAAAAATCATTAACAAATTCTACTAATACCAAAATGAAAAGCTGGAATAAAATAAAACTTTTGCATACCTTGTCAAAATAGGATCTAAGACTTCTATCCACAGAAGAAAACTACCTATCTAATCATCCTTTGAATATTTGACTTTGTCTTCACAAATTTCATTTTACTGTTTGTCCAATTTCAGATGGTCCCTAAAACACCGACAAACAAAACATTGGTCAGTATATTGCTATACTGGTATGTGGGGACAAACAAAACATCACAAATAGGCTCTAAGAACCTAAATATAGCAAATAGTTAATTAACAATCCAAATTACATTTTCCATGTAACTTCTCAACCGCTTTTACCCTAAACCCTGGATTACCCTCTCTTAGGGTTTTGTCCTTGCAAGGGACATAAGGCCACCTTCTCTATCCTGAGTTTGGTGCCTGGGGTCACCACTTGGGTGCCCTCCGGGGTTTGACCAACTCAGACCTTCCCTCCGGGGCTTGGTCTTGCATCATACATCGGGGTGGTATGTAGGTTCAAGAAGTACACTCATAATTAATTGTTATACACATAGTCACTTTATGGGATTGCATAATTTAACAATCAAACAGTTTTGGTTGCATAGCAATCGGAAAACTTTGTGAAAATGCCATGAATCATAAAGCAATTATTCATAATTTAACCACATACATGTTCAATAGATCCAAGCAAGAAATAGTCCAAGTAGGCAGTTCAATCCACATAAGTAAGAATCCTAAAAAGTACATGTACTATATTTACTATCCACTTTAACAGATTTGATCTATTCAACTTGAACTCGCTTCCTAGGATTTCCTACTTCTTTTTAGGGTTTCGTTAGGGTTCCTCTGTATCATTATCACTAAAACCCATAAAACAACAAAACTAGTTGCAAACCCTAATTAGCTAGTTAAAACCTTCCTAACAGGCTTAGGATCAACTCAATACTACTTTCTTCTATTGAATCTCGAATTAACCACTTTAAACATTCTTCACCCTAAATTAGGGTTTCTATGTGCATTATAACATATTCATGTGTAAAAACCCTATAGAAAGCATATTACCATCTAAATCAGATTCAATTCTTATTCTTTCTCTCGATAGGTTACTATATCTCAAAATAACCTATTTAAGACCTTAAATCCGATTTCCAAACACAATTAGGGGTTTAACATGGTTTAATGCATAAACATAGTCAACTTAAAGTAATTTTAGAATTACGATCAGATTCAATATCTAAAACTAATTTTATTAAATTCCTCATGTTCTCCTAATAAATTTTCATATATAGGTCGTCCTAATCGGAGTTACCATTAATTAGTTACAAATATTACAAGATAGGTTACCTTCCTCCAATAGTCGGCTGCCACATCAGCAGCTCGCCTCTAAACTTGCTCCACGTGGGTCTCTGCTAGACCAAAGTACAATTTTCACCCTCTCACCCTGGGTTCAGTCTTTACATCATGAGGGATACACTGGTAATTTCCCGCTATCCCTTCTTCTTTCTCCACTCACGCTACTTGCAACTCGTCGCCGGGGTGGGCAGTCAACCCCCAAGTTGACTCCAGGCCACAAGACCCTAGAGAAGGAATTGTTGCTGCCGGAGCCTCCATCCTGGCTCCCTGAACTCAACTGACCTCCCATCAATGTAGAGTGGTGGTGGGAACAGACCAAACCACCATCCCATCGGGTATAGGGAATAGCTCCGCAGATCTGATGATGTCCTAGGATGAATTGGGCAGGGTAACTAGACCTACGCAGTTGAAGTGCACCGAACGACCCTTTCCTCCCCTGATCTTGGAGTTTCCTACCCCTTATATAGGCAAGGAATATTTCTCTGGGGTTCCATGGAGTCCAGGCTCCATCGGACATTGGGCAAAGTACCAATGGCGGACGAAACCAAACCACCCAAGGATCATTAGATCCTTTTTATGCTCCCGAACTCGGATATGCACTTTTTAAGTTTCCTTGTTGATCAGGGAGAGAGGTATAGAAGTGGGGAGATCACCTACTACTTTTGTTGTCAGACTAGAGGGAGGAGATGATGGACAGACATCTGATCTCAATCCAACGGTCTCCAGTACGCGCCCATTATATTTCTAAAAGAAATCAAATTGTGACATTTAAGATAATCGAGTCACTTTAGGATTTCTATAAAAATCCATATCTCTGAAACCGCTAATCCGTTTGATCCCAAATTTTAAGGGAAAGTCTATAAAGACTTAATATACTTATATTCCAAGTTTGAAGCTGAAAATAAAAAGTAATAACTCCTTTTATTCATTTTCAAAGCAATGACTCCTAAAGTACGTATTATGTATAAAAACACATTTTTTCTCTCTCCTTCTTTCTAGTTTTCTCTATTTCGATTTTTATAAACATTATAAGGAAAGTGGAGTCAAAACCACTCCATAATGATTCCATTATCCATATCTCCACATATTTCTTACTGTATTTCTTATTTCCTTCTTAATAAAGCAATATTTGATTTTTCCCTTTTCTTTTCTTTTTTTGTTTTAATCATATTGGACTAATTAACATGTTATAGTCCACGAATTCACATGCACAAAGGAAATATAGCAAAGAGGATTTATTAATACATATAATTCATACAATTCCCATAATCATGCATTTATTGGGGAAATTGCATTTCCAACCATATGAACCCAAAAATTGGAGTTGTAACACCCTTCCCCTCTTATAGGAATTTTGCCCTCAAAATTCCACCAAACATACAAACAATTCAGGATAAGACTTTTCCATGTCCATCATCATCTCCCATGTGGTTTCATCCTCTCCACGATGCTTCCAAAGAACCTTTATCATCTTATATTCTTACATCTGATTTCTTTCACCTTGGTATCTAGAATCCTCACAGGTGACTCAGGACATTTCATCCTCCCTTAGGCACCTCACATAGTGCTCTAGATTGGACACATCAAACATGTCATACATAATATTATCCTGAGGGGTAAGACTAAACATAAGCAGCTTCACCAATCCATCTCAATGGACCCATGTATTGGGGACTCAACTATAGCTCGGAGGGGTCGGGTTTTCATAACACTTATTCACCCACAGTGAACCACATGTTAGTCTACTTCACATCAGCTCACGACTCCCGTGGCCCCTGGGCTTTCTCAGCCATTGCTTGATCAAAGCATCTTCTTATGCATCCACTGTGGTCTTACTGACCTTCATAAGGTCCTCTCACCGACATCATCCAAGTGAAGCGGTGACTGACACAACCTCCCTTACAGAGCTTCATACATCCCAATACTGGCTATGGTGGCTATCATCACTAGCAAACTCTTCTAGGGGTAGGAACTACTCCCATGTATCACCTTGAACGAGCACACATGCTCTCATCAGACCCTCTATAGTCTAGATCATACTTTCTCAACTAGCCATCAGTCAGGGTGATATGTTGTACTCAACTTCAATCTAGCATCGAGTCCTTTGTATACCTACTTCCACCACATGTAAGTGAACTTGAGGTCATGCTCAAGATATTGAACTCAGATCACGATGTTGTTGAATTATCTTTCTCTTATACATAGTTCAACCAGATCTGTCGCAATGACAATGCTATCTCTCTTAGGAAAGGGATTAGGTCAACTTGGTAAGGTAATCTACCATAACCCATATTGCATCATGACCACTCTTGATCTATGGGAGACCCACCACAACATCTATGGTGATCTACTCCCATTCCCTCTCATGGACTCTTCATTATATGTAGCAACTCATTGGGTTACTGGTGTTCGGCCTTCACTCTCTGGCATGTATGGCAACGGGCCACATGCAACTCTATATCCTTCTTCCAGGTACCACTGCAAACCTTCACCATCTTGGTAGTACCATGGTGTGCTTAAAATCATGAGCTTCTTGCAGGACATGATTCCTCAAGGGTAACTTTTTGGAAACCCTAAAACACTCTAGTAGTGGGTTTCACCACCTTCCTTTTCTTGAGAGGTGTATCAGAGGTTCTTACAACCATCCTTCTATCTCGTCAAGCTCTAGGTTGGCCAACTAAGCAATCACCCACTCGACCAACGGGTCTGGTTGTATCTGGGTGTTAGCCATACATGTCCCACGAACTTAGGGTTCACCTAACAACCTCTTAAAGCCTCTCTACTGGCTAAAAAAAATAGGCATGTCTTAGCTAAGAGCCTATGTTACACCTTAATTCCTTATGTGCTAGGTGAAGACATAAACCTTCATATACACCACTCAACATCCTCATCTCGGGACTAGGCCTAACTGAGTCAAGAAAACTTCAAGCTCATCATCTCGGTCATCAAACTGAAACTTATATAACTCGTAAATTCCATACTGCTCTTGATAAGAATGTCCTCATTGTGACTACCTTAGTTCTCTTCGTGTTTGTAAACCCTTCATTCCATGTACTCTCCAAAAAGGTATGATACTTTCTCTAACCTCAAACATCATAGAAATGTTTCAACTCACGTCATCTTTATGCATTTTCCCCTATCTCTCACATCCATAACGAGAGGAAATAAGCATTTGGCTGCAGTCCAAATATAGAGTTTGTCTCGTTCCCAGAGTAGAGATGGTGCATCACACATTGCCAGTATACTTTCCAATCTAAGTTGAAGCTTACTTCTCATGACTTCATATCATGAATATCTTGAAACTATGTTTACATCCATGGAAGGGATGTTCCCAAACATTCTCGGGTCTTAACACCACTCTTATGTACAATCCTTAGTCATTACCTCAAGGTCTCTAGGGTGCCGACACTTTTGGGGTGATCTAATCCTTATGCATCTAAGGAGTGCCTCTCACTTTTACCCCTTAGGCCTCATGAACTCATGAAGGTGGCCAACCTCATAACCCATGGGCCTCGGGCAAAGGTAGCTATTACCTCCCAACCCTATGGTCTTGTGATTTTAGGGAAAAAACGAATCCTAGTCCCATCGATCTTATCCCTACTTGACCTTAGTGTTGACTTAGGATTATACAAAAGCTCATGGTTTCTATGTTGATACTCAAGCACATCTCATCCTTGAATCCTCACCCGAATCTCCATCCTCTCTCTAGGCATTCATGGTTATCCCTCATAGGAATCATGGCGACCTACCTAACTCGGTATGACCCCATACAAGTTACCTCCATGGCAACATATCCTCATGCCCCTCAGAGATGGTCACACATGAGTCCAAGATTCATGCTCACACGATGTGCTCTAACACTTAGCTCATCAAGATCTTATAAGAGACCTCTTCAGGTTACCTCAAACCTAAATAAGAGTTGGTGCTCACCCCAACATGAAGGGTTCCTTCCCAAGATGGGAGAAAACTATCTCTTGATATTAATAGAGGTCACAAACGTTCTTACTTTTAGGGTTTACCATATCAGGTATATGCTTATCCCTATCGTGCTACTTGGGCACATAGGTAGCAAGAAGACAACGTACTAAACCATGATGAGTGCCTTGGTATGACATACATGTTCATCATTCCTCAAGGTTGGATAAATATCATATTTCACCAACTTGTGTGAGTGGTTCATCAACATATATCTCAGTTCAAGTGGGATTTCCTTTGTTGTAACACATGAGGGGTGCCATACTCAAATATGATGATCTCAACCAGCCTCGTGAACATCATGTGCACCAGGTACTGCTTCTTCCCCTCTTTGGTCCAGGAACCCAAGTTCACTTATTGTGCATCGACTATCTAGCTGCATGCTCAACTGTCCCAACATGAACTGAGCATACACATCATAACACTCTTCCACGAGAACAACCTTTAGAGTCAACTGGGTACGATGCCTCACAACTTGTTATCATGCCTTTTCAGGGTATAGGGAACTCTTCTTAACACTTCTAAAAGGTAGGTACTCATCACATATGTACATTTGTTCACGAATCCTCTTTCTCATACTAGGGTTCGGCTCCTGTAAAGGCATTCAAGGTACAACAAGCCTCCAAGGATCATGCATGAGGCATCCACAACTATCTACTATGGGTTGTCTAAACTAGGTTATATCATATCCAACTTCACATGGTTCCTTATGTCTCAGAGTCAAGGTCTCCAACTTTCTTTATCGGGTCTTTCCCTCTCTCTAGAACTAACCCTACAACTAATCCTACCACTGGAGGTTCTCTCACCAAAGATGGGTCAAGCTCATATGGGTACACGTCTATCCTTACTTGAAACGTACTATTAAAACTTATACCCGGTCAAGATCATCCAAAGATATTTGCATGTCCATCTCATAAACTATTAGGAACGACCTATCTGGCTTAGATCTACAAGATACTGCCAACCTTGATACCACTCTCTTATATGTAGGTACATACCTCTTTTCTATTTATACCCGTTAGGGTTTCCATATGGTCACCATCAACCTTCTCAATGAGGGAGTGATTCCTCACCCTCAAGAAGCACGACCACCCAAGGTTGGGTCACCATAAGGCACCAGGGATCAACCGGCCACTCATAGTTCATGCTTCTCATGTGTACCCAAAACCTTTACATAAATCATGCATGTCCAACCCACATACTCGCATGCATGGACAACTGAGGTGTCCAACCCATCATGTCTTCTCTTTCTCTAACTACCACTTAGGGTTAGGGTTAGCATCGTCCACTGAGGATGTTTCAGGTCTCTTCCTCTTCCTGGAGGCTTCTTCCTCCAAGGCTAACTCTCTCTCCTCATCCTCCTATAAGTAGGTCCTTAAGAATGCAAGTAATCCTTAGTTTACACTTAAACTATTAAACTTATGTCCATGACATCTTGTTTACACGCTTTTCATTTATTTGGTGGAGGATTCCTTAATCCTTATCGTACTTACCCTAACTTTGAGAGGGGTGGGGAAGAGAGAGAAAAACCCTAAACCTTAGAAACTTACTTGAATTAGGGTTGAGAAGGGAAGAATATAGATGAGAAAGTCCTAAAGGTATCTTACTTTGAGTCAGAACCTCAGACTTTGGCCAGGCAGTCACACCGCATCCGAGAGTCCTCGTGATTGACTAGTGGGGCGAAGGAAAATATTTCCATCCCCCGGACCGTGATCCTTTTCTAGACACCTCCGTCATCAAAAAAATCCACTAATAACTCTCTTGGTTCTATAGAGTTTGTAAAATTTAATAATTATTAAGGATTAAATGAGAAACCATTGGATCTGATACCAAATGTAACGACCCCGCTTCCATGTAACCCCCAATCAAGGGAGACCAAGAGGTCAGAGGCGTTATCCCAAAATTCAGGATCAATGATTTTACAATTTAATCAAAAATAATTATCAAATTCTACTAATAATAAACTGAAAAGCTGGAATAAAATAAAAAATTTGCATACCTTGTCAAAATAGGATCTAAGACTTCTATCCACAGAAGAAATCTACCTATCTAATCCTCCTTTGAATGTTTAACTTTGTTTTCATAGATTTTGTTTTACTGGTTGTCCAATTTCATATGGTCGCTAAAACACCGACAAAAAAAAACGTCGGTCAGTATATTGCTATACTGATATGTGGGGACAAACAAAACATCACAAATAGGCTCTAATAACCTAAATATAGAAATAGTTGATTAACAATCCAAATTACATTTTCCATGTAACTTCTCAACCGCTTTTACCCAAAACCCTAGATTACCCTCTCTTAGGGTTTTGTCCTTGCAAGGGACATAAGGCCACCTTCTCTATCTTGAGCTTGGCGCTTGGGGTCACCACTCGAGTGCCCAATGGTCTTCCCTCTGAGGCTTGACCAAATTAGACCTTCCCTCCGGGGCTTGGTCTTGCATCATATATCAGGGTGGTATGTAGGTTCGAGAAGTACACTCATAATTAATTGTTATACACATAGTCACTTTATGAGATTGCATAATTTAACAATCAAACAGTTTAGGATGCTTAGCAATCGGAAAACTTCATGAAAATGCCATGAATCATAAAGCGATTATTCATTATTTAACCACATAACTGTTCAGTAGATCCAAGCAAGAAATAGTCCAAGCAAGAAGTTCAATCCACACAAGTAAGAATCCTAAAAAGTACATGTACTCTATTTACTATCCACTTTATCAGATTCGATCTATTCAACTTGAACTCGCTTCCTAGGGTTTCCTACTTTTTAGGGTTTCATTAGGGTTCCTCTTTATCATTATCACTACAAACCGTAAAATAGAAAAACTGGTTGCAAACCCTAATTAGCTAGTTAAAACCTTCCCAACAGGCTTAGGATCAACTCAATACTACTTTCTTCTAATGAATCTCAAATTAACCACTTTAAACATTCTTCACCCTAAATTAGGGTTTCTATGTGCATTATAACATATTCATGTGTAAAAACCCCATAGAAAGCATATTATCATATAAATTAGATTCAATTCTTATTCTTTCTCTTGATAGGTTATTATATCTCAAAATAACCTATTTAAGACCTTAAATCTGATTTCCGAACACAATTAGGGTTTTAACATGGTTGAATGCATAAACATAGTTAACTTCAAGTACTTTTAGAATTATGATCAGATTCAGTCTCTAAAATTATTTTTATTGAATTTCTTATGTTCTCTTGATAAATTTTCATATATAGGTCATCCTAATTAGAATTACCATTAATTAGTTACAAATATTACAAGATAAGTTACCTTCCTCCAATAGTTAGCCGCCACGTCAGCAGTTCACCTCTAAACTTGCTCCACGCGGGTCTCTGCTAGACCAAAGTACGATTTTCACCCTCTCACCCTAGGTTCAGTCTTTACAGCTCGAGGGATACACTAGTAATTTCCCACTATCCCTTCTTCTTTATCTGCTCACGCTACCTGCAACTCGCCACCGGGGTGGGCAGTCAACCCCCGAGTTGACTCCAGGCCACAAGACCCTAGAGAAGGAATTGTTGTTGTCGGAGCCTTTGTCCTGTCTCCCCGAACTCAACTGGCCTCCCATCAATGTGGAGTGGTGGCAGGAATAGACCAAACCACCATTCCGTCTGGTACAGGGAACAACTCCGCACATCCGACGATGTCCTGGGACGAATTGGGTAGGGTAACTAGTCCTACACAGTTGGTGTGCGCCGAACGACTCTTTTCTACCTTGATCTTGGGGTTTCCTACCCCTTATATAGGTAGGGAATATGTCTCTGGGGTTCCATGGAGTCCAGGCTCCATTGGACATTGGGCAAAGTCCCAATGGCACACAAAACCAAACCACCCAAGGATCATTAGATCCGTTTTATGCTCCTGAACTCAGATATACACTTTTTAAGTTTCCTTATTGATCAGGGAGAGAGGTATAGAAGTGGGGAGATCACCTACTACTATTGTTGTTGTACTAGAGGTAGGAGATGATAGACAACCATCTGATCTCAATCCAACAGTCTCCAGTGCGCGCCCATTATATTTCTAAAAGAAATCAAATTGTGACATTTAAGATAATCGAGTCACTTTAGGATTTCTAGAAAAATCCTTTCTCTCAAATCACTTATCTGTTTGATCCCAAATTTTAAGGAAAAGTCTATAAAGACTTAATCTACTTATATTCCAAGTTTGAATTCAAAACTCAAAAGGAATAACTCATTTTCTTCATTTGCAAGTCAATGATTCATAAAGCATGTATTATGTATAAAAACACATATTTTCTCTCCTTCTTTCCAATTTTCTTTATTTCAATTTTTATAAACATTATAAGGCAAGTGGAGTTGAAATCACTCGATAATGATTCCATTATCCATATCTCCACATATTTCTTACACTATCTCTTATTTCCTTCTTAATAAAGCAATATTTTATTTCTCCCTTTTCTTTTCTTTTTTTGATTTCATATTGGACTCATTAACATGTTATAGTCCACAAATTCACATGCACAAAGGAAATATAGCAAAGAGGATCTATTAATACATATAATTCATACAATTCCCATAATCATACATTTATTGGGGAAATTGCATTTCCAACCACATGAACCCAAAAATTAGGTTGTAACAAAGGCACTGTACTAACAATTTATGCAAAAGAGCAACTAAGAGACTAGATTAGAAACTAACTACTTAATATTAGCACAAGCAATCACAAAGTAAAACTAACAACACTAGCAAGATCTAGCTACCATGAAGAAGTAAATGACTAATTAAGCAAGTAGAAAGACTAACTAAGATAGCACTACATAAACAAGAGAGCAATTAGGATTTATGTCAATTAATGGAAGTGTGGGTTGTTTGAGTAATGTGACTATAATATAGGTTGGGGAGTCATTACATGCAAGCACTACTCATTCATTTATATTATCAAACCAAAGAATAAGTTATAAGCTAGAGAATTTCCCTAAACCACTAATTGGACATGGATGGAATAAGGTGTGTGTAGGGGCACTACTCCCTATAACTCCCTATCCAACCTTGAGAGCCTCAGTTGGATTAGGTTTTATGTGGAATTCAACTAAGATCTAGAAAGTCTAGGTTTGTAGGATAGAAGTTCTTATGGAAAAATTAGGGGAAAGGTAGTAATTAAGGGTGGAAATGAGGGTTAAAGTAGATCCAACCCAATTTCACTATGGGTTTTCAAGCTAGCTACTTATATTTCTCACCTAGGAGTAGGAGAATGGATTAATATGTAGGAAGATAAGTATCTAGCTAGGGATCCATTAGTTGGACCTAGGAGCAAATCCCAAGATAGCTACATATAAGCCATTTCCACTAGGACCTAGGTGATTTCAAGCATAAACCTCAATGTAATCCATGGGAAACGAGATCAAAGTAGAATAAAATCATTAGAAAACGAAATTATAGAGTTGTATACATTAATTTCCCCCAACATTGTATCAAAGTCACATTCTTGCCCTCAAACAACCCGCCTAGGGGCTTAGCTACTCATAACAAAAGAAATGGATAATGAAGTAGAAGTAGATGAGTAGGAAGCCATAGGAACTCAGCGAAGATTCCTCCTTCATCTCTAGCTAGAGAAACACACCCTTCTTCTCCTTAGTGTACGGATGACATGGAATGTTGGATGGAAGTAGTCACAATCCTAAAAAATATAGGGTTTTGAGGTGGAAGATGATGTAAATGAGGTTGGAGTAGGTGGAAATGAGTGGCAAAGGGTATGTGACGCCTCCAATGGTTGGAGTGGTTGACCTTCAGCTCCCAGCCGTCACAAATGTATATATAGTGGATTTAGAAGCCTAGGGTTAAGTGATAGTAAATGGTTAAATTGATAAACTAGGAAGCAATAGGATTTGGATGGCTGCACATGACCATTCTAGGAAAAATGATTGTGTTGGTGGAGTGGTGGAACGGTCATGCTAGTAGGGAATCTTCTTGGTGGTGAAGGAAAAATTGTAGTGGAAATTTGGATTTTAAAGATTGGTATCACGACCATGCTAGGTAGCATGGCTGTGGTGGACACTAGGTGGCACAACCGAGCTAGGTAGCATGACCATGGTGGAGAGGCTGGAGCGTGGTCATTCTTTGAGCATATCATTGTGGGAGCTGGAAACACAATTGTTTTGGCTGGAACAACCGTGTCGGGGTATTCTTGGCATGACCGTGCTAATGGAGTTATCTTGAAATATTTCTACAGTGATCTTCTGCATGCATTTCTAACTTTGTAGCATGGTCATTATGTGGTACCACAGTCGTAGTGGGGTCCTCTCTTATCACTTTAAACTCACAATCCATGGCATTTTTTTTCTTTAGCTCGACCCTTAGCCACTAAGGGTAGGTTGGGGAAGCTCTTAGACTATCTTTAGCATCCTTCATGGGTAGAGGAACTCTTAGATCATCCTATTTCTCTCCCATCTATCCAAAGCATGGTTGAAATGCTTGAAACATATGCAAAGAACCTCCATAAGTTGATTTGACAATGATATGCTTATTGAGGGAAATAATATGCATCCTAACATGTTTAAATGTAATCAAAGTGTAAAATGATACAAGATGAAAACCTAGATGAGGGTTGCATTACTAGTGTTTTGTTTTCTTGAGATGCTATTACATAGAGCAGACTCTTATTTCTTTTTCTTTTCTTTCTCTTTACCCCATGTGTAAGGAGGGCATGTTGTGATTGGAAAAGGTGAGGGAAAATAGATATGTCCACCTAAAAGTTTTGGAGGGTGGCCAAGGATAATATGTGCACTTTTGCATCCTTTCATGGGGCGGAGGGGTAAGAAAATGATGGAATAATTCTCATGTTAAAGAGGATTATAAGTGATGAGAATCCATGTATTGTTTTAGTCAAGTAAGCTAATCCAAGTAGCATTTTCCAACATAGACAAGCCATACATAAAATGAGAAATTGTTGTATAGCACACTCTTTCCACATGGGATGAGTGGTCCCAAGCATTCCATGCTCTGAAAATTACAATTATACTAGAAAAATCAATTTCATACAAGAGGGGTGAAGTACATGCAAAATTCAAAAATAGAACCCATTTAGCCAAAAATAATCATTAATGGGATGCGTTCTCCAAGTTTTAATCATTCACACTTCAATAAATATAGATTAGGTTGAAACACACTATTGGGAAAATAAATTTAGGTTTTGGCAAGATTGGCCAAAATGAAGCCACATTGCCCCATAATCACATCCAAACCTACACTAGAAAGTAGCAAATAGCAAGCAAGAAAATCTTAGATAAAACACACAATAAATTAACAAAAATCCACATGAAATACAATTGAAATGCATGTAATGGGAAGAAAAAGAAATTCTTTTGAAAAATTACACAAAGAACGTGATGTGCCTCCCTATACCTTGGGAATATACACCTAAGTTAGTTGAGTTATGACTAGCTGTGCACACCTCAACACACACTAGAGAAGAGACACACTTGGGATCTTTCGAATGTATGAGGGGCACTATACTAACACATCCACATGGACTAGAATATATCACCCACAAGTGAACATGATCACATTATAGTATAGTCTAGTGGCAAGTGAAGGGTCGATCTGTAGGGGGAGAGGGGGCACTAGAGCTGAGTTAGATTAAGTAATGTTCCTAAAGTAGAGATTAGGGTTTTTATGGTTTGAGGTTGGTTTTGGTTTGATTACACTAAGGTATCATGCAAGAAAGTACAAAAGGAAACAAAATAAGAAAACCCCTATTTTAACCATAAACAAGTTGATTTTGGCTAACAAAGAAATACAACTAAGTAAGCAAGAGCAAGAGACTAAGTCTAAGTTATAGTAGCCAAGTAAGTTAGATAATAAAGCAATTAAGCACGTAGGTTAGAAATAACTAGCAAGATTAAACTAACAATCTAAATGATCCCTAACTACTCTATCAAGGCCTAACTATCCAAAAGTAGTCAATTAAGTAAAAAATCAATCAAAACAATTACCTAAACTAGCAAGAACTAGATAAGAGAGAAATGGAGGTTTTATTGCAAGTTAAAGAGAGGTGAACTATTTGGGGATGTTATTAGGGCCCCATTTGGGGGAGGTTATAACATGAAAACCCAACCATTTATTCTAGATTGCCAAACCAAAAACTATTAAATGCAATGGAATCACTCTAAACTATTAATCAGTCATGGATATAATAGGGTGTGTGAAGGAAAACTACACGCTTGCACACCCTATCTAGTCTTACGAGGCTCAACTAAACTAAGGTTTAGGTAAGATTCCAATGTGATTTGACTAACCTAGGTTTCTAGAGTTGGAATCCTTAGTATATTTGTGAGACAGAGGTTGGAATGGGGAGCACAGGTGAGGGTATTTCACCTCACATTACTCACCATCTAGCTTTTAGAAAACTCCTAGGAAATTACACGAAACACTCATACACTAGCTACATAGATCTTACACCTAGGAGTCTTACACCTAGGAGTAAGAAAAGGGATTTATGTGTGGTAAGATGTGGTGCTAGCTAGGGATCCACTAGCTGGACCTTGGAGAAAATCCCAAAATAGCCTCACATATGCCATCTTTATTTAGATTTAGGTGGTTTCATGCATAAATCATCAAGAAATTTATGTTTTCAAGTAAAAACCACAAGAAGAAACATGGAAAATAAGATACAAGTAGAAATAAATCATAATACAATGAAAATATAGAGTTTACAAGTTGTATCCCCCCAACATGGTATCAAAGTAACATTTTTACCCTAAACATCCCACAACAAAGGGCTTTGTTAGACATAAAACAAGAAAAAAAAAAGAGAATGAAGGAGTAGAGGACTAGGGGCCATAGAATGTGGTGAATACTCCTCCTTCTTTGCCTCCTAGCTGTTGGAGCTTGAACTTCTTCTCCTAAGATGGATGTATGGTATGGAATGCTGGTGGACGATAGTAAAAAGTGTAGAAAACTAGGGTTTTGAGGTAGATGGAGGTGGAAATCAGGTGGAGGTAGGTGGGAGTATGTGGGAGATCCTTTAATGCTCAAAGGAGGTAGATATAAATGCTATGGGGTTGTAACCTCATGTTAGAACTGTCACCTTGGTATATATAGGTGGTGGGGAAGCACTAGGTTAAGTGGGGGAAAAATGGGTAGAGCAGTGCAAACATTGTACTAAGGTTGTTGGCCGCCACAACTATTTTGATCACCATGACCGTGGTGGAGTGGGGTGAATATGGCTGTGGTGGATGGGCACAAGAGAGGTGGATATGGGAGAAAATGACATATTGAGGGTGATTTTTGGAAGACCACTGGAACAACCATGGTGGGTGAGAGGTGGCACGAGAGTGGTATCTCACATAGTCATGTTGGCTGAAGTGGCCATGGTTGTTATGCTGTTGATGGTCGTTGTGGATGTCTCTCGTCACGGGTGTGGTGGTTGATATGGGTGTGGCAGCTTTCGAGCATCACAATTGTGTTGATAGCCAAGACCATGGTGGCTGAGTTGTTGTAGCTTGTTGAACTTGGATTTTTACTGTGATGTGGGTCATTTCTGCCATAGCCGTGGTGTTGTACCACGACCAATTTTTAGGGCCCAACTGTCCTCTTTGGCTCTAAAGTCCTTCAAGTAATTTCTCTTTTCCTTGAATGTATTTTTTCCCATATATGGAAGGTTGGGATATGGTCTAGGACTTATCTCGCGGTGTATAAACCCAAGGATCTCCCTCCTTACTCCTCTTCATCCAATTCATTGTTCAAAAACCTAAAAAATGCACAAAGAGTGGTCATAAGTAAATTTGACATAAAACATTTATTAGGGGAATTTAACTTGCATTCTAACATGTCTAGATTTGATTAAGATGCAAAAAGACAAAAGATGGACCCCTAAATTAGGGCTACATCAGAATTCAAGAAAGTAAACTCGGTGCATGCATGTATGCAAAGTAAAAAAAGCCTATACTAGATAGCATGTGTTGTAAAACAAACACATGCACTTTTAAAAGGAGATTGAGATAAGGGCATGTACCACCTTACCACCCCAAACTTTTGAATCATGATGTCCTCGACTTGAAACAAAAATTTAGGTATGATAGGGTGTTGTCACTGTGACGGTAGATCTTGTGATGGTACCCCATGTGGTGGTGGATGCTACAAGTGGTTACCCTAATAGTCCACCTATGGAGGTGGGTATGACTCCTGTTATCTAGATAGGGCTCCCCAAAAATCTTCCCTCCATAGAGTTTTTTCTATGCCTATATAATTTGGTAGCAATACATGTGGTTTATTAGGTGGTGCATCTACTGATGTTCCAACCATATATACTATTATGTCTATTGTATCCCCTCTAACTGTGTCTAGATGGTAGACATGTCGTAGACATTTGTTGGAGGTGGTTGCACGTAGTTATCATCTTCTCTTACTCTAGTACGATGAGATTGTTGTAGAATATGATCCTTCTCTTAAACATTTGTATCCCCTTCTCCCTCAAGTAGGTACAGTGGTGGTTCCCTATAGCCTCTTGGGGGCGTTCACTCTCCTAAATGGCAACTTGCCCCAAGAAGTCTTTTATTGGCCCTATGACAACAATAAGAACATTGGCATGGTAGTACAACTCTAGAATAATGTCATGGCACCTAGAGTTCTTGTTGTAGATAATCTTGTCATTGTGCATGGAAATTATTTAGGACCATGCATGATAGTTCATATCAGCATACTTGGCCCACTCTGCCTTTGTGAGGCCTTCTAAATACAATCCATGGCTAATACAATGGTGGTAACTATCCCTTCCATTGTGAATGGTTCTTGCTTTTGGAGGGTATTGTCTTTGGATGATTGATTACCATTGATCCTAGATTGAAATATTTACCGCTTGCATTATGGCCATCCATAATAGATTCTTTTGTGAGCAACAATCTTGGTTATCATATCGGTCAAAAATAGTGTTAGCTAAAACTTTTTTGGTACACCTTATGTCTGGTTTGTGTAGTCCACTCATTTTAGATTTCCTAATACAAAGGTTCCTTGGAAGTGAACCTCTTGTAGATGATTGAATGATTGTACTTTGTATATTTATTAGTATGGCCTTTACCAGAATTCTTGGTCAATTCAAGAGTTGGAACAAAAAAATTGTTAAGGTGCAAAGCCATCGACAGATTTGTACAATATACAAGTCTAAACCCAATGGAATCCTCACCTTGGTATCTTAACATCTTTAACATCCCAAAGAACTCATGGGTTGTCTCAATATAGGTCTCTTGGACCTCATACAACTCTTTATACAAACCCATTCGCTCTAGAAATTTCTTGAAGTTATAACTGATCCCCAAGGATTGCATAGTGAACTTGCATGCATACCTCAAGGGGATTTCCCTTCTTGTAGTGAACTCAGGATGCATGGTATTCATAAAGATTCTCCTCCTTCCTCCTCTACCAAAAGTGACTCCCTCCAGTTTCTTCCTCAACAATTTCATCATGTCCCCCTCTAGCTTGGACAACATGTGTATTGTCTCTTCATCCACTTCTTCACTCTTTGTCTTCTCCTTATTCTTATTCATAGTCGTGTGTCCCCAAAATTGTATCCAAGTTAAGGGTCACCATCTCAATAGGTTCAACATGTTTGTATTCACCAATCAATAACCCCTTTCTTAAAGGTTGTTGAGCGGCATGTTGCTGCCTTGAAGAAGTGTAGTGTCTTACTAGAGTAGGTCACAGAGGTGGGTGAGAAGATGAAGTGGATATGGCCTTCTTTCTTCTCCTTTCCCTGGTTGGAGCATGACACGCTTGAGCCGTGTGGTAAACTCAAGTGCACGTATCGAAGTAATATAGGCCTTGTGAGGCCCGAGTCAAACTTAGGGAAACATAAATTCTAGTAGACTACTACTAACTGGTCACGATCAGCTAGACCGATTGGAAAATATGATTGTTGGTTTTGAAACAAAACAAAAATAAAATAAAGAGAAAACAAAAATGAGCGATGGTTAAATGTTAAGTTTAATAAAATGGAATGGGAATCCTTAGGTTACGGTTTCACCACAAGGTCTCGCTGCATGCATTTCTACACAACTAGCATAATTCATGCCTTATCCCTAATTATGGCCTGTAGTCAGAATTGCTTGCTTCCGCAATACAATTCACTACCTAGTTCTAGGTCAGTTCCAAGTTAGTAGTAACTTATACCCTAAATCTAAGTGCTTTAATGAATTCTCTGGGTATCCACCATTAACCGTACATTACCTTATCTAAGGAATTTATTAGTTAATGTGTTAATCGTGCCTTTTCAACCACTAATCCTTCGTCAAGAGCAATTAACAGTATTAGAAATTAACTATGGTGATCAAGCATAGTAAATTGTGATAGAAACACGATAACATATCATGAAGATTGAGACAAATTATGATAATCAATGTAAAATTGTCATACAACGATTCCCCAGGCTACTCCTGATCCTAAGGATAATGGGGATTAGCCCTGCATGTTCATCTCAACGATATTCTGCAGCCTTCTGGCAGTAGAATCATCTGTCTACGGCTATAGAATCGTCTGGGGTGAAGCTCTGGGCTCTGTTCTTTGCTCTCCTTCCTCTGGGACTTGTGCGACTGAGTGCAACATGATACCTCCCTTTGGGTCGTCTTTTCTTAGGTATAGGTATGACTTACGGCCGCCAAAAGATTGTGGCCGCTCGATCTAGGCACAATCCTCATCTGATGGCATCGATACCATCGACGGTGTGTCGATAGTATCGACACCTTAGGATGCACTTCCGTCGCTAAAATTTGGGATCAACGTGGATGCTTTTCGATACTATTGACTATGATCATCGATAGTATCGACAGATTGATATTCTCTCTGCTGAGTTGATCTCGCGACCGTTGACAGTTTGGTCGATGGTATCAACTTGTATGCTTTCCCTCCGGCCTTGTTACTATTGCCATGTCGATAGTATCGACGGACCCATCGATGGTATCGACAGGTTCTAGAATATGAAGTACCTAAAACAGAGAGAAAAACACAAGTCAATCAATGGAATTTCGTAATTAACTCAAAATAGGATAAAATAAGATAGATTTGATGCATACAATGATTATAGGCTAAAGGAAATGAATCATGCCATTATAGTCACCAAAATGAAAATTAAACGCATAGAACTAGTACAAAATTAGCCTATAAATGCGACTCAAAAACCCTACATCAAACTCCCCTAAGCTTGAATCTTGCTCATCCTCGAGCACAAAACTATAAAATCTGATTGAGAGGGTCAAATAAAGAACATAATCACATAAATGACATCTCAGTATGATTCCCACCTACAAAACACATACCGACCTTTACCATCCACAGAACGATAACTACCCTTCAGGTGACAATAATCATTCATGAAACATGTCCATCCCAAGATCATGAACACTATCAAGTAAAGAAGTTAATATAATAAAATCCTCAGGTTTATGCTTGGTGCATCTTGTGATCTCCTATCTACGTTGCTCATTTTCTCTAACTACCATCTAAATGGAAGCAACTCTCCTGATGTACCTGAATGAGGAGAAAATCATAGGTGTCCTACCAATTAGAGAAATAGGTAGATGGAATAGGTGGATGTGGAAGAAATGGAGGCACAGTGCAGTCGATCATGCGAAAAACAATAATGACCTATCATGATGCAAATGCATATGAAAATATCCTAATGCTACATTTTTGGTGGAATGGTGCATGCACTATCATTCCGTCTCAAGGTGAGATGGAATATCTAAGAAAACTACACCATGTGCTTGTCCTTCCTAATATGCGGGTGAGAACATGTTCCTTTCTCCCTCTTATTCATACCTACTTCTCAATCTTTTTTTTCTTTTCTCTTTTTTATTATTTTTTATTATTTTTTAAACCCTCATTTTCATAAATGGTAAGGGATTATTTGTTGGTCTTCCTTCTTTTTACATAACTTGTACATTTGATGCATTCTATTCAGAGGGTATGGAACAAGTTCACCACCTATAATGTTTCAGGAGAAAATAAGACACATGATGTGCTATATGCTCAAAAGCTGAGAATGCGACTACATAATGACAATTATGCAACTACCATGACATGCACCTAAGGATAGTGTGCATGTATAACTACTCTCGACTTTTTTTATAATTTTTTAATGCTAAACTATGTAACAATAGCTATAATGCACTACCTATCTACATGGAATGCAATCAAAAGTGAAAGACAGTAATGTGCTCCCAATTCTTATAGTGGAGTATGAATGAAATTGCGGTGGATCAGATCACAAGACTAATTGATAGAACCTTCATAAATAATTATATGTCCCTCCTTACTGATTTGCGCACCCATTAATCAAGGGATTTCTCTCTCTCACTTCAAATTAAAGTCACGTTAATGTTTGGTCAGTTTAGGCTCAACATCCATATCAATCCTCTAAACATGAACCATAAGGACACACAATCATATTCATATGTTTTAAAGTTGACCTATCCAATGAGTTTCACAAGTGATGTCCTCAAGTTCTCGTAAGACAAGCTTACAATTTCTTAAATATTTTTCATTAAAATTCATTCTCTCACAAACCCCCAAGTGAAAACATCAAAATGACATGCAATTACATTAGACTCCACTGATTACACTAGATAGATAGTGGATCCTAGAAAACAGTGAATCTAGCAATTAAGAAAACTAAGATAAAGAAGGATGAAAAATTGCAAAGACAAACAAAAGATGAAATAAAATAAAGAAAAACTAGATAGATGATGTTCCAGCACCCCCCCTAAGCTTGAACTCGACTATGGCCTCATAGTCAAAATCCAGACTTAAGAGGTGGAACAATGATACCCCTTTATTGCTCTGGTGGTGGGTGTGGCGGGTACTGGTGGCTGTTGGGATCCCAAGCAGGATAATGCCCCTAGAATGACATGTCTGATGGGGGCATCAGTGGTGGTTGTGGGTATCCTCCAAAATAATTCTGACTCTAGTAATGGTCGTAAAATGACTGTTGCTGCATCTCCGTCCTATGCAACCTGTTGTGGATGGTTTCATGGTTGGCGAAGAGGAGGCACTCATTCTCGTAGATGGCTTGCTTATTCTCAAATAGCTTGTTCGTCGTCTCCTAAATTCCCATAAAAGAAGCAGTGTGTTGATGCTGCGTCTATTGAATGTCCTACAACATGGTATACATACCCTACATCGAATAGACATCCTCTCCTCCTTGAGAGGGCTATGGTGGCAGTGGCTGGGAAGAAGATGAGGCTCCAAAGTGTCATGGTCGCTTTCGTGGAGCAACTCATTGTCGAAGAGGAATGGTAACTTCCTCCTCCTCTTCTTCATCATTGTCGCCTTCTGGTACTTCTACTTCATCTTGCTGTTGTTCTTCATCTTGATCAATATCAATGATGGGCCACATGTAAGCTTGTCCAGGCTGGAGGTTGAATGCAAGGCCAGGCAATTCCTGCCTTTAAAAAACACCTCTCACGTAGCAAGTGGCATAAATAGTGCCGTGGCAGACTTCGAGGAGGCCCCCGTTCACAAAGTGGCTCAGATTGAGCGTATTCTTGCATTCTAGCTTAGGTAGCCCTGACAGATCCAGGCCAAGGTAAATGGTGATTGGAGTGATTAGACCCACAAAATAAATTAGGGCCCTACGAGATGCGTTCCTCTTGACCGCCATGATGCGTGTGAGGAAGAAAGCGCCAAAGTTTATACATTTCCTCTCCAGAAGACTATAGAGGAAGAACATATCTGTTTCTTGAAATTTGCTTTGAGACAATTTAGATCTTGCAAAGAAGGTGTTGGATAAAATCCGGTGCAAAACCTTTACAAATGGATGCTCAAAATCATCTATAGAGGCATGGTGCCAGCTGATCGAGTACCCCTTCAGTACAATAACTAATGTCAAATACATGGCGTCGTAATTTTCATTGTGCGATGGCTGGCGGAGGTCGTTATGCTCATGAGACCACCCATAAATCCCACTGAACTCGCGAAGGGACATGGTTTAATCTCTATTGTAAGGGCGGAAAGAAACTCACCCTCTTTCCATTCATTCCATGCCGATATAAGCTCATTGGGGACGACACAGATATCCAGAGACGCCATAAAATCTATGACAATTTCCTTGTAAGTTGGCCACCTGCTGCAAAATGGATGACCTTCTTTGTGGTCACAGAACAACATCGGGGACTCACTCAATTTCCCCTGAAGCACATAGGCCATGTTGGCCTCAAATCCCAGGTCCTTGATTAATTGTCGGTCTCCATACCAGGTAGGCTCGATGGAGTGCTTCCACAACTCTTCGTACACCTTTTTGATCTTTGGTGATAGGTGGACTAGCCTCGGGCGCAGAACTAGTCCTTGTGATGGGGAAGGTAGGGCAAGGTGGGACAGAACTGGATGATGAAGTGCCGGATCTCACCATTGTTGCAAGGGCTACGGTTAAGAGAGAAAAAGATTGAGAAAGGAGCTTGGAGGAGATGGTCGGTGAAGATCGGAGAAGACGGAGATCCGCAAAGTCGATGGAGATGCTCGCGGAAGTCCGTTGGTGAAGATCACAGTAGCTCCTGGGTGCTTGGGGATGCTAGGGCTCGGAGGTCGAAAATATGCACTGAAGGTGTGAGGTTTGATTGAAGAAATACATCCCTTTTTATAAGGGCCGACCGCCGCTATAGTTGACACATCGATACCATCGACGGGGCATCGATAGTATCGACGGCTGGTCGAATCTGTCTCTCACTGCTACCGACGGCTCTCGATGGCTGGATGTTAGGGCCCAGATTGTCTGTGTGTCGATGGTAGTGATGTGGTGTCCATACCATTGACGGTGTTCACGGATCGACATTGTGGACCACTCGATGGAGATGCACAGATCACTGACTTGGTGTGTCGATACCATCGACCAGGGTGTTGATAGTATCGACACCTTCATATTCCCTTGATCCCCACGAGGTGGTGGCACTGGTATCACGTTGTTGGTGTGTTGATACCATCGACCAGGGTGTCGATAGTATCGACATTATTGAGAAAACCGTTCTGAAAATCTCCAGACATCTCGCGACCATCGTTGGAACGGTTGATACTATCGACCTTCTCTGGTCTTGATCCTATTTTGCTCTGTTCTAGTGTCGATACTATTGACGAGGCCGTCGATACTATTGACGGAATGAAAATTATGTAGCTTCTTTTCTGTTCCAAACTCGATACCAGTGATACAAGTGTCGATAATATCGACATCCGCCCAGTCCTGCACACTCAATAAACACATCAGGGTATCATTTTTAGAAACTAAGTACAAAACTAATGAAAACTACTTAGGAAAATGAAAAATAAAGAACTTAAACATGTAATCTACCAAGGTTGGGTTGCCTCCCAACAAGAACCCTTCTTTAACATCTTAGGCTAGATGCAATCATGCTCATTCTTCATCAAGTGCAATGAGGTTTACCTCATGCACCTTTTTCATGAAATCCTCTCCGTAATAGTGCTTAAGACGTTGGCCATTCACCAAGAACGTCCTTTCACCATATCTCACCATCACGGCTCCATGTGGAAACACTTCCTCCACAACAAATGGTCCACTCCATCGGGACTTCAACTTCCCGAGATGTAGCTTTAACCGTGAATTGAACAACAATACACTCTCCCCTTTTGAGAAAACCATTGAATGTGGCGATCATGTAATTGCTTTGTTCGTTCCTTGTAAATCCTAGAATTCTCATAAGCGTTCATTCTCAACTCATCTAACTCATTGAGCTCGAGCAACCGTCGCTTCCCAGCATAATCAATGTTCACATTTAACTTCCTAAGCGCCCAATGTGCCTTGTGCTCCAGCTCCACCGGCAAGTGGCACGCACACCCATAAGCCAACCTAAACGACGTAGTGCCTATAGGAGTCTTAAAGGCGGTCTGATATGCCCAAAGTGCATCCGGTAGGAGCATGCTCCAGTTCTTCCTTGATGCGTTGACAGTACGTTCTAGAATTTTCTTTATCTCCCTATTAGAAATCTCTACTTAACCCTGTGTCTGCGAATGGTATGGGGTGCCCACATTGTGCTTTACCCCGTACTTGCTCAAAAGTGTAGCGAACTTCTTATTTGTGAAATGCGTGCCTCCATCACTGATGATCATGAGGGGCACTCCAAACCTACAGAAGATGTATTCCTTTATGAACCTGCACACTACCACAACATCATTAGTCCTAGTGGGTATCGCTTCTACCCACTTCGAAACATAATCAACAACAAGTAAAATATACAAGTTGGAATTTGAGGACACAAAAGGTTCCATGAAATCTATACCCCACAAGTCAAAGACTTCAACCTCTTGAAACACATTTAGGGGCATTTCTTGTCTTTTTGAGATATTGTCTGCCCGCTGACATGAATCACATTTTCTTACAAACTCATAGGCATCTCTAAAAAGCATGGGCCAATACAGGCCGCTCCCCAACACTTTCGCAGTCGTCCTCGAGCTAGCATGATGGCCGCCGGTGGGTATTATATGAAAATGGTAGAGTACGTTGTCATACTCAAACTCTGGAACACACCTGCAGAGAACATCATCCCTGCATTGTCTCAAAAGAATAGGGTCATCCCAAAAATAAAATCTCAATGAATGGAAAAACTGCTTCTTCTCTTGATAATCCCAATACTCAGGTAATTCTTTGCATGCAAGATAATTCACTATGTGTGAAAACCACAGATTTTTGTATTTAATCGAAAGAATCTATTCATCCAGAAAGATCGTAGTAATGGTTATATTAGTATCCTTCTCATCTACCCTCTTTAAGCGAGACAAATGGTCCGCAACCACATTTTCAATGTCTGCCTTATCTTTAACTTCAATGTCAAATTCATGTAAAAGAAGTATCCACCTAATGAGTCTAGGTTTTGCCTCTTTCTTTTCCATTAAATATTTTATTGCGGCATGATCCGTCCATACCACCACTTTAGATCCCACCAAGTATTGCCTAAATTTCTCAAAAGCAAAAACTACAGCAAGTAATTCCTTTTCGGTAGTGGTATAATTTAATTGTGCATCATTTAGTGTTTTCGACGCATAATAAATGACTGTGGGTTTTTTCTCAAGGTGCTTCCCAAGAACAGCCCCCACAGCAAATCAGATGCGTCACACATGAGTTCAAATGGTCGACTCCAATCCGGAGTTTGCACAATCGGTGCGGAAATCAAGCGTTGTCTAAGGCTCTCAAAAGCGTTCATACATTTTTTCATTAAAATCAAAAACTGCATCCTTCTCAAGCAACTCGGAAAGAGGCTTAGCGATTTTGGAGAAATCCTTAATAAATCGGCGATAAAATCCCGCGTGACCAAGGAAACTTCTAACTCCCTTCACCGAGTTTGGTGGAGGCAATTTGGAAATAACCTCAATTTTTACTGGATCCACCTCCAGTCCCTTGCTAGGCACCTTGTGTCCTACATGATCCCCTCACTAACCATCATGTGGCATTTCTCCCAAATGAGGACCAAATGAGTGTCCTCACATCTTTGCAAAACTTTATCAAGATTATAAAGACATTCATCAAAAGACGCACCATAGACCGAAAAATTGTCCATAAACACCTCTAAACAACGTTCAACCATGTCAGAGAAAATGGCAAGCATACAATGTTGAAAAGTGGTCGGTGCGTTGCACAGTCCAAAAGGCATCTGGCGATATGCAAAAGTACTGTAAGGGCATGTGAAAGTAGATTTCTCTTATCCTTAGGTTCAATCGAAATTTGGTTGTAGCTGGAGTATCCATCTAGAAAACAAAAATGAGAGCGACCAGCCAGTTGCTCTAAAATCTGATCAATGAAGGGTAAAGGAAAATGATCCTTTAGCATTGCAATGTTCAATCTATGATAATATATAAACCCGCCACCCGGTAACCAACCGGGTGGTGACTGGCTCATTCAAAAAAAAATTATTTATCGTAATTCCCCCCTTTTTAGGGACTACCTGTGTCGGGCTTACTTACGTAGAGTCTGAGTTGGCATAGATAATTCTCGTTGAAAGAAACTTTATCACCTCTTTCTTGACAACCTCCATCATGGTAGGGTTTACACAGCATTGGGGTTGAATCACAGGTTTAGCTCCTTCAACAAGTCATATCTTGCGTTGGCATAGAGTAGGGGAGATCCCCTTAATGTCAGAAATTGACCACCTGAAAGCACCACAATGGTTCTTCAACACGACCATCAATTATTCTTATTCATAGGCACCCAGATATGCCAAGATAATGACAGGTAGCTTTTCGTCCACTGCGAAGAATGCATACTTCAAATGAGGGGGCAACATCTTTAGCTCCAAATCTGGCAAATTTACCAAAGAAGGCTGCAATGGGGGAGACAGTGGTCCCAAATCTTCAAAGTGCCTAGAATAGTAGCAGGGAAAAACATTCAGCATCTTCATGCATTCTTGTAGCAATGTGCTCCTCATCCAGTCATCACTAATATTGAACAGGAAAGATTTAATAGGCAATTGAGGAGAAGATTCTTGCATTGAAATCTCCACAACATTATCCTCGGTGGACAAACAGACTTCTTCATCTTCATCATTTGGATATCCCACTGCCTTAATAAGAGAAACTACCTTGGTTTGCTCCATAATATCCACAAAAAGTGTTCCCCTGTCTATCTTGGTCATGACATGCGCCATGTCGAGAAAAGGTTTCCCTAGACAAATGGAAACATTGTGCTCAAAGTGTCTGATTTTATTACATTGTCCTTGCTCTTGGGATGATTTTGGGTTAGTTGGAATTTTTATTTCAAACCTGTCATCAGCTATGCCCATGGTTAGACGGCCTCTACCCATTTCCAGAATCATGTCAACTGTAGCCCAGAAGGGTCTTCCTAGAAGCAGCTCGTTCCCTTACTCATCTTGCATCTCCATCACAACGAAATCTACCAGAAAAACAAATATGTCCACCTTGACTAGAACATCCTCACAAATCCTCACAAATAGGGCCTTACGACTGAATTATCTACAAGTTGGATCATCATGTTACTCCTCTGGGATTCTTTAAGACCAAGTTTCTTGAAGGTGGAGAGAGACATCAAGTTGATGCTCGCTCGTGAGTCACAAAGGGCCTCTCCAAATTTCGTCTTTCCGATGTAGCAGGAGATATTGAAACACCTTGGATCTTGTCTCTTAGGTGGCAATGTCCCTAGAATAAATGTGCTCACCTGTTCTTTGAGTACGACTGCTTTTGTATCTGGAATATTCCTCTTCTTGGTAATAATGTCCTTCAGAAACTTACCATAAGAAGGTATCTGCTCGATTGTGTCAAGCAATGGGATATTGACTGATAATTTTCTAAAATTGTCCAAGAACTTCTTAAATTGTTGATCCACCTTCTTTGCTTTAAGGTTGTTTAGATAGGGAACCGACACTATCTGTGCTCTCTGGTGTGGCAGAACGTATGTCGTCCTTTTCTCTGCGTCTTTCTCCACAATGGATTCCTCCAGAACAATCTCTACACTATTCTCAGCAATTGGTGTAACTTCGGCTTCCTCTACGGCCTCGCCTGTAGCTTCTGGCTGTGATGTGTTTGGTTCATCGGCCTTAGAGTTTAAAATTTTCTTTCCACTCTTGAGAAAGATAGCCTTGGCTTGATGGTTCTTTTTGGGAACATCAGTATTTGCTGGAAAATCCTACTGTGCCAGCTTCTTTAAACTTGCAATTTCAGCTGCAATCTGCTCTAAGGACGTCTCAAGCGTTCTTATCTGTGCCCCATGGCTTTGTAGAGTCTGACCAAATTGGTTCATAAATTCCCCTTGTGCCTTAATTTGATTTCTGAATGTGCTCATCAACTCTTGATTTTTCTTTATTACTTGATTGAGAAACTCATTGCTATTGTCCTCTGCACTTGGCTGTGGTTTCTGATCTAGATCCTGCAAAAAATTGTTTGGATCCTTCCATGAGAATTTCTTGTCTTTCCTCCACGAATAGTCATTGTTCATGTAGCCTTGTTGTTGGTGCATGAACTTAGCATGTGCCTCATCATTAGACCATTCATTCTCATTTGCTATAAGTCTCTTTGCTATCAAGTCCATTTTATCATTTAATTCTTTAATGGCCTTTGCATTCCCTACAACTTTGACCTGTTCCGGTGCATCTCTTTCACCCCAAGACCGCTTCTTAGCCATATTCTTTAAAATCTCTCGACACTTGGAACCTTTGTTGTTTAGAAAGAACCTTGTTCCAGCTGAGTCTAGATTGCTCCTATCATGTTCGTTAAGAGCAAAATAAAAGATCTTCGCCTGGGCTTCTAAATCCAACCCATGATGTGGACATTTCCTCAGCATGATATTAAATCGCTCCCATGTCTCTGAGTATGTCTCACCGGCTTGCTATTTGAAGTTGTGTATCCTCCTCATGAGATCATTTGTCTTTTCAAGCGGAAAATACCTCTCAAAGAACACTTCAATCATCACGTCCCATGATTCAACATATTCATCATCCAGATTGTAGAGCCACTCCCATGCATTTCCCGCTAGAGATGATGGAAATAATTTTAGATAAATGGCTTCCTGTGGAAACCTGTCCACTTTCACCATGTCACACTTCTTCACAAACATGCTGATGTGGGCCACTGGGACCTCATTTTTGAGTCCATGGAATGCTTGTGACTTGACCAACTGAATGAGCCCTGGGTCAATCTTGTAGCTGGGTATGTTGATAGCTTGTTTCTTGATTGACCCCTTCTGCGCAGAAGAAGAAGAAGCCTTAATCTTCTCCCAAATGGTTTGTTGCTCGGCCATTGTGAAAACCTCAAGTCCTTGTTCAAAGTCTTCGGGTGGTGTATTTATTCACTTGTCTGCAGATCCTGATGGCAGAATCTCAGGTGTTGATTGTGCGTAGTCTGTACTATGCGTTTTCACCATACACTAGTACCTGAAATGTAATAATCAAGTCAGTACAATGCTAGAATGAACAAAGAATCTAAAAGATAGACAATTAAGCTTAAAAATAAAAATTGAAATAAGAAGTGGCTTAGAGTGGCCGCTTGCAGCACTTGTAGTGCTGCAATTTGTTGTTTCCCCGATAATGGCGCCAAAAACTTGACACGCTTGAGCCGTGCGTTAAACGCAAGTGCACGTCTCGAAGTAATATAGGCCTGGTGAGGCCCGAGTCAAACTCAGGGAAATGTAAATTCCAGTAGACTACTACTACTGGTCGCGATCAACTAGACCGTTTGGAAAAGATGATTGTTGGTTTTGAAACAAAATAAAAATAAAATAAAGAAAAAACAAAAACAAGCGATGATTAAATGTTAAGTTTAATCAAATGGAAAGGGAATTCTTAGGTTTACGGTTTCACCACAAGGTCTCGCTGCATGCATTTCTACACAACTAGCATAATTCGTGCCTTATCCCTGATTATGGCATGTAGTCAGAATTGCTTGCTTCTGCAATATAATTCACTACCTAGTTCTAAGTCAGTTCCACATCAGTAGTAACTTATACCCTAAATCTAAGTGCTTTAATGAATTCCCTGGGTATCCACCATTAACCGTACATTACCTTGTTTAAGGAATTTATTAGTTAATGTATTAATCATGCCTTTTTAACCACTAATCCTCCATCTAGAGTAATTAACAATATTAGAAATTAACTATGGTGATCAAGCATAGTAAATTGCGATAGAAACACAATAACATATCAAGGAGATTGAGACAAATTATGATAATCATTGTAAAATTGTCATACAACGATTCCTCGGGCTACTCCCGATCCTAAGGATAATGGGAATTAGTCCCGTGTGTTCATCTCAACGATACACATGGAGAAGAAAGAGGAAAACATATGGAAACGAATGAGAATATGATGTAACCCCTGAAACAGAGAAGATCCAGATGATCCTCGATGCGAGATGCACATTCTGCAGCCTTCCGACGGTAGAATCGTCTGTCTGTGGCTCTAGAATTGTCCGAGGTGAAGCTATGGACTCCATTCTTCACTCTCCTTCCTCCGAGACTTGTGCGGCTAAGTGCAACGTGATACCTCCCTCTGGGCCATCTTTTCTTAGGTATAGGTATGACTTACAGATGCCAAAAGATCGTGGCCGCTCGATCGTGGCAATTCTGAGCACAATCCTGATCTGACAACATCGATACCATCGACGGTGTGTCTATAGTATCGACACCTTAGGATGCACTTATGTCCCTAAAAACTGGGATCAACCTGGATGATTTTTGATACTATCGAACAGATCGTCGATAGTATCGACAGATCGATATTCTCTTTGTTGAGCTGATCTCGTGACCATCGACAGTTTGGTCGATGGTATCGTCCTGGATGCTTTCCCTCTGGCCTGGTTACTGTTGCCGTGTCGATAGTATCGACGGACTCGTCGATGGTATCGACAGGTTTTGGAATACAAAGTACCTAAAACAGAGAGAAAAACATAAGTCAATCAATGGAATTTCGTAATTAACTCAAAATAGGATAAAACAAGATAGATTTGATGCATACAATGATTATAGGCTAAATGAAATGAATCATGCCATTATAGTCACCAAAATGACAATTAAACACATAAAACAAGTACAAAATTAGCCTATAAATGTGACTCAAAAGCCCTGCATCAGAGCATAAACTACAATAGAATCTATAAGATCATCCATTTATTCTTCTTCTGCCTCCTCCTCATGATGGTTGTATCTTGGATCCTGGGTGTGGAGTCTTGAGGAAGAGAAAAGATAGGAGCCGCTCATCTATGCAGAAGATGGAAAGAGATGGAAATGGAATTGGACGACTATGGAGTGGGGTCTTGGGATATCGGAGTGATGTTGGAGGCTCTCTTGGTTTGTGCTTAGGTGTCGACAATGGCTTGGATGCCACTTGGTATTCCCTTATTCACCCTCTTTGTGATTCCTTTCATTATAGCTCAGTTTTTGGGTGGATGACAAAATTAGTTAGGCCTAGAAGAATTTTGACATGGAATCACGAACATGGGTAGAAATGGAGTGGAATGAGGTGTTTTAGGTAGAGGAAGACTCTCAAATCTCGAGTCACCTAGAAAAAAGCTTGGAGATGAAGATCCAGGGAATCTGGAGAGATGGGGTGTGCCCTAAATCAGCAACACTCTACAATGGGCATTATGAGACGTTGAAATGTTAGGGGGCGTGGTGACCCCCATCCCCCAAATCACATACTTAACTCATGTGGTATCAGGCCAGTAGGATCGTGTTGAAAAAATGTAGAATGGACATTTTGGTTGACTATGGTGGCTAGCCCAAAATATCAAAATACCTAATGATTCTAACAATCCCAGCATTGTCGATCAGTGACATCATGGTTGTTTTGGCCCATTTTGGTGCAATTTTTTCAGTTCCTTACATTTTCCTCATAAATAATATATCACCCAAATATTGATCCACATAAGTTGTTTACAACTTTTGCCTCCGAATCAAGCTTTGTCTCTCAATCTCTATGTTGTTTCTCCTACAACTCATTAAAACTAAAAAAACTAATAAAGACAAGTTTGTGTGTGTGTTTTTTCTTCTTCTTGGAAATGTGTAAACATAAGCACAAAGTATCAAAAAGTGAATTTTGGGTGAAAAAGTATCCAAACCTAGGTGGGTTGCCTCCCAATAGTGTTAAGTTTAATGCCTTCACCCAGACATTGTGCTCTTTGAGTCAATTAACCTCTTGAGAATCTTGAAACATCATTACCATAGTAAATGTTGTTCTCATGTGCATTAAGAACACTTCCTCATCAAATGAAATTTATTAAAATAACATCACAATATCAAATATTTGGCTGGCCTTGTCGGGCCCAACCTTAACAATGACTTTCAACCTTTGTTCGTTCATAGTGAACTCTTTTGCACCTTCTTTCTCTTGTATTACATTAGCCCCAGGAGGAAACACATGTTTTACTTGATGGGATCCTTCCCACCTTGATATTAACTTTATGGGGGGAATTCAAGTATGAGTTGTATAGACACACCCATTTACTAGGCTCAAATGACTTCCTTCTAATTATCTTGTCAGGCAGAACTTTACTCTCTCTTTGTAGCTCTTAGATAACTCATATGCTTCATGCCTTATTTATTCAAGTTCATTGAGCTAGAGCTTTCTTCTTGCCATTTCCATCTCCATGTCCATGTCCCTTGACTTCAAGACCCAAAGATATTTGTGTTGTATCTCTCCTAGTAATTAGTCATAGGTGACCATACGTTTCAAACTTTCCATGTCAACTTTTTTGTCACCTTCTGACACATTTCGACCGATCATATATCTAAAGGTGGCATGCCTTATCATACTTATCTCAATGCCTCACTAGTACACATGTATAATACCATATGCACTCAAAAGGATGATACAAGAACCATAAATATTTTGATGCTCATAAAATGTCATCCAAAATACCCCATAAGATTGCATCTGATGCCACAAACATGGGAAAAAGACAACTCATGTTATAAGAAAATCTAGATATAACATTTGAAGTCTAAGGTGTTTGACGCATAATGGGCTCTATAGGGGGGTAAATAGATCTAAAACCAATTAAACAAAATTCATCAATCTTTCAAGAAATTTCCTAAGATAGATGATAGGAGAGAGAGATTAAACAATGAATAAGTGAATCAACTAAGTGTAGTGGTTTCAAGTCTCAAGGATGTAGGTTCACTACTTAGAGTGGTAAATTACTAGGATTTCTACAATGTGATTCTCCTTATATTCCATCATAAGAGTGACAACATAAGACCACCCTTTTCTAGATCAAGGGTGTAACATCCCTGACCTGGGTTATAAACTAACCCTAGATGTTTTGCCTAAATGTGTAATTAAATACTTGTGATTATTCCCTGGAATGTAATTAAGTTCCTCAGGAACATATACTTTCAATTTTGGTCCTTTTAAACAAAGTTGTAGTATTGTTTTGTAATGCAGGGACCTATGTGCAAATTACCCAGTTAAGGGGTTTAACTTGCAATGTTCACAGGTTAAGATGTTTTTCTGGTAATTAGACATCATATGAGTGAAAATGATGAGGTATGATGTATTTCCCAAGCTTGGGCATCAAGATGCAACTTGAGGAATAATCCTTGTGCTTAAAACCCTAATTTTGGAGTAAAGTGCAATTTACCCAAATTATGGGGTGCAAATTGTAAAATACACCTTATAGATCATCTTTTATGACACTTGATATCATTTAGAGTAGAAATGATGTAAGGGGCACATTAATGAGTAACCAGATAAGAAAAATGATCTTTGTGCATAAAATTCACCTAGTATGAGAATGGAGACCTTTCATATATGTACTCTAGTTGAAAGTTGGTTTTCTTTACCCTTAGATCTTGAGTTTTGATGAGATTTACATAAGTTTAGATAGCTTGGGCGTGCCTTATAAACAAGGAGGGGCTTAGATGAGAAATTCATCTTTTAGAGGTCCTTATGATAGAAAATAGCCTAAACTATATAAGCTTTCACCCTTGCAAACCCAACTAAACGTATCCTTTATCCTCTTCATTTCTCATCTTCCTCAACCAACCAAGGAAAAGATATGGAGCTCAGGGAGACAACCAACTAGTACTAAGGTGAGTAGGAACCATCTTCTAGCTCGAATTCTTGGAGGAATTCTTCTTAAAAGGGTGGTTCTATGGTTAACTCACTTAGATTCTTTGTTCTAGCCGACCATCCCCATCTTTTCCTTGGAGAATCACCTCTGGCCGACTTGTGGAGCTCAAGACACCATTAGAGGCTTGAATCTTGGAATCTTGGATCTCTAGGAACAACGTTTGAGGCGGGTTTTATAACTCTAAACTCTTTGCTTTATATTGCTTATCTTTGTTCTTGTAAAGTATACTTAGTTCTTCTTCTACCTCCCTTCTTCCTTGCACTTTTGCAAGAAAAACGATGGAGTAACCGACCTGAACAAAGGTTTAATATGATGGGTGTGAATTCCTAGGTAACTTTATCAAACGACCCTGGACCCTTTTGGTCCAAACGGTTGCAAATCGTTTGAAATCAAACAGTCTCAAACCGTTTGATCTCAAACGATCTTGCAAGACCGTTTGGATTGAAACGGTCTCAAGACCATTTGATAGGGTTGACCAAGGGATGAACGTTTGAGGGTATGTTGGTGACTTATTGAATTTTTTTCCTACAAAGAATCATAATGTAATTCTTAACCAATTGAGAGTTGAAGGCACTTCAACACCCTAACCCTAATCGGGCTGAAATTGCTGATTTCAAGTATAGATCTTGTTGAGTTTTGGGTTGAAGGACCCAAATGGTCTCAAGATCGTTTAGGGATTTGACCGTTTGGTGACAACCCAAGACTGTTTGGAGGTCTAGGGTTGAGGTAATTGGATGGTTTGAGGGTCCAATTACAATAAGTTAAGGAATTGATAAAAATGCTGATTTTAGACCTATTTAGGGTTCAACCCTTATCCAACCGACTTGGTTTTTGGTAAAACTTTGGGCAAACGGTCTCACGACTGTTTGGAGGTCATCCAAATGATCTCAAGACCGTTTGGGCCAAGTTTGGGCCCAATTGGATATCAATTGATAGGTTCAACCTTGATTTGATTCACATTGTTGAACATTGATGTTTATCCGATTGAAACCCTAATTGAGATGGATTTAACCCTAATTGGCTTTAAATTGAGGGTCAATTTAGTGTCCAATTGATTAAGGCTCATCCTAATTAACTCAATTTGTAAATGGTTAACATGGATTTGGATAAGTGAGGGATTCAACATACATAACCATAATCGATTGTAACTTTTGAACCTTGTTTGAGGTCCAAACGGTTTGAGCCCATTTGGACCAAACGGTCTCAAGACCGTTTGAGGCCAAACGGTCTCAAGACCATTTGGGGCCAAACGGTCTCAAGACCATTTGGGGCCAAACGGTCTCAAGACCGTTTGGGCTCAAACGATCTCAAGATCGTTTGGACCAATCGATCTCAAGAACGTTTTGATCAAACAGTTTCAAACCGCATAAGCTTCAAACGGTTTGAAAGTCAACTCTCCCAAACGGTCAACACACTCAAACGGTCTCAAGACCGTTTGTTGGTTGAAGGTTGAAACCGTTTGAAGGTTTTCAAGGTTGTTTATACTTAATCATTTAAAGGTGTAAATGGTTCAATGGTGATCTAATCTAAACCCTAATGGTAACCTAGGACATTAAGGGACTAGGTGACTAATGAATTGACCCATAATGATGATCAATGGGTAATTTACCAAAATACCCTTGAGGGGTTCAATTGAGTAATACCTTGTTCTAATCAAACCCTAATCACTTGATAGTGGTGATTTGGCTTATGTTACTCAATGAGGACTTAACCTAACCTAATCTAGAGTGGTGTAATCACCATATACTAGTAAGAGGAGAGATAAAGTACCATTTATGGTGGAAACTCAAGTAAAGTACCATCAAAACATATGAATGTGCATGATTAGGGTATGATCCACCTATGTGAGATCATGGAAACCCTAGTTATGATAGTTGATGAATCTTAATCTTATCTAAGGGCTTTAATGATGATGTGTCTCATACATGATGATGTTATGAGTTCATTTCACCATGAGGTGAATAGTAAACCCTAATTCTAGGGTGATGACATGTAATGTGAATAGTAAACCCTAATTGATGAAAATCAGGGAACCTAACTCTTGTAAGAGTAGGAAGGTACAACTTCTTTAAAATGAATTGTTTACTGTTATCAGTTGAATTAACCATGCAGGTTCTTATGGGAAGATAATCATATCCAGGTAAGGATGATGATACCATATTCATTGAAAGCATGATTATTAGCTTTATGAATAGTGAAATACCCTGTTGCCTAGTAAGTGGCATCTAATGAGATTGTTAGGCTGCGAGAGCCATGAGTATCATCAAAGTCATGCTTAACAGATGACTTGTGATGAGATGATTGAGAAATGATAATTGATGTGAGTTAGACTTGTTACATTTAAGTATTCTACTTTCATAACTGCTATGCTAATGATTAATGTTTGAGAACATGTATGATGTTAAAAGAATATTGAAATGTACCTAACTAATCAAGTATAATCATACCATGTAGAGACCTGATCATAGATCCATCATTGTCAGAAAGCAAAATGATGGTGAAACAAGTTTTCCTAAGGGAACTCCTGGATCGCATACTTTTGAGTATGTGGGGGGAATATGGATGTGTAAATCCTTACATCCTAGTGTAGGAATTGATGTAGATGTATCTTAATCCATCAACCCTTCACTATATGTTTATGCTGCAACACAATTCTCTCGAGGAAATCCTTATACCGCATCGATCAGAGATAAACAAGAAATCTCTCGATGACGAAGAGAGTACAGAATGCCACTGTAACTCTAAAAATAGCGAAGTACCATATTACCCTGGTGAGCTATATTAGCAGAGACACAAGATATCCTGCAAGTTATCCTCGCTCTGACTGAGGCAGATGAGGTCATAAGAATCCGGCTCTTTTGATGACCTAGGTATGATACCAATGCGACTTAACAAGTGATCAGTTGGAGTATGAGCGGTATACCTCATCTCCGCAGGGCATAATAATGTTTGTAAAACATAATCAACAGCATAGTATATATGTTAGGATTAACTACGAGATACTTGATTGATGTTACACTGTATAGTACACATGTTCCTCATATTTCTTAAATGATGAACTTCTGCTTATTACCAAACTGCTGTTGAATACTTTGAGAAGCTTTTATTGCTTATGATATTCTTTGAATTGCTATATAAAGCTTCTAGTGGAGAGTTATATCTCCCGCTGGGACAATTATTTAAAATTGTCTCACCCCGTAGACTTCAACTTTTTAGGTGGTCGTCGAAGACAGAGGAATCACTCTACAGGTGACCAAAACCAGCAGCAGTAGCACCAGGAGCAGCAGTGAATCTCAGGTGGAGATACTGACTGCTGAGTTATGTAGTTAGATAGTCCTATGTCGTCTATGTACTCTCAGGTCCTAGGAGTTAGTGTCTGAGATTTTGGTTTTGACTCTTGAGATTTTTGTATCATGTTGTGTATAATTACTCAAGAAGTAATTCAACAGAGATGTAAACAGTTTATCTCCTTTTTATGAAAGAAGTTTATGGTTTCAAGCTCTTATCTCAAAAGTTTTTAATTTCCCATGATTTTTGTCTTCCACTGTTAATCGAATGCTTCCGCAGAGTTTAAATCGTGTTTATATCGTGGTTTGGAGATCGGAGCCCACAATTAAGTGGTATCAGAGCTCTAGGTTCGCTGAGTCTACAGAGACATAGGACTTAGGATGTCAAGTCTATCCTTAGTGTTTCTTCCTTATCTAATAGAATCTTCTGCTCCTCAGGAGAAGAAGATATATAAGGATGTCTGAGCCACATGAAGAGTACGTGGCAAAGAGTAGCGTAGCTGCACCACAAGGCGGTGCAAGGGTTCCAGAGATAGAGCAACCCATACCTGAGCAACCCAGGGAGCCACCTCAGTTTGACCCAGCTGATGTGGGCAACCCAGTTGTTCAAACCATGTTCAGGCAATTTATGACTGCCATGACACACATCACCGACAAGATGCCTATGCCTGCACCTAGGGCACCTGTCCAACCGGAGGGACAATGTATCAGTAAGACGTTTGAACGACTTCGTCGTGTCGGAGCTACCGAATACTTTGGGACAGCTGACCCCACAGATGCCGATATGTGGTTAACTGAGTCGGAGAAAGCCTTCAGAATCTTAAACATCCCTAAAGCTGAGAAGGTTAGACGCGTTGTCTATCTTCTCAAAGGAAGTGCTGGTCACTGGTGGACCATGGAAGAGCAGAAGAGGCCTGGAATAGAGATCTCGTGGGAAGACTTTTGTCGGGAATTTGTCCACAGATATTTCCCAAAGACCTTCCTGGACGAGAAGATCTCTCAGTTTGAGAGATTAAGGCAGGGCATGATGAACATTAGCGAGTACGAAGATAAGTTCATGGAGTTGCTGTGATTCTGTCCGCACATGGATGCCACAGAAGCAGAGAGGATCAGAAGGTTTGAGAAGGGTTTGAATGCTGACATGACTACTCCCGTGTCTGCTCTAGAAAACTGGGAGAGATTCGCTACCTTCGTTGAGTCAGTCTGAAGAATAGAGAGATTTGTGGTCGAGAAGAGGCAAACCTAGAAAAGATATCCACAGTTCCAGGGTTCTTCATCTAGAGACTTTAAGAAGCCTAGATTCTCTGCACCTACACCTCCACCACCCAGATCTATCTCTCAGACTCAGTGGTCCCCAAGTAGAGGTAGAGGACAGAGTTTACCACTACAAGAGACTCGCAGTTCAGCATCAATGTCAGTTACTGGACCACCAAGACCACAACAACTGGAAAGAAGCTGCTACAACTGCGGGAAGATGGGACATTTGATGAAGGACTGCCGATCTAAGCCTATCATTGCGACATAGCCTCCGAGACAAGGTCAACAGGGATCACAGAGAAGGCAATCTCAAGGAGCAGCTCGAGGATGTGGACAAGCGTCCTAAGCTGGATCATCTGCACCAACTCAACCCCAGGCGACAGCGAGGTTCTATGCTATGAACCCACCAGAAGCAGTGGTCAATCCAAGGGTTGTGGTAGGTCAGATGGAACTTTTATATTCTGATATGTCT
Source organism: Alisma plantago-aquatica (assembly GCA_963693085.1). Lineage (NCBI taxonomy): Eukaryota > Viridiplantae > Streptophyta > Magnoliopsida > Alismatales > Alismataceae > Alisma > Alisma plantago-aquatica. The sequence goes on from OY856412.1 coordinate 1,214,758,637, forward strand.
AAATCATGTGTTGTATCTGTTCCGGTTGACCCGGGTGCTACGCACTCTTTTATCACTCGAAGAGTGATTCGTAACTACAATATGACAGTCAGTCATAGGGCAGATAGTTTGTTTTTGGAGACTCCGTTGAGTGGGTCTGCTGTTTTTTAGGAGGTATGCTCTCCCTACATCCTCTTCTTTTCTGATCATCGCATTCAAGTGGACCTTATACCACTTGATATGCAAGGGTTTGATATAATCCTCGGGATGGATACCTTAGAAAGGTATCGAGTTGTCTTGGATTGTGAATCCAAGTTGGTTGTGTTTGCTGATGAAAGCAACACATGGATCTTTCGAGGGGAAAGAAAGATTCTGCCCACCTGTCTTGTGTCAGCTATGGTTGCCGATAAGTTGATGAGGCAAGGATGTTATGCATTCTTGGCCCATGTGGTAGATGTTACCAAGGAGAGCCCCAACCCTGCTGAAGTTCCTATAGTCAGGGAATTCAAAGACGTGTTTCTTGAAGAACTTCCTGGTATACCACCGCCTCGAGAAATTGATTTTGAAATCAATTTAGTCCCAGATACACAACCCATAGCTCAGACACCATATAGGATGGCGCCTGTCGAAATGGCAGAACTCAAGAAACAGCTTCAGGAGTTACTTGAGAAAGGTTTTATCCGACCAAGTACTTCACCTTGGGGTGCTCCGGTTTTGTTTGTTAAAAAGAAAGATGGGTCAATGCGGTTGTGCATTGATTATAGACAACTCAATAAAGTAACAATAAAGAATAAGTACCCTCTGCTGAGGATTGATGATCTTTTTGACCAGTTGCGTGGTGCAACAGTCTTCTCAAAGATAGACTTGAGGTCTGGATATCATCAACTTCGTATTAAGGACAGTGACATATCTAAGTCTGCCTTTAGGACTAGATATGGTCACTATGAGTTCACAGTTATGTCGTTTGGACTAACTAATGCACCAGCTGCATTTATGGAACTCATGAATAGAGTCTTTCGACCTTTCCTCGATCAGTGTGTTGTCGTCTTCATAGATGACATTCTGATCTATAGTAAGGATGCTCAGCAGCATAAACGGCATCTTCACCGAGCTTTGACCTTGCTAAGAGAACACAAGCTATACGCTAAGTTTAGCAAGTGTGAGTTCTGGTTGCCGGAAGTATCTTTTCTTGGACATGTGGTATCTGCCTTGGGTATTCAAGTTGACCCTAAAAAGGTAGAATCTATTCTACAGTGGGAACAACCGAGGACACCGACGGAGATTCGAAGTTTCTTAGGGTTAGCTGGCTACTACCAAAGGTTCATTAAGAACTTCAGTTCTATAGCCTTACCCTTAACCAAGTTAACCCGAAAAGATGTTCCTTTTGCCTGGAATGACAAGTGTCAGCAGTCCTTTCAGTTGTTGAAGGAGAGGTTGACAAGTGCACCTGTGCTTGTGCTACCCGAGCAAGGAAAAGGATATGTAACCTTCTGTGATGCCTCCAAGAATGGACTTGGATGTGTGTTGATGCTGGATAAGAAAGTGATTTCTTTCGCTTCCCGAAAACTTAAGAAATACGAGGAGAATTATCTGACAAACAATCTGGAGTTAGCTGCGGTGGTTTATGCCTTGAAGATCTGGAGACATTATCTCTACGGGGAAACCTTCCAAATTTTCACAGACTACAAGAACCTTAAGTATATCTTCTCTCAGCATGAGCTTAACATGAGGCAACGTCGCTGGATGGAGTTAATCAAGGACTACGACTGTACAATTGATTACCATCCAGGGAAGGCCAATGTGGTTGCAGATGCTTTGAGTAGGAAATCAGCAACATCAACCATGGATAGATCACAACTAAGTTCCTTAGTATGCTCTAGAAGAGATATGCTTATCTCTTTAAGGCAAGACAATGTGCAGTTAAAGGTGTCATTATTAGCCAGTTTGTTAGCTGAGATGCATATCAAACCTACCCTAAGAGAGCAGATAAAGGAGGCACGTCAATTTGATGCTGCAGTTCGGCAGATCAGATTTGAGTATGGTGATGAGAAGCGAGAAGGTTTTCATGATTCAGATGATCAAGTGGCATGCTATCATGGGAGGATGATAGTACCAGATGTGGATAACCTGAGGAATTTAATTCTGGAAGAAGCTCATTCTTCGATGTACGCTATGCATCTAGGGAGCACCAAGATGTATCAAAACTTGAAAGATATGTATTGGTGGCCTGGGATGAATAAGGATGTAGCTGAGTTTGTTATGAAGTGTTTTGTGTGTCAGCAAGTTAAGGCTGAACACCAGAAGCCTGCAGGAACAATGCAACCTTTACCCATACCACAGTGGAAGTGGGACCATGTAACCATGGACTTTTTTGTTGCCCTACCCAGGACAAGCAAAGGACATGATTCCATTTGGGTAGTTGTTGATAGGTTGACAAAGACAGCGCATTTCTTACCTGTCAAGACAACCTACTCTGCTGAAAGGTTATCACAGTTGTATGTCCAAGAGATAGTGCATTTGCACAGAGTTCCTGTCACTATAGTTTCTGACAGAGGTCCCCAGTTTACAAGTCGTTTTTGGGAGCAGTTACACAGAGCTTTAGGTACCAAGTTAAGGTTTAGTACAGCCTTTCATCCACAGACTGATGGACAGTCGAAAAGGACTATACAGACCTTGGAAGACCTGTTGAGAGCATGTGTTCTCTGTTGGCTAAATGGACATCTATAAATCTCTTTGTTTCGATGATGACAAACATTTCATTCTTATTAATCTAACAAGCTACTTGAGTGTGCAGGACTAAGCAGGATGACAAAGTAGCAAGGGAAAATCCAAGAGCTTACTTAGTTATATTTTCATGCAATGTAATCAATATTGTAAAACTTGTACAAATATATATAATGTACAAGTACTTAGATTTGCATGTAAATCAAGCGTTAGATTTTCCCTAGCCAAACACCATAGTTAGACATGTCATCCCATTTAATTAGGATCACCTTTGCACACTCACACATATAATTAATGCTTAAATTGAAACCTTGAAACAGGATCATTCTCGGTCGATAAACTCCTCGACCGAGACACTCTCGGTCGACAAACTCCTCGACCGAGAAAGATCCAAAGTAGCCGTTAGACACAACAGACAAAGTAGTTGGCAGTTGCAAATGAACGTTAATCCAGAGAGCCTGTCGGTCGACAAAACTTCGACCGAGTAGGTGTCTCGGTCGACCATTCCTCGACCGAGATGGTCTCTGACAGCAACTGCAGAATAAATTAATTAGCCGTTGTTAAAGCAACAACTTTGTACCTAACGGCTAGTTAAGCACTTAGAAACCCCTAGAAGTTGTCTAGAACGTCCTTAAGCATACTTAGGCCATTCCTATAAATAGGACAAGCCATAGGACACTAGAATTCACTTGTTACACTTGAGAATACACTTGAGCATACTTGAGCAATCTTTTGCAAGCAATTTGAGCACTGTGATCATTGGCCTACATTCTCCTTAGCTCAATCTCGTGTCCTATAGGCTAGATTCTCCTACCCACAGCAATTACAAGTTCACATACTTGGCTAGGAGATCTTACGCTTGATCTAGGCATATCAAGCCTCGGGCTTAAAGGATAAGTTGTAATTTCTCTATTTCTTTCTTGTTCCTATTTATTCTTTGTACTCTCCTTGCTACTCCTAGGGTTGGAGGCTGCGGATTGGAGAGGGTTGACTTCTCGGAGGAGAAGGGGACTTCAAGCTACTTCAAGAAGGCTATCGCACGGGAAGCTACTTCAGAAGGCTGGTGCAACGGGAGTTGGTGCATCTACTTCAAGGGAAGGCTGCTTCGAGTTGGGCGATTACTTCTAGGTGAAGGCTGCTTGAAGGGTTTAGGGAAAAGAGATTGTATTTTATGTAATTCCTTGAGAGGTAATAAAATAAATTTCTTTTCAAATCCCGGTTGGGTAAGCAACCGGGTAGTGGACTGACTACCTTAGTATTTGCTAAGGAAGGAACCACTCTAAACCCTTGTGTCTCCTTGTCCAATATTTTTCTTTGTGGTTGCTTGAGTAATTAATTGTTAAAATTATCTATAAAACTCTATTCACCCCCCCTCTAGTAGTTTTCAATTGGTATCAGAGCAAGGCTTCAAGGAACCCTAACAAGGTCTTGAAGAAATGGGTGATGGAATGCTCAACAACCTCAACATTGAAGGGACTCTTGTTGCTAGGCCACCGGCGTTCGATGGAACAAACTACCAATACTGGAAGAGAAGGATGCAGTTTTACTTCCAAGGCGTCAACTGGGATCTATGGAGAATGGTATCTACTCCTTATCAATTCCCTCAAAATGACTTTGCGGAATGGGATGCAAACACGGTAAAACAGGCCCAAATGAACGCAAAAGTCGTAAGCATTTTATATTGTTCTATTTCTGTAGGAGAATTTAATAGAATTTCAAATTGTGATACAGCGTATGATATTTGGCATAGATTGTCTATCACTTATGAGGGTACAGCCCAAGTTAAAAATTCCAAAATTAGCCTGCTTAAAACAAAGCTTGAACATTTTCGTATGGATCCAAATGAAACTATTAGTGAAATGTTTTCAAAATTCTCTACTATTGTTAATGGTTTGAGTGCCTTAGGAAAACCTGTTCCTGAGGAAGATCAAGTATCAAAAATTCTTCGATCACTTCCTCCAAAATACAAGCCAAAGGTGACAGCCATTGCAGAAGCAAACGACCTCACTCGCCTCAAAATGGAACAACTCATTGGTAATTTAGAAGCTCATGAAGCAGATCTAGAAGAGGAAGAAAGAAGAGAACGTGAACACCAAAGTGGGAAGAAGAAGGATGTGGCTCTCAAAGCCTCAAAAGTTGTCACACAAGAAAGTGAAGAGTCAAGTGAAGAAGAAGAAGAAGCCTTAATCGTCAACGGTAAGAAGTACAAAAGGTTTAAATCTAACAAAATTTCTAGTTCCTCAACTCCCAGGTGCTTTGAATGTGGGAAGAAAGGGCATTTCAAAAATGAATGCCCCAAAGCAAAGAAGGGAAAGAAAAGCTCACATAAAAAGAAAGGAGAAAAAGCCTATAAAGCTGTCTGGGATGAGTCAAGTGACAGTGAAAGCGGAGAAGAGGTGGAATGTCTAATGGCAAGAGAAGAAAATGAAGACTCTCAAGAGGTAAGCCTAGTTGATCTTTCTAAAGAAGAGTTAGTTACTAGTTTACAAGAAACTCATGATAAGTATGTTGATGCCAAGAAGAAACTAAAGAAGGCTATAAAATCAAATAATGAGCTCATTGCCAAAGTAGATGAACTTTCTTATGAAAAGAATAACATTGATCTTGAAAATGTATCTTTAAAAACATCTTTAGATGATTGCACTAGAAAGCTACTCAATTTGGAAACCAATGTTGATCTTTTATCAAAAGAAAAGACTGATTTGCTAGCTAAACTACAAGATTATCAAACTCAACCTATCTTGTGCAACCATTCGGACTATGATAATATTGTAAAAGAAAAGGATTCATTATTTTCTGATTTAGACCAAGCAAGAAAAGATATACATAAGAAGATGAATGACATTGCTACGTTGCAAAGAGAACTTTATAAGTTAAGAAGAAAAGATATTCTTGATAACATATTGAAAGTTGGTAATGTTTTCAATGGAAGAAAAGGTTTGGGATATGTTCCAAAGAAAAACCAACCCAAAAAGACCCAAACTATGTTTGTACCCAAGAACACAATGACTAGAAAGAGAAATGAAATTGACTCTATTACTTGTCATTTCTACTTACGTCTTGGACATTATTGTTTTTCATGCCCCTACAAGACTAAGGAGTCCGACTTAGTTTGGATCCCAAAACCCCAAACTTAGAAGAATGGAATGTAGTTGAGATATGACCAAATGCTTAATTTTGCTATCTATATTGTCTTATCTCAACAAAAGGTGCTATGCTTATTGTTATTGTTTTTCTGCATTGCTGAAACAGAAATTCTGTCGGTCGAAGTATTGTCGACCGAGATCTGGGTCGGTCGAAGTATTGTCGACCGACTGGATGTCTTTTACAAATAAAAATTTTACAGCACCTATTTCGGTCGAAAATTGGTCAACCGAGAAATCTTCTGTGTTTTTGCTTGTGATACAGTAACCTGCTCGATCGACAAATTGTCGACCGAGACAAATATCGGTCGAACAATTGTTGACCGACTGGTTTTCTGTATCAGAACTTTTATATATAAGCACTTAAAAGGTTTCTAACCATATCGGACCATCACATGGGTACCAAAATCTACATTTTAATGCAGGAATGGGTAGTTGACAGTGGCTGTTCCAAACACATGACCGGGAACAAGGACGCATTTCAAACTTTTGAAGAAAAGAAAAGTGGAACGGTCACCTTTGGAGACAATGGTAAGGGGAAAATCGTTGGAATAGGTAATGTTGGAACAAATCTTGAAATTAAATATGTTCTACTTGTTGATGGATTGCATCATAATCTAATAAGTGTAAGTCAACTATGTGATAGTAGTTATGATGTGTTATTTAACAAAACTTGCTGCAAACTATTGATAGAAAACACCACAAATGTCGTTTATGAAGGAAATAGAGTTGGAAATCTTTATATCCTTAAACCAAACTCTATGAAATCAGTAGTAGGTAAATGCTTGCTTGCAAATGAAAATACCTTACAACTATGGCATAAAAAGCTAGGACATGCTAGTTCCCATGCTATTAAAAAGTTAGTGAAATATGATCTTGTTCGTGGATTACCTACTTTGTCTTTTGATCAAGTTGAAAATTGTGAACCCTGCACAATGGGAAAGCAAACCAAAACATCTTTTAAATCAAAACATGTACTTAGCACCAGTAGATCCTTAGAATTAATTCATATGGACTTATTTGGACCAATGAGGACACAATCTATTGGTGGTAAACGATACTGTTTTGTTATTGTCGATGATTATAGTAGATATACATGGGTACATTTTATTGCAACTAAAGATGATACTATTCATGTCTTTATGCAATTTTGTTCCAAGATTGAAAATCTTTTACAACATAAAATATGTACCATTAGAAGTGATCATGGTGGCGAATTTGAGAATCATACATTTGAGACCTTTTGTACATCTCAAGGGTATACTCATAATTTTTCTGCTCCACGTACCCCACAACAAAATGGTATAGTTGAACGAAAAAATCGATCTCTACAGGAAATGGCTAGGACCATGATGCTTGAACACAACACACCTAAAACCTTTTGGGCTGAAGCTGTAAACACTGCTTGTTATGTGCTTAATAGAGTAACTGTTCACTCTCATTTGAAGAAAACTCCATATGAAATATTACACTCTAAGAAACCTAGAGTTGACTATTTTCATACTTTTAGCTCCACATGTTACATTCTAAATACCAAAGATGATAGAGACAAATTTGATTCAAAATCACACAAAGCATTCTTCTTGGGATATTCCACTTCTAGCAAAGCCTTTAGAGTATATAACACTATCTCTAGGAAAGTTGAGGAATCCATTCATGTTTCTTTTCATGAAGAATCAAAGTCTGAAAATCTAGATATCATTGATCTCACCAATCAATTCGACAATATAACCATTTCAAATGATAGTGAGACAATTCCTATATCCGATCCCCAAGTTGAAACACAACCCACACCTAGGCTTATCAAGGATCATCCCCAAGAACTAATTATTGGAGATCCAAATGATAAAGTGAAAACTCGGTCATCCTTCAAAGATGTTGCAAACATGGCTTTTGTTTCTATCATTGAACCTAAGAAGATATCCGAAGCTCTTAAGGATGATTACTGGATAATTGCCATGCAAGAGGAGTTAAATCAATTCACTAAAAATGATGTATGGGATTTAGTTCCTAAACCACAAGATAAAACTATCATCGGAACTAAATGGGTATTTAGGAACAAGCTCAATGAGGCAGGAGAAGTAATAAGGAATAAAGCTCGGTTAGTAGCACAAGGATATAATCAACAAGAAGGAATAGATTTTGATGAAACATATGCACCCGTAGCTAGACTTGAAGCTATTAGGATGTTACTAGCTATTGCTGCCCATAAAAACATTAAGCTATATCAAATGGATGTCAAAAGTGCATTTCTAAATGGCATCATACAAGAAGAAGTTTATGTTGCTCAACCACCTGGCTTTGAAATACCAGAAAAAGGTGACCATGTTTATAAACTTAAAAAGGCACTTTATGGTCTAAAACAAGCACCTAGGAATTGGTATGAACGGCTCAAGACATATCTTTTTTATAATGGTTTTTCTATTGGAAATTCAGATTCTACTTTATTTTTCAAAACATATGCATCTGATTTCCTAGTTGTGCAAATTTATGTTGATGACATTATTTTTGGAGCTTCTAATGATTCATTATGCACACAATTCAGTGCCATTATGCAAAAAGAATTTGAAATGAGTCTCATGGGTGAACTAACATTCTTTCTTGGTTTTCAAATTAAGCAAACACCTGCAGGAATTTTCATAAGCCAAGAAAAATATACTAAAGAACTTTTAAAACATTTTGGGATGGATCAATGCAAACATGCTACTACTCCTATGGCTACTTCTATCAAAGTTGATAAGGATGAAAATGGGGAACCTATTGATGATACCTTATATAGAGCCATGATTGGTAGTTTGCTATACTTAACTGCTTCTCGACCGGACATTATATTTTCCGTTGGTCTTTGTGCTCGATTTCAATCTCAACCTATGCAATCTCATTTTCTAGCGGTTAAAAGAATTCTTAGATATCTAGCTGGTACTACTTGTCTTGGTTTATGGTATCCAAAAGGACAATCCCTGGATTTTAAAGCATATACTGATGCGGATTATGCTGGTTGCCGACTTGATCGCAAAAGTACTAGTGGTGGATGTTTCTTATTAGGGAGAGCCTTAGTATCTTGGTTTAGCAAGAAACAAAATACGGTTGCCCTATCTACAACTGAAGCTGAATATATGGCAGCCGGGTCTTGTTGTGCTCAAGTACTTTATATGCAACAGGTATTAAGCGATTATGGTTTTAATCTTTCATCTACACCTATTTTTTGTGACAACACGAGCGCCATAAACTTAGCACACAATCCTATTTTACACAGCAGAGCAAAACACATTGAAATCCGTCATCACTTCTTAAGGGATCACATCTCAAAGAATCATGTTTCCCTTCATCATGTTGATACGGAAAATCAATTGGCTGATATTTTTACAAAACCGCTTCCACTAGATCAATTCAACAACATTAGGAAGCAATTGCTTATTACTCCTTTGGAAGATGTTTTCTTTGATATCTGCGGTTCTTAAAACGAATTCGTTTACTTGTTTCATTTTGGCTTTTCAATGGACATCTTTTTCATTCGATTTGACGGAATATCTAATTAAGGGGGAGTTTTTATCAAAACAGTTATCAAATTAAGGGGGAGTTTTTTATTAAAACGGTTATCTTTTTGAAATGACAAAGGGGGAGAGATATATAAAACTATAACTTAGTATTTATGAAAAACTCAATCAATGAGTTTCATAAATATACTCTTGGCTTTACATTGAAAGTCGCTACATTCCCAAATGAACTGGATTTCATGTTCCATAATTCATTGGGAATAATAAGCACACATTTTATAAACAAGAGGAAAAGATACATAAGGCAATCTAAAGGTATGAAATTCATATGTTTTATACTTATTTTGGAAATGTTTGTCATCTTCAAAAAGGGGGAGATTGTTGGCTAAATGGACATCTATAAATCCCTTTGTTTCGATGATGACAAACATTTCATTCTTATTAATCTAACAAGCTACTTGAGTGTGCAGGACTAAGCAGGATGACAAAGTAGCAAGGGAAAATCCAAGAGCTTACTTAGTTATATTTTCATGCAATGTAATCAATATTGTAAAACTTGTACAAATATATATAATGTACAAGTACTTAGATTTGCATGTAAATCAAGCGTTAGATTTTCCCTAGCCAAACACCATAGTTAGACATGTCATCCCATTTAATTAGGATCACCTTTGCACACTCACACATATAATTAATGCTTAAATTGAAACCTTGAAACAGGATCATTCTCGGTCGATAAACTCCTCGACCGAGACACTCTCGGTCGACAAACTCCTCGACCGAGAAAGATCCAAAGTAGCCGTTAGACACAACAGACAAAGTAGTTGGCAGTTGCAAATGAACGTTAATCCAGAGAGCCTGTCGGTCGACAAAACTTCGACCGAGTAGGTGTCTCGGTCGACCATTCCTCGACCGAGATGGTCTCTGACAGCAACTGCAGAATAAATTAATTAGCCGTTGTTAAAGCAACAACTTTGTACCTAACGGCTAGTTAAGCACTTAGAAACCCCTAGAAGTTGTCTAGAACGTCCTTAAGCATACTTAGGCCATTCCTATAAATAGGACAAGCCATAGGACACTAGAATTCACTTGTTACACTTGAGAATACACTTGAGCATACTTGAGCAATCTTTTGCAAGCAATTTGAGCACTGTGATCATTGGCCTACATTCTCCTTAGCTCAATCTCGTGTCCTATAGGCTAGATTCTCCTACCCACAGCAATTACAAGTTCACATACTTGGCTAGGAGATCTTACGCTTGATCTAGGCATATCAAGCCTCGGGCTTAAAGGATAAGTTGTAATTTCTCTATTTCTTTCTTGTTCCTATTTATTCTTTGTACTCTCCTTGCTACTCCTAGGGTTGGAGGTTGCGGATTGGAGAGGGTTGACTTCTCGGAGGAGAAGGGGACTTCAAGCTACTTCAAGAAGGCTATCGCACGGGAAGCTACTTCAGAAGGCTGGTGTAACGGGAGTTGGTGCATCTACTTCAAGGGAAGGCTGCTTCGAGTTGGGCGATTACTTCTAGGTGAAGGCTGCTTGAAGGGTTTAGGGAAAAGAGATTGTATTTTATGTAATTCCTTGAGAGGTAATAAAATAAATTTCTTTTCAAATCCCGGTTGGGTAAGCAACCGGGTAGTGGACTGACTACCTTAGTATTTGCTAAGGAAGGAACCACTCTAAACCCTTGTGTCTCCTTGTCCAATATTTTTCTTTGTGGTTGCTTGAGTAATTAATTGTTAAAATTATCTATAAAACTCTATTCACCCCCCCTCTAGTAGTTTTCATTCTCCAGTTTACCAGAAGTTGGGATCTACACCTAAGCTTGATAGAGTTTGCCTATAACAATAGCTATCAGCATAGTATTGATATGGCACCTTATGAAGCCTTGTATGGAAGACGTTGTAGATCACCCTTGTGTTGGTATGAGACTGGTGAACATCAATTGTTAGGTCCTGATCTTGTGCAGCAGACTATAGAGAAGATCAAAGTTGTTCAGCAACAGCTTAAGACTACGCAGGATAGAAAGAAGTCTTATGCCGACAAACGTCGTAAACCCTTAGAGTTCTAGGTTGGAGACAGAGTGTACCTTAAGGTCTCACTTTGGAAAGGAGTCCTTCATTTTGGAAGGAAGGGAAAGTTAGCTCCTAGATTTATGGGGCCTTATCCAATCATTAAACGAGTTGGAAAAGTAGCCTATAGACTAGAGTTACCTCCAGAGTTGCAAAAGTTACACCCTGTGTTCCACATTTCTATGCTGAGGAAATGTCACCCTGACACCGAGTCAGTTCTACAACCTATGGAAGTAGAATTGAATGAAGATATAACTTATGAGGAAGGACATGTGTCAATCCTTGATAATAGAATTAAAAAGATAAAGAAGAAAGATATAAACCTTGTAAAAGTCCTCTGGAATCATCGTGGTGTCAAAGAAGCCACATGGGAACTAGAGGATGAGATGAGAAGGAAATACCCTGCTCTTTTCTCCTAATATGTTTTATCGATTTCGGGGACGAAATCCTTGTAAGGGGTGGATAATTTGTAACATCCCTAACCTGGGTTATAAACTAACCCTAGATGTTTTGCATAAATGTGTAATTAAATACTTGTGATTATTCCCTGGCATGTAATTAAGTTACTCAGGAACATATACTTTCAATTTTGGTCCTTTTAAACAAAGTTGTAGTATTGTTTTGTAATGCAGAGACCTATGTGCAAATTACTTAGTTAAGGGGTTTAACTTGCAATGTTCACATGTTAAGATGTTCTTCTGATAATGAGACATCATATGAGTGAAAATGATGAGGTATGATGGATTTCCCAAGCTTGGGCATCAAGATGCAGCTTGAGGAATAATCATTGTGCTTAAAACCCTAATTTTGGAGTAAAGTGCAATTTACCCAAATTATGGGGTGCAAATTGTAAAATACACCTTATAGATCATCTTTTATGACTCTTGACATCATTTAGAGTAGAAATGATGTAAGGGGCACATTAATGAGTAACCAGATAAGAAAAATGATCTTTGTGCATAAAATTCACCTAGTATGAGAATGGAGACCTTTCATATATGTACTCTAGTTGAAAGTTGGCTTTCTTTACCCTTAGATCTTGAGTTTTGATGAGCTTTACATAAGTTTAGATAGCTTTGGCGTCCCTTAGAAACAAGGAGGGGCTTATATGAGAAATTCATCTTTTAGAGGTCCTTATGATAGAAAATAGCCTAAACTATATAAGCTTTCACCCTTGCAAACCCAACTAAACGTATCCTTTATCCTCTTCATTTCTCATCTTCCTCAACCGACCAAGGCAAAGCTCTGGAGCTCAGGGAGATGACCAAATAGTACTAAGGTGAGTAGGAACCATCTTCTAGCTCGAATTCGTGGAGGAATTCTTCTTAAAAGGGTGGTTCTATGGTTAACTCACTTGGATTCTTTGTTCTAGCCGACCATCCCCATCCTTTCCTTGGAGAATCACCTCTGGATGACTTGTGGAGCTCAAGACTCCATTAGAGGCTTGAAGCTTGGAATCTTGGAGCTCTAGGAACAATGTTTGAGGCGGGTTTTATAACTCTAAACTCTTTGCTTTATATTGCTTATCTTTGTTCTTGTAAAGTATACTTAGTTCTTCTTCTACCTCCCTTCTCCCTTGCACTTTTGTAAGCAAAATGGTGGAGTAACCGACCTGAACAGAGGTTGAAGATTATGGGTGTGAATTCCTAGGTAACTTTATCAAACAACCCTGGACCCTTTTGGTCCAAACGGTTGCAAACCGTTTGAAATCAAACGGTCTCAAACCGTTTGATCTCAAACGATCTTGCAAGACCGTTTGGATTGAAACGGTCTCAAGACCGTTTGATAGGGTTGACCAAGGGATGACCATTTGAGGGTATGTTGGTAACTTATTGAATTTATTTCCTACAAAGAATCATAATCTAATTCTTAACCAATTGAGAGTTGAAGGCACTTCAACACCCTAACCCTAATCGGGCTGAAATTGCTGATTTCAAGTATAGATCATGTTGAGTTTTGGGTTGAAGGACCCAAACAGTCTCAAGACCGTTTGGGGATTCATCCAAACGGTCTCAAGACCGTTTGGTGACAACCCAAGACCGTTTGGAGGTCTAGGGTTGAGGTAATTGGATGGTTTGAGGGTCCAATTACAATAAGTTAAGGAATTGATAAAAATGCTGATTTTAGACCTATTTAGGGTTCAACCCTTATCCAACCGACTTGGTTTTTGGTCAAACTTTGGGAAAACGGTCTCAAGACCGTTTGGAGGTCATACAAATGATCTCAAGACCGTTTGGGCCAAGTTTGGGCCCAATTGGAGATCAATTGATAGGTTCAACCTTGATTTGATTCACATTGTTGAACATTGATGTTTATCTGATTGAAACCCTAATTGAGATGGATTTAACCCTAATTGGCTTTCAATTGAGGGTCAATTTAGTGTCCAATTGATTAAGGCTCATCCTAATTAACTCAATTTGTAAATGGTTAACATGGATTTGGATAAGTGAGGGCTTCAACATACATAACCATAATTGATTGTAACTTTTGAACCTTGTTTGAGGTCCAAACGGTTTGAGCCCATTTGGACCAAACGGTCTCAAGACCGTTTGGACCGTTTGGGCTCAAACGATCTCAAGATCGTTTGGACCAATCGATCTCAAGAACGTTTTGATCAAACGGTTTCAAACTGCATAAGCTTCAAACGGTTTGAAAGTCAACTCTCCCCAAATGGTCAACACACTCAAACGGTCTCAAGACCGTTTGGTGGTTGAAGGTTGAAACCGTTTGAAGGTTTTCAAGGTTGTTTATACTTAATCATTTAAAGGTGTAAATGGTTCAATGGTGATCTAATCTAAACCCTAATGGTAACCTAGGACATTAAGGGACTAGGTGACTAATGAATTGACCCATAATGATGATCAATGGGTAATTTACCAAAATGTCCTTGAGGGGTTCAATTGAGTAATACCTTGTTCTAATCAAACCCTAATCACTTGATAGTGGTGATTTGGCTTATGTTAGTCAATGAGGACTTAACCTAACCTAATCTAGAGTGGTGTAATCACCATATACTAGTAAGAGGAGAGAGAAAGTACCATTTATGGTGGAAACTCAAGTAAAGTACCATCAAAACATATGAATGTGCATGATTAGAGTATGATCCACCTATGTGAGATCATGGAAACCCTAGTTATGATAGTTGATGAATCTTAATCTTATGTAAGGGCTTTAATGATGATATGTCTCATACATGATGATGTTATGAGTTCATTTCACCATGACGTGAATAGTAAACCCTAATTCTAGGGTGATGACATGTAATGTGAATAGTAAACCCTAATTGATGAAAATCAGGGAACCTAACTCTTGTAAGAGTAGGAAGGTACAACTTCTTTAAAATGAATTGTTTACTGTTATCAGTTGAATTAACCATGCAGGTTCTTATGGGAAGATAATCATATCCAGGTAAGGATGATGATACCATATTCATTGAAAGCATGATTATTAGCTTTATGAATAGTGAAATACCATGTTGCCTAGTAAGTGGCATCTAATGAGATTGTTAGGCTGCGAGAGCCATGAGTATCATCAAAGTCATGCTTAACAGATGACTTGTGATGAGATGATTGAGAAATGATAATTGATGTGAGTTAGACTTGTTACATTTAAGTATTCTACTTTCATAACTGCTATGCTAATGATTAATGTTTGAGAACATGTATGATGTTAAAAGAATATTGAAATGTACCTAACTAATCAAGTATAATCATACCATGTAGAGCCCTAATCATAGATCCATCATTGTCAGAAAGCAAAATGATGGTGAAACATGTTTTCCTAAGGGAACTCCTGGATCGCATACTTTTGAGTATGTGGGGGAATATGGATGTGTAAATCCTTACATCCTAGTGTAGGAATTGATGTAGATGTATCTTAATCCATCAACCCTTCACTATATGTTTATGCTGCAACACAATTCTCTCGAGGAAATCCTTATACCGCATCGATCAGAGATAAACAAGAAATCTCTCGATGACGAAGAGAGTACAGAATGCCACTGTAACTCTAAAAATAGCGAAGTACCATATTACCCTGGTGAGCTATATTAGCAGAGACACAAGATGTCCTGCAAGTTATCCTCACTCTGACTGAGGAAGATGAGGTCATAAGAATCCGGCTCTTTTGATGACCTAGGTATGATACCAATGCGACTTAACAAGTGATCGGTTGGAGTATGAGCGGTATACCTCATCTCCGCAGGGCATAATAATGTTTGTAAAACATAATCAATAGCATAGTATATCTGTTAGGATTAACTACGAGATACTTGATTGATGTTACACTGTATAGTACACATGTTCTTCATATTTCTTAAATGATGAACTTCTGCTTATTACCAAACTGCTGTTGAATACTTTGAGAAGCTTTTATTGCTTATGATATTCTTTGAATTGCTATATAAAGCTTCTAGTGGAGAGTTATATCTCCCGCTGGGACAATTATTTAAAATTGTCTCACCCCGTAGATTTCAACTTTTTAGGTGGTCGTCGAAGACGGAGGAACCAGTCTACAGGTGACCAAAACCAGCAGCAGCACCAGGAGCAGCAGTGAATCTCAGGTGGAGATACTGACTGCTGAGTTATGTAGTTAGATAGTCCTATGTTGTCTATGTACTCTCAGGTCCTAGGAGTTAGTGTCTGAGATTTTGGTTTTGACTCTTGAGATTTTTGTATCATGTTGTGTATAATTACTCAAGAAGTAATTCAACAGAGATGTAAACCGTTTATCTCCTTTTTATGAAAGAAGTTTATGGTTTCAAGCTCTTATCTCAAAAGTTTTTAATTTCCCGTGATTTTTGTCTTCCGCTGTTAATCGAATGCTTCCGCTGAGTTTAAATCGTGTTTATATCGTGGTTTGGAGATCGGAGCCCGTAAAGGGATGACTAGCTTCCCTTTTAGGCTAAGGAAGCCAACAAGCTTACCAAAGACTTACCTATCCATGACCAAGAGTCTTTAGCCTTACGAAAGAATTACCTACTCTTGAAACCATTCTTTGACATTTTAAAAGGACTTAACCACTCTTGCAATGTGTCTTTGTCCTTCAAGGAATCACCCACTCTTGACTTGGATCTCCTGCCTTTGACTTCACCTTCATCAAGGAGAAGCTTTTCACCAAGGGCCTCATGTCCTTCCTTTTTTCTCCTCTCTTAGCTAAGAGAGAGAATTTTCATCTTCATCAGAAAAAGAAGATTGGGAGGTAGAAGAAAGAGAAACTCACAATATATGCAAGTATGGCTATATCTCTTACAAATTTCCTACTCACTTTGATGGATGTATCAAGTGATCAATCTTGTTAGAATGGACAAGAGCTCTCTGGGGCATTTCTCTATCAGGTATAGTGTAGGGGCATGTATAGTTCTTAGTTAACCATGGGATGAAGTCTAAGGGGTCCCATTTATAGTTGAGAATTCCTTATATTTGTTAGAACCATTTGGGATGAATTCTGAATGCTATTGGGGTCTCCATTTTCACCTTTTTCACCCCTCTAACAGCAATATTGTGTTGCAGAAAATACATGCTATAATGCAGTCACAACAAGTTGTAACTCAGTCAACATACGTTGTTGTTTGGACATTTTCTAGTTGATCGAGTTGTATAAGGACAAGAAACCCAATTGTAAAGAGATCTGGCAAGCCCTATGAGCAGTTTTGTTGATCGATTTATACCCTGGGGAAACTCGATCAATTGCACTTGCTATTTTGGGTATTCTAAGAACCTAAAGTGCAATATTAATCATCCATATTTAATTATATTACACATGGGAGCTTAATTACAAGTAATAATAATATCATTACAAGTGGTTTACATAAAAGATATCATGAGAAAACTATCTATTTTTTCAATCTTGATCTTTATGCATGTATGACTTGATTTCTTCGAACGAGAGTTTATAAGTTAAGGCATTTAGAGTGAGTTTTTCTATTTTGAAATCACTCAAATAGAAGTATTAGACACAAGTAAATGGAATGTTTTCATCATCATCAAAACATGGTATTAATGAATTTAGACCCGAGTCAACATTTCCCCCCTTTTGAAGGTAAATTGCATAAGTGTATTGAAAGCTTTTTTTAAATAAAATAAATAAAATCATACCTTTGAAGAAACCTATTGATTTCAATGAATGGAGCATATATGCTCGTGCTCAATATATGATAATTGAGTTCACATACTTCCCCTAAAATTATGATATTCTCATGTAAGGTTAGCTTTTGTTACATTTATAAAAACTATGTATTCTCCTCATAAACTGGCATATCTCCCCTTATATAAGACATGTCTTCTCCCCCTTTATCATATCAAAAAGGTGGGGGTGAAGAGGAAAAACAAACCTTGTTTTAGAAAGAGGTGGGTAGATGAGCACACTAAAAAAGGGCTTGACCAAGCAATGTATGTAAAGTAACTCAAGACATTCAATTGAATATCTCTATATGTGATTCTAGAAATAGTCAAAGAAACGTTATGCAAGTAAGTAATTAAAACTAGTGAATATGCAAAGGAGCAAGTTTAAGTATGTATGAAACAAGATACAAGCATATCACAAGATAAACAATACTCACTAGTACATATACAATCTATAGTATCAATTCAATTAGACCTGTCACACCAATATTGTATTGAAATCTAAGTGGGAAACACTAAAGTTCATGACCTATTGTGTCGGTTTTTAGGGTAAGATAAACCGACAGCATAGATTCACTATCGTTTGTTGTGAAAATTGAAACCCACGACGTAGAGCGATATTGGCAACTATTATAATATTGTTCTGGGATTATAGTTGTCAGATCAACAAAAAGAAAATCAATGACATAGATATATGTGTCATCAATTATTTTTAGAAGAATCGACAAGATAGATCTCTATGTCATTGATTGGTTTTAGAAGAACTGACAACAGAGAGTGATATCACGGCTTGAAGCAGTTAAAAATGGGATTTGGAGGCTTGACAGAACGGTTGTGCAGAACAACATTATCGTGTAGGAGGTAGGGTAGCATGGCTGGTCTAGGTAGCATAGTGTGGTGATGGCTGGGTAGAATGGTCATGTTGTGTGGCACGACCATTTTAATTGATAAGGATATATGTGTCATCAATTTTTTAAACGAAACAGACAACACAGATCTACATCATCATTTTTTTTAAACAATCGACTTTGCATGTGTTATTTATAGTAGGTTTGTAGACCTGGTGTGGGGTGTTCAACGAGATGCAGAACCTACAATTCATTATAACTACATGTTCCATCCTATGTTCATCTTAACAACATGCCAACATACCTAAAAAAACCTACAACAAAAAAACATAGAAATAGTCCACATCCACAGAATGCATTCACACATGCATTGTCAATCTCATCAACACTTAATTCCATTCTCATGGACATACACAATTCAGGAAACAAACATGCAATTCCACTATCTAATTCCATTCTCATAACATGTACAAATGCAATTCTCGTTGTATTCATTCTTTACACACATGCATATATACAAACATCAATCACATATGCACCAATAATTTACTTTCATCAAATTTGAAGTTACAAAACTCATAACCATCACATGCATATAGAAATAATGAAATCAAAGTTTAGAAAACTCATGTTTTATCTCATTCAAATGAAAAGTTGACTTCCTTAAAGAAGCATTGTGTCCACTCTTCCTATATCTCGGATTCAGGGGGAGGGAGGGTAAGCAAATTGATGTGAGATTTGAAGGCAACTGATGCACAAGATCAGGAAGAAAAAAAGCTCACGACTGAAGGCCTCCATGGTCCTTCTTTTGTATTGGGCTCTATTGTGTCAAACAAAAGTAAAGATAATGACATAATTCAAGATTTTGATTTTATTTTTTCCATATTATCAAATGATACCATTTCCTTATGATGATCAAGAACATAGAGATTACCTTTTATATACCATGGATGTTAGTGCCTCCTGTCTGACAATAAAATAAATATACCACATCACATAGTATCCCATGCACAATTTATCTTGTATATAGAACTTTAAATTTACAGTTATGCAAAGCGTTAACAAATAGAAGTAGGCATAGTTGACATATATATGCATTGGAGTCAGAAAAATACCACAATATTCTTCCGAGTTAATAATTTCTTTTTTCTATATACCTTTCCTCTGGCCTTTTTGAATGCTTTTATAACCGTACAAGTTAAAACAATACATTTAATTGAATTAGTAAATAATCATGTAATGATGTAGACATTAATATATGTTGATGAATAAAAAAATTACTTACATACTAATGCTATTTTTCGTTTCGTGTCCCCCACCCCCTATTTTGTCACCTGAAGGATCTAGATAATACATACATAGCATCTCAGGGACAAATATCAACAATTCCCAATGCTTATTACATAGTGAAAAGAAGGCAAATAAAATAAAACTCAAATTATACAATGAAATGTAATTCAAAAGTTAAAATATTATTAGAGTGTCCAAGACTTACCCAACATTGAAAGGAGCTATAATCACTGCGGTACCAAAATACTTAGATGTGGTAGAGTAGAACTCACTAATAGATGTTGGGTATTTATCTACACTCTAATTAATGATGGAACTAGAAATGCCACTTTGGTTAATGTGAACTATCCAGACACCATATGTAAGTAGTCACAAAACATATATGCATGGATTAGTATATAAGAAAACAAATCAACATATATTATCACATATATAGAATGGGGTATTTATCCGTAATAACTACAACAGTTGTATTCAACCAAGCATAAGTATACATATCCACAATCTCTGTCAAGAATACATTAGTATCATGATCTTGACCTGCAATGTCTTCCTGGATACGAGCCATCTAGTCAAACCTTCATCTAGATTTTGTAACCATAGTGCCACCCCCTACATTTAGGACCTAGCGATTCAAATAGGTCATTTGCAATCCAAGCAGGTAATTGAGGATTTCTTGAGGAGAAATTGTAGGAGGTTTCTTAGGTACTACGATCTGCATGTATATTCATATTAGTTTCCAATTATATACATAAATAGAATAGAATCACAAATATAAATGCAAAGTAAAACTATCATACATTTTCATAGAAAACTTCAACTTTGGGCCACACCACCACGCTGTCATTTGCATATCCTATTGTGTCATGCTCAGGTTGGGCATATGGTTGTGTTTCCTATCGCCAAGGTGGGTAGGCAAGCCTGATAGTCAAACGAGTCGTATTGTCAGGCAATGGAAATTATGTCACCTAAAAGGGGTGAAAAGTTGTGCCCAATGCTTCCACGTTGAAGATAGGTTGTAGTAATGTAAGACAACATGACCTCAACACCTATATTTTGTACATAATGTTATATATTCCCAAACACATCTTATTATAAATTCACCTAAAAGACTATTGTATCACAAAAAACTTACATCGGGTGTGCTGGGAGGAACCATGGAATACTCCCAATTGCCTCTGTTGAAAACTACTAGAGGGGGGTGAATAGAGTTTTATAGATAATTTTAATAAATTATTGAACTCAAACAATCAACCACAAAAATATTGGACAAGGGGACAAGGATTTAGAGTGGTTCCAACTTTAGCAAATACTAAAGTTGTCAGTCCACTACCCGGTTGCTTACCCAACCGGGATTTGGAAAGAATTTAATTTTATTACCTCGCAAGGACTTTACATAAAATTACAATTCTCTCCCTAAACCCTTCAAGCAGCCTTCACCTAGAAGTAATCGCCCAACCCTTGAAGCAGCCTTCACCTAGAAGTAATTGCACCACCTTGAAGCAGCCTTCCTCCTGAAGTAGCTTCCTGTTGCAATAGCCTTCTTAAAGTAGCTTCCCGTGCGATAGCCTTCTTGAAGTAGCTTGAAGTCCACCTTCTCCTCCGAGAAGAACCTTCTCCAATCCGCAGCCTCCAACCCTAGGAGTAGCAAGGAGAATACAAAGGATAAAAAGGAACAAGAAAGGAAATAGAAATTACAATACCGTTGTAAGCACAAGGCTTGATTTGCCTATATCAAGCGTATAGATCTCCTAACCAATGTGTATGACAATGTGATTGTAGTGGATAGGAGATACTAGCCTATAGGACACGAAATGGGAGCAATAGGAATGAATGGCAAGTGTAGGAATTGCTCTATTGCTCTAAAACATATTGCAAGTGAGTATTCAAGCTCAAGTATAGCACAAGTATATCTTAGGTATCTTTTGGTGTCCTAAGGCATGTCCTATTTATAGGAGTGGCCTATGGATACTTAAGGACGTTCTAGACAACTTCTAGGGGCTTCTAAGTGCTTAACTAGCCGTTAGATATAAGTTAGGTGCATTAGTAACGGCTAGTTACTTTATTCTGCAGTTGCTGTCAGAGACCATCTCGGTCGACAATTTGTCGACCGAGATACCTACTCGGTCGAAGTTTTGTCGACCGAAAGGCTCTCTGGATCAACGTTCATTTGCAACTGCCAACTACTTTGTCAGCTGTGTCTAACGGCTACTTGGGTCATTCTCGGTCGAGAAGTTTGTCGACCGAGAGTGTCTCGGTCGAGGAGTGTGGTCGACCGAGATTGACCCTGTTTTCAATCTTTTAATTAAACCACTAAGTATGTGTATGAGTGTGCATATGTGATCCTATTTGAAGGAGATGACTTATCTAAGTGTGGTGTTTAGCTAGGGAGATCTAACGCTTGATTTACATGAAGTCTAAGTACTTGTACATTATATATTTGTACAAGTTTACAATTGATTTACATTGCATGACATTTACAAGCATTCAAGCGTATGGATTCCCTATAACTTTGTCATCACCTTGTTCCTGCACACTTAAGTAGCTTGTTAGATCAACAAGAATGAAATGTTTGTCATCATCGAAACAAAGGGATTTATTATAATGTCCAATTTATCCAACAATCTCCCCCTTTTTGAAGATGACAAACATTTCCTAAAATATGAAATAAGGAAATATAAAGCATGTGAGTTTCATACCTGAGGATTACCTTTTGTAGCCATTCTTGTTTTACAAGTGAGTGCTGGCCATCAAGATGAAACTCATTTATATTTTTGATTTTATATTCTTTCTCCCCCTTTGTCATTTCAAAAAGATATCCAGTTTGAACATTTTATTTCTTCTCCCCCTTAATTTTATATTAAGCTCCCCCTTAAATAGATATCCTATTAGGAACATGGATTTAATATCATTTTTGTCTAATTTTATCCACAATTTGTGTCTCAATCATTTGCAAAGGATGTTAAGCTTTGAAATGATATGAGATTCCTTTTACGCTTATGAATGTATATTGATTTCTCATTTTATCAAGGTATGTTAAGCCCTAAATTAAATGAGAATCCTTTAATCTTAGAGTACATAAAAATGTCTCCCACCAAATGCAAGGGATGTTAAGCCCTGATTTGTTTAGAGAGTTCCTTTAAGAGTAAGATATATTATTTTGATGAAATTCTTTTTCATACAAATTACTTTTAAGAATCCGAAGGTCATAACAAACTCCAAATGATGTTAACAAATGTTTTTGTAAGCTTCATAATCAAATAATCAAATTTGTTTTTATAAGCTCCCCCTTAATCTTACAATTTAAGCAATTTAAGGCTTTTAAGGTCACAAATGATTTTAAAATTTTGATTTTGACCTTTATCAAAAGTATACTAAGATTAAGTTCAATAAATTGATGTCCAAATAAGCATTTTGTCAAAGCTTATTTTAGGTCGCCCTTGACTACGACCATAGCGCCCCTTGGTCAATTTTAATTTTAACCAAGAGGCAAATTCTGCAGATTTCCAAGATAAACATATGTGAAGTATAATTTCTGCAGATAGCTATAAATATCAATTTGAAGCACATTAAGATATACCCATTATAAAAACTTAATATGAGCATCATTAGTGAAGTCTTTGTCCTAGATTTTTCTAGAATGCATGTTTTACATTCATTGTAAATGATGTTTCATATGCTTATGGGTACAGAAATATCAAATCCCATTTCTTCTTATACCCTTATCATAAGATTCTTTTAGAAACATATATTTTGAAAGCAAGATTAATGTCTTTAAAGTCAAGATATTTGCTTTTGCTTTCTTAGAACAAGAAAATAGATAAAAATATTAATATTTTGTTCTAAGAGGCACCGTTTAGCTTGACATAGCAACATCTTCATCACAAGCTGTGTCCACAATTATTATCTATTATGTCACGATGCTTTTAAGCTAATGACATTTGCAATTATCCGAATCACAATGATCATTCATGATTTGTATATATGAATCAAAGCTTATTTTAAACCAATGAAACATAATGATCATGATGAAGCATGTTAAGTGATACTCAATATGAAAACATTTTCTTAACAATGAAAGCATGATTAATATCTCAAGTCTTTTTAAAGATATCAATTTGAGAAATTTTGTAACATTGTGTTCTTTGCAAGCATTTTTAATAGTCATATCACCAATGAATTATTTTGCTTGCTTATCATCAAGACTCACGCATGCAATTATCATTATCTATTTGTGTTAACACAACAGCATGCTTAATGATGAAATAGTGAAAGCATGTCCAATAGAATGATAATTTCATGAAATACAGTGATTGTAATCATTTAAACTGAATGTCATAACACATGATTTCTATCTAGATAGATGCTTTAAAGAAAATCATGTAAAACATTATAAAATAGGGATTTCTAAACTTGATTTTCAACTTAGAGAATGATGTCATTTATATTCAAAAAGATCTTCAACTTGTTTTGTAAAACAGTCATTAACAACAGATAGATAGCCATTGATCAATCAGTTGTTCAGTAATTTCACTGCAGACTGAAATCAGTGACCAGTTCGGTCGACGATTTCTCGACCGACTGACTGCTCGGTCGACGATTTCTTGACCGACGAGGTTTCTGTTTTACCTACAGAACTATTTATTGATTTCGAGTAAAATGTAGACTATGTCTAATTCAATTATGCAGTTTAAGAATCAGTTTTGAGGACCTTAATTAAGATAAGTTTTCAAGTTAGAGATTTTAGTTACTTGAATCATTTTGTTATCCCTTTATGTTAAGTTGAGATAAACATAAGGATGTGCAATTTAAAGTCTTCGGTCATATCTCAACTTAGTCTAATCAATTCAATTTGGGGGTTTCGGAACCCATACTAACTCAACATTCTTTTTCTTGTATGGGCATGAAAAAGAGTAATGTCCAAGACGTGAGCAGTAATGGCAACATATAGAATCAACCTCAAGTCTATGGTTTTGTTCTAGGTTGTTCTTTGGTACAAATGTGGCTTGATGTGCTCGTGTCTTTCTCCAACTAGGTTGTTGATGAGATTTCCCTTTGGGCTTATAACCTAGTCCTCTTCTCCCAATTTGATGATAGGAATCATCCAAAATTCTATCAAGGATTCCATTGTTGCTTAACCTACTAACTTCTTGTTGCAACTTAGCGATCTCATCCATTCTTTTCTTAATATCTAGTTTTGCTTGATCTAGATTAGATGATAAAGAATTCCTTTCTTTTACTATATTATCATAATCTAGATGTGTACACAAAACAGGTTGTTTTTGAAAATCATTTAACTTTGCAAGTAATTCAACCTTTTCTTGATATAGAAGATCATAATTTGTTTCTAGAGTAAAAATCTTCACATCACTACTACTTAGAGATGATTTCAATGTACGGTCTTCAGAAACAATGCTATCTTTTTCAAAACCAAGAGTATTCAATTTAGCATATAAATCTTCATTTTCGGATGTAAGAGCAAGAAGTCTAGTATTTAACTCATCGTTTGCTTTACTAGATTTCTTTAATTTCTTCTTGCACTCAATATATTTATTGTGAGTTTCTTCAAGACTAGAAATTAGCTCTTCTTTTGATAAATCAAGAAGGCTTACCTCTTCTTCTTCTTCTTCATTGGTTGTAGCAATAAGACAATTTTTGTTTTCATCTTCCTTCTTTGATCTCCATGGACAGCTGGATGTTGTGTGACTTGTTCCTAAGCACCACTCGCATCTTGTTGAAGATTTGTCCATTCTTTTCTTTTGCTTGCGGTTGTAGACACCTCCACCCTTCATTCTTCAAGACCTGGTTAGGGTTCCTTGAAGCCCGCTCTGATACCAACTGAAAACTACTATAGGGGGGTGAATAGAGTTTTATAGATAATTTTAATAAATTATTGAACTCAAACAATCAACCACAAAAATATTGGACAAGGGGACAAGGATTTAGAGTGGTTCCAACTTTAGCAAATACTAAAGTTGTCAGTCCACTACCCGGTTGCTTACCCAACCGGGATTTGGAAAGAATTTAATTTTATTACCTCACAAGGACTTTACATAAAATTACAATTCTCTCCCTAAACCCTTCAAGCAGCCTTCACCTAGAAGTAATCGCCCAACCCTTGAAGCATCCTTCACCTAGAAGTAATTGCACCACCTTGAAGCAGCCTTCCTCCTGAAGTAGCTTCCCGTTGCAATAGCCTTCTTGAAGTAGCTTCCCGTGCGATAGCCTTCTTGAAGTAGCTTGAAGTCCACCTTCTCCTCCGAGAAGAACCTTCTCCAATCCGCAGCCTCCAACCCTAGGAGTAGCAAGGAGAATACAAAGGATAAAAAGGAACAAGAAAGGAAATAGAAATTACAATACCGTTGTAAGCACAAGGCTTGATTTGCCTATATCAAGCGTATAGATCTCCTAACCAATGTGTATGACAATGTGATTGTAGTGGATAGGAGATACTAGCCTATAGGACACGAAATGGGAGCAATAGGAATGAATGGCAAGTGTAGGAATTGCTCTATTGCTCTAAAACAGATTGCAAGTGAGTATTCAAGCTCAAGTATAGCACAAGTATATCTTAGGTATATTTTGGTGTCCTAAGGCATGTCCTATTTATAGGAGTGGCCTATGGATACTTAAGGACGTTCTAGACAACTTCTAGGGGCTTCTAAGTGCTTAACTAGCCGTTAGATATAAGTTAGGTGCATTAATAACTGCTAGTTACTTTATTCTGCAGTTGCTGTCAGAGACCATCTCGGTCGACAATTTGTCGACCGAGATACCTACTCGGTCGAAGTTTTGTCGACCGACAGGCTCTCTGGATCAACGTTCATTTGCAACTGCCAACTACTTTGTCAGCTGTGTCTAACGGCTACTTGGGTCATTCTCGGTCGAGAAGTTTGTCGACCGAGAGTGTCTCGGTCGAGGAGTGTGGTCGACCGAGATTGACCCTGTTTTCAATCTTTTAATTAAACCACTAAGTATGTGTATGAGTGTGCATATGTGATCCTATTTGAAGGAGATGACTTATCTAAGTGTGGTGTTTAGCTAGGGATATCTAACGCTTGATTTACATGAAGTCTAAGTACTTGTACATTATATATTTGTACAAGTTTACAATTGATTTACATTGCATGACATTTACAAGCATTCAAGCGTATGGATTCCCTATAACTTTGTCATCACCTTGTTCCTGCACACTTAAGTAGCTCGTTAGATCAACAAGAATGAAATGTTTGTCATCATCGAAACAAAGGGATTTATTATAATGTCCAATTTATCCAACATCTGTCTGAGGAGGGTCCATTTCATAAGAAGAGCGGTGTGGATGTGATTTTGGATGAGGAGATTGAGAATGAGAAGCATGACTGTTTCATTTACTTCCTCTATTCCCTTTACAATCATGTCTTGTACCTACTCTTGTGACAATCCTCCTTTCTTGAAAAATTTACACTTTTGATTTGATGACCTAAAAGGGATCTTATACTAGCACCTTGCCCAACGGCCCCAACATTTCCAGTATACTCTAGAGTACCTAGTGCAGCCTCAATTCATCCCTTTGTCCTTCAGGGATGAACTTGCCTTCAATTCTTTTTTTTATAAATCTCCCGGTGATCACAATCAATAGTAATTGGTTATTAGAACATAACAATCAAGATAAAAAGTGAACATGCACTCTAATATTTAAATTTTACCATTTTTGCAGCTACCTCACCGGTTGTGGGGTTGGGTATTTCTCTAGAGAGACTCATCCTGCACCTATCTGCTCCTCATGGTGAAGTAACAATGTAAGAGTAGTAGAAGACTCAACAGACCCAGAAGTAGGATAATAAGAAGAAGACACTTTTACTCTCTTCTGTCAATGCCTTATGTAGCCACCTCGACCCAACTTGTGGTTATGTACATTATTTGCATGCCTTTCTTTTTTAGCATCATGTAACACCTAGTTGATATAAAACATACATCAATTATGTAATACATTGAATTCATATGATCATTCAAAAGAATGTATTTTAAAGGAGGATGCTTAATACCTTGAATTCAACAGTCTACCTCAAAGCAACAAACACTTCTCACACCTTCGGGTCAAGATAGGCCCATTGCTTAGTGGAGGGCTTCTTCTTCTTGGTGCTCATTATGTATTCTCTTGTTAAATTTGTCCTATAATTCCTCAATATCCTCCCACAATGTTGCATCACCTTTTTATGATGTAGTTTTTCATCTAGGTCAAATATTCTTTGCAAAAGTCCATATACTTAATGACATATTTTAAAAATATAATTCTAAAATTTCTTAAAAAATAGAATATTTCACAGTTATGTCCTTCCATATGAAGTCTCTCATGGACGGATCAAATTTATTCCAAGATTCTATTATTATATCCACTTTGCTATGAGAAATAACCCCTACATATTGCCTAAAAGAACTATAAATTCTTCCCAATAGGATTTCCTATTTCATCGAAAATCAATGGTCAACTTCAAACCTTTACCCCTTTATGCTACATACTTGTTCATCAAAGTGATGCCTCTTTTACATGCACAATCATGATGCTCTTGAGCAGACTCAACAAGATCCTTAGGATGCACTTTTTATCAAGAAACACATATAAGTGATAAAAAAATGTAACTTACATAATTGTGATAGAGAATGTAAAATGTACATTTATGTAATAAAACCATATAACTTATATCAAACTCATCCTCACAGTGCACATCATCACTATGCTCATCCTCACGTCGAGACGCCATCTAAAAAAATATCATACTTAAACTAGAAAAAGAATGAAATATAAGTGATAAATAATGTAAAATGTGCATGTAGCATATGAAACATATATAACTGTAATAAAGAAAGTAAAATGCACACCTAGAATTTTTAAAGCAAAATACATGCCTCTAAAATTGGTTGGATCTTTGACAAATTAATATTTGTCATTTGCAATTTCCACACATATATAAGTCAGTGTTAGCTTCAACATTTACACTTTGCAAAACAATTGAGAATGAACTGCATTACTCATACTTGTCATAATACTCTTTTTCATCTATAGGATCTGCAACGAACTACCTTTTCCCATGAAGAGCGACAGACCATTTTTCATTTGTAGGATCATCAACACAGAGTACTTGCTTTGCTTGGGATGCCATTATGAATGGTTCACCCTTCTCACCAATCTTTCAAAATTAACTAATGTGGAACCAAATTCATCCACTACAAATCCTTTGTTGTTATCAACCTAAATACACCTAAAGAGGAAAATCTAAACTAAGTGTTGTAATGTCCCATGTTTGAGACTTCAGATAAAATGATCTTAAAAGGAATGATTGAGTACTCATATCACCAAGGTGCACCTCCTTTACATGCACCCCATCACTAGGAACTCTAAATTTAAGCGTGCTCATCTTGGAATAGTACTAGGATGGGTGACTAGTTGGGAATTTGATCCCGACTTGTGAGTGAGTGAGGAAAAAGTGTGTAGTTAAGGCCACTGGTGGTCTTTGGGGCCAGTCATCATACATGAAACTCTACTAGAGACTTGGGAAGTGGGCTTGAGAGTTACAAATGGTATTAAAACCATAATTCCTACAGTGGGTGGGGCCCACATGGGCATGTGGCATGTTAGAGTTACAAATGGTATTAGAGCCATAATTCCTCTAGTGGGTGGAACACACATGGGCATGTGGCATGTCAGTTGTAACGACCTCGCCTACCAGTAACCCCCAATTAAGGGAGACCAAAAGGTCGGTGTCGTTATCCCAATTAACAGGATCAAAGGTTCGATAAATAATCAATAACAATTAACAAATTTTACTAACTAAACTAAAAACTGGCACAAAATAAAACTTTTCATACCTTTTTCAAAATTGAGATATCTACATCTATCCGCTTCAGGAGTGTACTCTAACTAATCCTCCTTAGTACTTTAACTCTTAATTAATTTCACATATGCCACTTTACTGTTTGTCCTTTTCAAGCTTGTACCTAAAACGTCGACAACCAAAACGTCGATCCGCAAGAAGCTGGTATGTGGGGTAAACAATAATCGTGCAACTATAATAATAAAGTAATCAGCCAAGTATCATTTAACACCCAAGATTATGTTTTTAAACCATACTACTCAATCCTTTCCTATCCCCTATCTCTGTGTTGTCCCTACAGTGGACTGAGATAGTACCTCTCTCTAGGTAGATCCTTATTAAACCCTGCATGATCCTACCTAACAGGTAGATCAATATCTAGGGTTGAGTTGCATGGCACTACCTACGAGTAGTCTAATCCCTGACTCAAAGTGACTTGATGGACCTATCCCATTGGTAGCCATATACTAAGTCATCCAATGACCTGATGGCCTACCCCATTGGTATCCATGTACTAGGTCAACCCATTACTACAGAGGGGACTAGGATCTGAGCTAGTAGGTACATCTCTTATGTGATAGTCATTTTCACATTATAATTTGCATGAATTAAATTCATCCAACAATTAATTCAAGCCACGATGTAAACATCGATAAAATCCTCAAAAAACTAATGTGGGATAATCATAAGTGTAACCACATACCTGTCAAGTTGATGTGAGACAGAAATAATCCAATCAACCAATAGGTAAGCAAGCATTCAATAAGATCCTGAAACAATTATAAAATTTCCTTTTATTACTCATGTCATTAAGATCTATTAAATCCATCTCTCTTCCTAGGGTTTCTAGTCCACTTTTATGATTTCCATTGCAATTAGGGTTTCCCCTCATCTTTTACTATTTTAACGCAATTGATCACAAACCCTAATTATCTCAACATCTAATCCTCGTTTTCAGATTTCAGGCATAATTAATCATTAAATAAGTCCATTAAGCCTCTTTTTATTAAAGCTAACATTTTTATCCTCTTTAACCCATGGCAAAGTCATTATGCTCGTTTATCATCAATTCGTAGTTCATTATGTTCTAATACTCATATGAACGTTATTTATCATTAATTCTACCTTGATTCATTCAAAAAACCTAATTTCTATATTAAGTTTATTTATCCACAAATTAGGAACTTTAATGCTCGAAATAGCTTATAACCATGGAAACTCAGTTCTATACACGAAATAAAATAATTAAAGCCATTAGTAGTCCTAATTACCAACATTAGGGTTTCAAGGCCCATTAAAGCCTATTTATGCACCTAAACTCTAAATTAACTAATTATGCGAAAAATTCATCTTTTTTGATCTTAATGTTTTTCTTTATGATTAACAAGTTAATATCAACTTTAACCATCAATTAAACCCTACTAATCACATTAATCATATCCAAATAGGGTTTCTTAATCACTGCTACACTAAAGTTAACAACTTCCATTACTTTTCGAATTACAAGAGAAATTAGCTTCTAAATATATTTTTTTTAGATTCCCCTCGTTTTTTTGAGAAAAATTCATGTATAAACTTTTGTCATCTGAGATATTATTAAAGAGTTATGATTTTAGCAAAAATGACTTACTTTAGGCCAATCAGAAGCCGCCACGTCACCCGGTTCCCATGCAATGCGCGTTGGTTTGAAAACACAGTCAATTGACTATTTTTCCCTTGGTAAGATAAATGCCCCTTTAGCCCGCGGAGGGGCATAACGGTCCAATGGGCCGCTCATCTCCTTCCTCTGCGTGCCCTACGCAGCCGCTACAGTAAGGGAGCTGGTGCGGCCCAGTCGCCCCTCCCTAGGCCTCGTCGGACACTGGGGACCCTTCCACTGCCTTTGACGTGCTCTCATGCTTGCGGTGCACCACCGGTTTGTGACCAAGATGGCCGGGTACATCTTTCCAAGCTTCCGATCTGTAGCCTGTCGGAGGTCTGTCCTTCCTTCCTGGGGTTCGAGGATCGCCACTGATAATTTCCCTAACTCTGCCTCCTTTCTCCGCGCTTGGGGGGCTACCAGCTCACGACCAAAGTGGCTGGGTTGGGGGTGGCAGACCTACAACCCATGACCGTTGTTGCAGCCGTGCAGCTACTGCTGTGCCAAGGTTGGGGTAGGGCTACGATGTCGAAGCCTCTTCCCAGTATTGTGGGGTATCCACCCATCAACTCAACCCCACACGATCTCTCGTTGCTTAGGGGATAGAACCATTCACAAAGGTTAGGGTTTGAACGGGTGCATGGTTGGAGAAGAGGGTAGAGAAATGTGGGGTTCACCTTCCCTTAGAACCAGGGCTCTACCCCTTATATAGGGGTGAGAAACAAAGCCCTAGGTTGGCTTATTCATGACTCAAAAAGTCCTTTTCCAAAAAGGAATCATATTCCTTCAAGGAGAAGTAATCCTTCTCTCTCTTCTTTATCCTTTTGATAATCCTTTTTTTTCTTTAATTACTAGGATTTCGAAAGTCCTTTCTCCTAGTCTCTCTTATGCTTGACTTTTACTCCATAAGCACGAAATTATAGTTTCCTTTAGTAGAAAACATCACCCTTTTAATAATGCCATGAAATTCATTCATTAAACATCACATTATCCTCTTATTTTGCAATTTGGTTATTTTCTCTTTCTTTCCTCTTTATTGGGTCTCCTTGGATCCCAAGAAACTCTATTATTTCGAAATTCTTTTTATTGGATACTCATTATCCTTCTAGATGCATCTAAATGCATTATTCTTCCTTATCTCTCATTATCTTGTTTATTTCTTATTAAAATAGTTCTTTTTGAGGATTTCTCTTTATTTCTCTTTTATTTTCCTCATTGGTATTCCTTTTAACATTAGGAATCCTTGGGATACGAAATTCCACCAAGGATAACTCCATTATACCTCTTTTCACTTATTTTCCACATTTCATCATGGTTTTCAATATCTTTCTTCATAACGAAATACTTAATTGATCTTTTCCTTTCTTGTTGCATTTTCTTTGCTCCTTTGGATTCCTTGGGACCCAAGGAACCCAAGAGGCACGAAATCCACCTTTGGATTATATTATTTTTCCTTCTAGAGGTTTCCACACCTTTCTTTTCTCAAAAACTCAATTATTCATTTACTAATTGAATTTCCTTGTTATTGGGCCCAATAGCCAATAAAGCCCACAACACAATCATCAAGGATATTGTAAACAAAATCTATTTATTCAATCAAAAGACATCATTATTTGTTCATTTGTCTTTATTATGAGAAATTACATTTCTCACCAAATGAACCCAAAAATTGGGGTTGTAACATCAGTCTTGAGTCGTGCGTCCAGGAATGTTGGAAAAACATGTCCATGGTGATGTAGCCACCCTTGTGTCGGTAGTTGTGATTGGGAGTGTGTTGTCCATGGGCCATTTTGGTCTACACTGCCATGGGAAAATATTAATATGCCATGTAGTTGAGCCTTGATAAGAATGTCAAGAGTCTAAGTGGGGGAGTTTGTAACGTCCCATGAGTTGCAACCTCAGATAAAAAAATCTTAAAAGGAATGATTGAACTACTCAAATCACCAAGGTGCACCTCCTTTTTAGGGATCCTATCACTAAGAGCTCTTAAGTTAAGCCTGCTCAGCTTGGAGTAGTACTAGGATGGGCGACCAGTCGAGAAGTTGAACCTGGCTTGTGCGTGAGTGAGGACAAAACACACAATTAAGGCTAGTGGTGGTTTGTGGGGCCATTTGCCATTCTTGAAACTCTACTAGAGCCTTGGGCAGTGGGCTCAGGAGTTAAATGTGCAAGCATACTCCCATATGTCTTTAATGACACAATAACAAGGAATTTTAGCTTCATGTTGTCTCTTATCCTTCAAACTAGAAAATTATAATGAATATGCTTGAATGGTGACAACAATATTTTTGATGACACTCTTATAATCTTGATGTTTTGTGTAATATGAAAATCCATTTATACCAAACCTTCATAAGACCAACATTCCTTTTTGGTTTAAAGGTGAGCCATTTAATATTTTTAGCAACATTATTTGGTGTTTGAGATAGTTGACGGAAGACACTTCAAACCCCTAATAAATGTCCTATCATGCTCTTTAGAAAGCTACCTTTAACTTACTCAAGGATATTTTGTCTTGATAAAATAGGTGTGTTTGGTGATACAAATGCCCACTCTGTCAATGTTGCATAAAACATACAAGTTTGCTTGTTTCCATAGATCATGACTAATTACTTCCACTCGTGCTCGTAAAGTCCTTTTTCATGAATAAGCATCAATGTTCTTTTCATTGGTAGGAGCTTCATTACAACTCATAAAGTCAATGTAAAAGTCCATAACCTGTTTATCCATATAACACTAAAAAATACTCCCTTCAACTCGATAATGGTTTCAAACATCACCTTTAAAAACACTTTTGTACTGTTGAAAATGTTATATTAGTATATATGTTTTATGTGTTGTATTATTTTGTGTGTGTTTTTATGAGTTGTGTTGTGTTGTGTGTTTATTATGTTCTTCGGACTTGTATTGTATTTAGCTTTTCTTTTATCCCATATTACATAGTTCTATTTCTTACTTACTCTCTTGTCCTATAAAAGAGAGTGCATTGTGTTTGTTTTAAACATATGAAATTAAAGGTTTTATTCTAAATGGTATGATATGTGTTCGATACCCCTTAATCCTAAGTCCTCCCTCCCCTCTCTCCATCCTATAACCACCCACTCTTTCCCCACCACCATAACAACCAACAGCCATCAACCTCCACCACCTCCACCACCTTCCACACCTCCACCACTCATCGAAGTCCATTACCTCTAACCTCCATCACCTCCACCACCTTCCCCAACTTCCACCACCCCCATTGACCTCTCATTTTCATTAACCTCCAACCCCATCAACCTCCAACACCCCGTCAACCTCCACCCCATCTAGATCCACCCAATTGACCTCTTCCCATCATCCTCCACCCCTCATTGACCCACATTGCATCTGTCTCCACCCTATCTACCTCAAACCCATATACATTTCCCATCACCCTCCATACCATTGACCTCCACCCTATTGACCAATACTCAGCACCCTCCACCCTCATCAACCCACATCTCAACAACCTCCACCCTGTCGACCTCTCTTAATATCTTCCATATAGTTTTTTAGCATGTTGAAAATCTAAAAGTAGCACCCTTTTTATTTGTCTATGCCACATGGTGGATTAGATCTCACACCCTACCGGTGTAGGTTTTCCTTCTTCTCTCTACTGCCCATGTGCAAGTTTCTCATATCTACTGATCCAGATCTACTACTTTATATTCCCCCCATGCAGGTTTCTTAGATCTATTGATCCTGATCTACTTCTGAACTCTACTCCCTCTATGAGATTTCTCATATCTACTGATCCAAATATTCTATTACTATAGCTACTACATCATTCCTGTACACGTTATCACTCTAGATTCTATGTCAACTACAAATCCTCCTTGGTCTTTATGTGTTATGAGTGTGAAATTTGATGGATCAAACTATCATATTTGGTCAGTGTCTTTTGAACTATATGTCAAATCCCAAGGGAGCTATTCTGATATTTCTATTTATACTAAGATCCCTCCTGATGCTACCACTTATGACAAAGCCAAGCAAGCCTACGATTAATGGTCCAAAGATGACTTTGGAGTTATGACATGAATGGTAAATAGTGCTAAATCAAAGATCAGTCACTCTCTCTTTCATCTTGAGAATGTCAAAGCTATGTGGGATCAACTATCACATGTGTACTATCACCATCATAACCCAAAAAAAGGTCTTTGAAATCTTCAAAATTTTGGCAAAAAGAAGGAGTATTTGACTGATGGATCTATTGAATACTACTACAACTAATGTCCACACTCTGGGATGACTATGAAGTAGATCATCCCCTTTCTTGCAACATCAAATAAGTTCAACGATAGTGCAACATACTTTAGTTGGTCTAGTTCTTAGATGGACTTTGTCCTACTTTCTCTTAAGTTTTTTCCCAACTCTTATCTAGAGATTCCTTACCTAAACTAAGGGTGTTCTCAAGCACGTTCAATACCTTCCTTCTATGTCTTTTCTACCTACTATTTCTTCTGATCACTCAGTCTGTGTTGTCCTCTCCTATGACTCTAGTTGAGGATGTAGACGTGGTCGCGATGGTTGTGCTTCTGGTACTCCTAGATGTTGTCCTCCTCCTGGACCTGGATGAGGTCAACCTCAACCTCCTACTGCCATCCACTTCTACAACTTTTATGGGTGAATGAACCACAATGAGGACTATTTCTAGGTAAACATGGCACACCTTCTTGGGCAAATAAGGTCTCTTTAGGTGCCTATGAAGATTCAAATTCTACTGACTCAAGTTTTACTTATCCCACGGTTGAGTGGATTCACTCATAGTTTGAAAAACTCCTTCAGGCTCGTCCATCCTCACAAAGACCTTATCAAGACAGAATTTCTTTTGCTTTACTTGCTTCCCCTACTACTTATGGTAAAAATAAATGGGCCATTAACTTAGGAGCATCGACTCATATTTTTGGTTGTTCTGAACTTTTTACTGTCTTACTAAAAACTACCAGAGTCCCTTCTGTGATAGTAGTGGATGGGACTCAATCTATAGTATATGGTAAAGACAATATATCTCTATCTGAAAATTTGCCTTTGAATCTGTCTTATATATGCCAAGATTTCCACTTAATCTATTATATGTCTGTATAACTATGAAGAGACTTCAATACTCAATCACTTTTGATCCCAAGGGTTGTGTGTTTTAGGATCTCTGAATGAGGATGAGGATTGGCTCGAGCCATGAAGGACATGATAGAGTGTACTACCTGAATTTTCTACAATTTGATGTTGCTCTACTAGCATCTTCTATGACTACTCTGTAATGGCACTACCATCTGGAACATCCTTTTGCTGCAAAACTGTGATGTCTATTTCCTGTTATTCTTAATAAACAATTTTTGTGTTGATCCTGCCAATTTTGAAAACAAACTCGAGCTATTTTTCATAAGAAGAAAGATATTGGTTCTAAAATTCTATTTATTTTTATCCATGTTGATATCTGGGGAAAGTTGCTCTGTTATTAGCTTGTTTGCCTTTTTCTATTTTATGACTTTTATTGATGACTATTCTAGGGAAAATTGGTTGTTTCTTTTAAAGGATTGTAGTAATCTTTTAAACACTATCACCACCTTTTTCACTGATATCCAAACCAAATTCAATACAACAGTTGCCTTGGAACTTATTCAACAATTTTTGATCTCTTTTGTACTGATCGGGGTACCATTCATCAAACTTCCTTCTCTTACACACCACACTAGATGGTGTGGCTGAGAGGAATAATTACCATGTTCTTAAAGTAGCACACACCATTCTCATTCACTATTATGTTCCTAAACATTTATGTCCTGAAGTTGTTTCTACAATGTGCTGCTTAATTAATCGTATGCCTTCTTTGTGTTGCATAATCAAGTACCTTCTCTCATTTGCATCTAGATGCACCTTTGTATCATGTACCTCCTTGCATCTTTGACAACATGTGCTTTGTTGAGAATATCTTCCATGGGATTTCTAAACTTGACCCCCGCTCCACTAAATGTGTTATTCTAGGATATTCACAACCTCAAAAAGGATATCAATGTTATGATCCTACCAAACGAAAATGGTTTGCTAGTGCGGATGTTTTCCTTTTGGAACACATGTTGTACTAATTTGAACAAGGGGTCTGCTTTACTAGTTATCCATTGGATCCTACTTCTCTATCTGAGGTGGTAGAACATGATCACACTAACATAATTGAAGAGGTGTCCACAAGAAGACCCAAGGTTACAGTCCCCTGTATGGCCCCTAAACAACCATTTCCTCCCTCATTGGCATATCACAACACCTACTAGGTATTCTTTGAGATACATCTTCCTATTAGTCAATGGAAAGGCATTCGTTCCTGCAATCAACATCCAATTAGTAATTTTTGCTCTTCCACTAGTATTGTTGCTACATTTACTTGTTTTACTACTACCCTTTCTGCTACTTCCGTACCAAAGAATGTTACGCAAGCTCTTCAACATCATGTCTGGAGTCACACTCTAGAAACTAAAATGATAGCCCCTCGAGATCGCAAATCCTGGGATCTTGTTGATCATCCTAATAATTGTCTACCGGTTAGCCGTCAACCGGATCTTTACTGTCAAACATTAACCAGATGGTTTGGTTGAATGACTGAAGGCCTGACTAGTAGCAAAAGATTACACTCAAGCCTATGGGATTGACTACTTCGAAAATTTTTCTCTTGTTTCCATAATCAATTCTATAAGAGTGTGTATATCAATTGTTGTGAATAAAGATTGGCCCCTTTTTCAACTTGATGTTAAAAATACCTTCCCATATGGTAACTTACATGAGGAAGTCTACATGGAGAAACTTCCTAGTTTCATTATTCAGGAGGAGTTTCATAAGTATGCCGACTAACAACACCCATGGGCATGGTTAGATAAATTGAGTCAAATACTTTTCAAGTTTCAATTTTGACACTCACATTTAGACCATTCTATTTTTATTAAAAAGATGATTTCTTGGATTCTTATTATTATTGTTTATGTAGATGATATAATTATGTCAGATAGTGATTCTGAAGGTATTGATGCTACCAAAAGATATCTAGAACAACACTTCAATACTAAAGATCTTGGTAAACTCGGATACTTCTTAGGAATGGAAATTTCAAGATCTTCATCTCTTTTTTGTATTTCACAGTGCAAATACATTCTAGACCTACTCATGAAAAAGGGAATGCTTGGTACTAAAACTCCTATTACTCCTTTGGATCGCAATACTAGTTGGGATGATGAATCTTCACCATCCATCCTGATAACCACCAATATAGAAGATTGGTTGGTAAACCTATTATCTTATTGAGACTAGAGATGATATTACTACTGTCATCATACTTGTAAATAGGTTATATAGATAAACCTTAACAATGTTATTGGGATTGTAAGAAGGCGGGATCACGCCCTTACTAAAGATTTGAAGAATAAAACATTCATTCCAAACACACTCAAAGGTATGCTGGAATAGGTATAACATTTTCAAATTTCAATAAATGGTATTCAAAACAACCAAAGTATAGCAGTGGAATAAAAATGCTGACTATATTCACTTTATCACAAGTTTATTACAAAAGTACATCATAATATCCCGTAAGGGTATACATTTATGATACAACATAAGGATCTAAGTAGAGGGAAATCTAAACCATATCAAGATTGTCTCCAAGCTTTAACTCCTTAAGCTAAGTCGAAGTCTTCATGCCATATCATCCAAGTCCTTCACCTAGGGTTGGAAGCATACCCCAATAAGAAGAGCAAATAGATGACATCAGCAAAGGCCGGTATGTGCATATTAAATAGGAAATTGAGCAATATATGGAATAAAGGGCATCAAATATAAAAGGCTTCCCATAGAAAGGATAAGGACCACCCAAATGGGTATCAAGAGAAAAGGAATTGAACGCTTATGATAACAAAAGAATACTTGCCATTAATAAAACATAAAGAGTGTGCCACACAAGCACATGTAAAGAATTAGGGCACACACCCCATATCATCAACATGCATGCTTGTGAGATAAGCATAGCCCTAGAACAATATAAACACAAAGGCGGCCAAGTCTCATAAACTTGAAACCTGATAGAGAAAGGAATACTTCCAATCTCCCAAATTTATAAAATATGGGCCAAGAATCACACATCTTGCCTTGGGTATGAGGTTCCTTTCCATCCCAAAAGAGTAGGAAATATCACATCTGCTCAGTAGGAAATAACACATCTGCCACAAAAACCAATGCAATTACACTACTCTAGTACTACTAAATCACATAGCATGTTAAATGTAGAGGCAAGTAGAAAGTATAGTCAGAATATATAAACTAGTCACCACATAAGAGACCAACATATACATCCACCTCATAAGTGGGCACAAGACATCACATGCCATATTTTAGAGTTCCATCATGAACAAAGCATAAGATAAGAGTTCAAAAGAATATACATGATCACATAATCAATATCAAATAAGGTAGTTCAAACGAACCATGATTTTCAAAAGAAAAGACATTGTGTATAGGCTAATGTCCATAGGATAAAGAGAATGAATGAGCATAGGTGAATTTCTCAACATAGAAGAATAGGGGATGCATCATACCTCAACTTTAGAGTTTGAGTAGTCCAAGTCAAGCCTAGGCCTCAAAAGAACCTCTAAGGAAGGTGGACAGGTCCAATAAGTAAGGTTCCTAAGCTTAGAGAGGCTGGTTTCTCCAACAAAGCTCTTATCTCGAGCAAGAATCACCTTCTCCACTTTAGAGGTGAAAAACCCTAACAAAAGAGCATGGAGATGGGGTGTTTAAGGGCTCTAGGTGGGGTTTCACCATGGAAGACCAGGGTTATGACCTAGAGGAAGGTAGAAGGAAGATTAAAAACATGAAAATAGGGAAGGAAAGGAGAAAACTTACTAGTTTTGGCTGAAATAACCAAGGAAGAGCTTTAGAAACCCTAAATAGAGAAAATTTGGAACCCTAGCAGCCTTCTTCACCAAGGTAGGCACCTTCTTTTACCTTGGGAAAACACCTTCATGGAAAAACAAGTAGGATTTATGCTCTAAGGTAGAGGAAATAAAGAAGAGCAAGAGTTTTCGAATTTGGAGTTGGGAAGGGGTAGATATCGCTATGTAAAGAAAGAGGTCAAATATGAGGTGTCTATGAGACTTTCCATGTGTCATGTATAAGGGTGTCCATGGACATGCAATCCTTTATGTATAAGGAAGAATTCAAGCCTGAGGTTTCAAGTTATTTTCCATGTTTCCAATGTTAAGGGTGTCTATGTACATGCAACCCTTTATGGATAAGGAAGAAGTCAAGCATGAGGTGTCCATGGACCTTTCCATGTGTCCTTAGCCTACGGATTTCATGGCCATGCAAGAGGAAAGCTCATAGAGGCTTCTTGAATATCAAATGTCAATTTATGGACACTTATAGGCCATCCCAACCGACCTCCAATCAAAGAAATAACCCCATTGGTTGATAGCTGCTAAAGATAAGCTCATTTATAAAGAGAGTAATCCCTAATATGCCCTTGGAAAGAAACACCTTCAAACCAAGGTGCAACTAGGTGCCCTATGGTTCAAAAACTCGATAATGGTAAGGGAATATATAAGGATTATAATGAATGTGAAAATTTGCAAAAACAACCTCCCAATTGGGTAAATTGTAGAAAAATCCAGAGTGTACCTAAAATTGCATAACTTGCATAAACAACATCCAAATTGGACCAAACTTCATCCACGAGTTATCTTTGATGTGTTGAATGTTAATTTACCATTATTTCCATATTTTGAAGTTATATAATCACATTATTCACTACTTATGCCTTTTACTCATTTTCTCTCTCCTAAACTTATTCCTAATATTTCAAGGTAGTCCAAATTAGATGAAATTTGACATGTAGGCTAATTTTGATATGTAGATTTTGAATTTGAAGTTTGTTTCCACTTTTGAGACTTCTTTTTATGAGATATGTCATATGGCCCATTAACGGCCCATTATCTAAATTATTTATCCAATTAAGTTACTTATCTTCATATTACCACCAAAATGAGTTATGTGGCATATAATGTATCCATTATAAACCTAAGGTTAATGTTAGAACATTAGGTTATATTAAGGTGGTCTATACATGCATTATCTCATTGGGGTTATATTAAACATCTATTTAGGTCTAACCTTCAACCTTGTTTGGCTAAGTCCAAAATGTCAACTTCCAGGGTAGGGTCCAAGATCTAGTATGTTACAGGGATGTTGTCTGCCATATCCTTAAA
The DNA here is from genome assembly GCA_963693085.1 of Alisma plantago-aquatica. Lineage (NCBI taxonomy): Eukaryota > Viridiplantae > Streptophyta > Magnoliopsida > Alismatales > Alismataceae > Alisma > Alisma plantago-aquatica. Next base: position 1,214,800,070 of record OY856412.1, read on the forward strand.
TATCTAAAATCTTCTCTAGGGAAAGGATTGCAGTATCGAAGACTTGGGTACTGTAAACTCATTGAATATTCTAATTCTAATTATGTAAGACCCCTGACCTGAGTTTTGGGGTAACCCTATTTGATTTGGCTTAATAATGTACTTAGAACCTTGCTATAATCTTTTGAGATGTAATTAGGTCTTGTGAAGATCTTAAGTTTCAAGTTTGAGCTTGTATGGCTGAAGTTTGTGCTTTCTATGCTAGTTTTAGTGCAAATTGCAATTTACCACCTCTTGAGTGTTCTCTCTCTTTCTTGACATCATCTAGAGGAAAGATAAAGGAGAGGTCACCTTGTTTGAGCCTTGGTTGTGTTGAGTGCCTTGACCATGTGTGTTGGTTGTGTTGTCTCGACTTTGATTCACGACCAAGGTTGGTTTTGGAGGGTGTCCTAGTCGAGACACCTCCTCTAGGTGTTGGGGGTCACGACCTAGGTAGCCTAGGGTGGTCTTGGGTCGAGATGGTTGCCCTAGTATAGGTTGTCTCGACCTAGGGATAGTAGTAGGATCGTGTCTCGACCAAGAGGTTATGCTAGGTAGTGGTGTCGTGACCATGGGAGGTACACCCTGGAAGGGTCACAACCGCAACCATGTGGGTTGACAAGGTGGTCAAGAAACTACCTAGAGTGTATCACCATGTCTTGCATGTCATGATTAAGTGATTTCATGTTGGCCTTTTGAGTGGACAAGTGTCCCTTAGTATGTTGACACCTCACCCCTTTCTCTCTATCTCATCTGCCATATATATAACCCCTTACCTCTTCTTTCTTGCAACCTTTTCGGAAATATATCTTATTCCTTCTTCTTTGCTTGTTCTTGGAGCTTGGTGGAGAAAGAATGTTCGTCCTTGGATCTTGGGGGATCAATATCCTCTTGCATGTGGGGGTGGTGATGATCTGAGCTCATCTTCCATCCTTGGTAAGTGTTTGTCTTCTAAGTTGATGTTTATTTTGGTCTCCTACCTTCATCTTCATCTCTTTACTCAGCCCTAAACCATGGTTCTTCCATTTGTGGTTGTTTTGGCAGAGAAAATCCTCATCACAAGGGTCATAGACCATGTTTTGACAAGGCAAACCCAAGTGTGAAGAGGATTTTTCCGCTCTTTCTCCCTTTCTCTTTTGGTTTGGCCAGCTAGCTTTGACCTTGGTGTCTTATCCTTCTTGAGGTTCTCTTTTGGCTGTGAGTGGAGCTTTTGGTGATGCTTCTTCAACTCTTGGATCGTGTGCTTGGATATCTTGATCTTAGAGTTTGGAGCTCTTGGTGGTGATCATCTTTAGGCAGGTTATATAACACTAAACCTACTCTATTATTACACTTCTTTATGATTTTTATTACTGTCTTCTCTCTATAGATTGCTTCCTTATCATGCTTGTACTTAGTGGTAATCTCTAGAGCTTGTTTGGTTGAGATACTTTTCTTGGTTAGGGAGGAATCTGAAACCCTGATCTATGTGTACCTGATTTAGTAGATGATGAGTTGTGGAGGTTCTTCTCTAAGTTTTGCCCCTGGTCTTGCTCTTGTGCATAGTGTTCAAATACCTAGAAGTTGAATAGATGTTATGTTATGTGTTGGTTACCCTGAGAATGGTTTTCCCTTCTTTGGTAGAGGTTCTTTCTTGGTGATTTCTTGACCCATGATTTAGGAATTGGTGATTAGTTGCTTGAGTTTTCCTTCATGGTGACCTTGGTTCTTCCCTTGGTTCTAGTTCTATTCTGAGACCTAGATGGTGCATCTTGGTGTGATCATGACACTTCCCTCTTGGTGGTAGAGACCTTGATAGCTTTGGGTTGAGATGCTTCCTTATGGTTGAGTTTGACCTGGCGGTGTTAAGTCAAGGCTTTTGGTGTTAAGTGGTCTAGTCACCCATGGTGTTGGTGCCTTGTTCATGCCCTACTTGAGTTGAGACCCACCTTAGAGTGTTGGGTCACGACCATGATGGTCTTGGGTTGCAAAATGGGTGGAGATCGAGATATTTTTTGGAACCCTAACCCTAACTGTCGCGGGTGCGACATGACTTAGAGGGTGGAGGTCGCGACATGTTGGTGGATGGTTGAGACACAGGAGTGTTGTGGTCATGACATGGACTATGATGGGTGGTTTCCACCTATGTGGTTATGTGGTCAATATAGGGTGATGGTAGGTAGATGAGAAGCACATGTAACACTTAATGATATTCATATATGAATGATACATAAGGCATAAATATAATGATGTTTAGAATGTTATCTAATCAACTCTAATGATGTTTCCTAATCCTTATACACTCTAAGATGATGGAGGGTGATGGTTCTAGGGTTGATGGTTGAACCTAGTCTTATAAACTCTAATCGGCTAAGAAGCCCTAAGCTTAATAATGTGTAATGAGACTTACTTGTTTATCTCTCTCATGGAATGGTTATGATGTTATGTGGTTATATATATTATTTATGAACTTCTAACCATGTAGGTGTTATCAGTCTGATAATCATAGATAATATATTCTATGGTGATTAAACATAATACTGATCGAATGAGCCTTCAAGAGGCATGTTGAAACACTTGTGATACAAGAATGATGAGTTGAGGGGTTTATATCCCATAGCATGTGACTTTGGTATTGATGATGTGATGAATGGAAATGATACAAGCATCATGTGGTGATAATGTGACAAGTCCACACCCTATACATTTATCTTTACTAAAGTGTACTATGCCCTTATCTTTGTAGAGTTTGTTATGACTTTATACGTTGTAACTTTATTGATGTTAAAAGGCTTTTAAATAGACTTAACTAATCAAGTGGAACCTGAACATGTAGTTCTGCCCTGTTCCATAGAACCATCTCAGTGTCAGCACTTGTTGGATGGTGAAATGGGCTTTCCTAAGAGGAATCTTAGAGTCATATATTGTTGAGTATATGCATTCATAGGATTGGTTGTGGGCCATAGCCTGGCAGGAGTGCGGCTGCAGGCCGTAGCTCAGTGATATGTTTCTTATGTGGTTTCATAGGATTAGTTGTGGGCCATACCCTAGTAGGAGTGCGGCTACATGCTGTAGCTCAGTTTCACTAGTGTTGTAACCTATATCAAGGTGGGATAGGACTTTTACTGTTTGACAATATGTCACAGGTTGCAGTTGACTGGTATGTCTTTATTGTGTACTGGTGTACTGACCATGAGGTTTGGTGAGGTTGTGGATTCTGGTTTTTCCATAGACCTTTTATGGAACCAATTTCAACTTAGTAGTGATCAATTGGATTTGGGTGGTATGACTCAAATCCTTGGGGCATAATAAAATACATAATCAGCCATGTAGTGTCCTTACTTAGGATCAAATACAAAAACTTTAGATGAGCCTTGCTTGCTTTTATACAATGTAGTTGGTAGTGAATATACATGTTCTTCATATTCCTTTTGAAATGTTAGATGACAACAAATGTCTTGTTGATATCATTAGTTGATTCTGCTTATAATAGTTGTAGCTTTACTTTTGTCTTTATTTATCTTACCTGTGTTAATAATAGTGTTGGTGGAGAGTTATATCTCTTACTGAGATTTAGAATCTCACCCCATGGGTTTCCCCCATCTTTTAGGTGGATGTGCACGAGAAGGTAGAGATCATGAGGCGGAGGTAGAGCAGTAGCAAGGAGGACAGTAGCTGCTAAGGTTGGGAATGTTGCTTGTGGTCCTTTTGTTGATAGAGTCTTAGAGTCATCCCTATATACTCAGGTCTTGGGGGAGTTACTTATGTTTTGAGATGGTGTTATTGATACGAGTTTTTGGTTTATGCACCCTTGTTGTATATAGTTGGTTGTTGTACATGTTTATGTAAATGAATAGATATCACATGTGATAGGTAGACTATTATGGACGTGTTGTAAATAATGGTGCTTGATAATATATAATTCATATGGCAAGTTTTTAGACCATCATGTAATAAGTTTCTTGATGTTGGTTCTTATTGTAATTGGTTTTAATTTTTAGTGTTTTTTTTGTAATCCACTTGTTTAGTTTTGTTTCCGGCATTTACTTTGGAGTTATCGTGTTGTTTGTGGTGTGGGGCATCATAGTAAGTTTGGAATTAGAGCTTTAGGTTCACTGAGTCTATAGGGACCTAGGACTAGGGTTTGTGTCTATTCTTGTGTCCTCCAGTATGTCTTATAGTGACTTATGCTTATGCAGAAAAAGAAGAAAAGCTTACAGATGCATGGACAACATGAAGAACACGCTACTGAGAGCAGTGTTGTTGCACCAGGTGGTGGTGTAAGGAAACAGGTGCAAGAAGATCGAGCGCCTAAGGGTCCCCAGTTTGACCCAACCATGCTTGAAAACCCTACCTTTTCATCTCTTTTTGGGTAGTTCAGGGCTACTATGACGCATATGGAGGATAGAATACCCACACCTCAGCCTAAGCCACTGGATCCCAATGCAGAATCTTTGAGTACTGGGAAGACTTTTGAGTGGCTTTTCCATGTTGGGGCAGTGGAGTATGATGGGATGGCTGATCTAATGGATGTTGATCTATGGCTTAATGAGCTCGAGAAAGACTTTAAGATCCTTAGCATCCCAGAGGAAGATAAGGTGAAGCATGTGGCGTATCTTCTGAAGGAGGGTGTTGGCCATTGGCGGGCCATAGAAGAGGAGAAGAGGACTGGAGTGGCTATTGGATGGGAGGAGTTTCAACATGAGTTCTTCAGTCGATACTATCTGTAACATCCCTGACCTGGGTTATATATACTAACCCTAGGTTTTTTGCATAACAAAGATAATTAGATGCTTTCTCTTATCTGTTGAAAAGTAATTAAGGTTTTGAGGAACTTATATTTCAATTTCAGTCCTTTTTTAATAATGTTGAAACATTGTTTTGTTACTTTTGGATTAAAGTGCAAATTACCCAAGAAGAGGGGTTAACTTCAAAATTGCACATGCTAAAATGTTCCTATGATGTTGAGACATTAAAATAAGGAATATGATGTAGTGGTAAGGTTTCCACAAGCTTGAGCACCAAGATATAGCTTGTAGAGCAATCCTTGTGCATTAAAACCTAGTTTTGGAGTAATGTGCAATTTACCCAAAACCTAGGGTTCAACACGCAAAATATCACCTCTAGAGGGTCTCTCATGTTTCTTGGCATCAATTAGAACAAAGAAAATGAGAGGGGCGCCTCATTTGAATTATCTTGGAGGAGAGAGAATCTTGATATAGAAATAATCAAGATTTAAGCACAAAGGGCTCTTTAATATAATTTAATGCAAAAAGAAATAAATTAATTGATAAGCCCTTCAACCAAAAGTTGAAGGATGTGTTTGTAATAGTTTGGACGAGCTTGTTCCATGCTTGAGCACAAAAGGATCTTGTTTGAGTGGAAGCCATTCACATTAATATAATATAAAGCATTATCCACTAAAAAGATGGATATTAACACATAACTCCTTAAGATGCTTAGTTCCTTTTCCTCTAAACATTGGATAATGGAGAGGCTTTTCCTGAAAATAAAAGGTGGCCACGTAGCCAAGTAATGTAGGAGGTTTTTGTGGAAATTAGTTGGAACTAAAGTAAGATACCCATCTTTTTACAGTTCTCTAAAAACCCATATACATATCTCTTATGTATATCTTTCCCAAAATACATAACAATTGTTTCCTTAGTTTCCTCTTCTCATCACTTTGCTTTGGCCGACCACGGAAGAGCTCTACAGCAGAGGGAGGATGACCAAACATGTTGGTAAGTTTGGATCATCATCTACCTCGAATTCATGGTGGAAATCCTAAAACAAAGCTTTATTCATGGTTTTCTTCACACGATTTCCATTTCTAGCCACCTTGTTCATCCAAAGAGTGAAGGACGGACCTTGGACAACTGCTCGAGCTAAAACCACCATTAAAGTCATGGAGCTTGGAGCTCTGGATCAGCTCTAGAGGCGGGTTTTATAACTCTAACCATTAAGCATTAGTATTGCACTCCTTTCCATGAGAATTGTTGTTTGCTTTTTTTCCTTGAATACTCTTGTGAGTTCTTGCTATAACTTCCGTGAAGAACAACACCTGTTCTTGGATGAACAGAGGTAGACAAAGGTGACATCATCCTAGATAAATATCTAAAAATCACTTTACCAAACGGTTTGCCTTTGTTGCTCAAACGGTTTCCCAAACTGTTTGGGAGCAAACGGTTTCCCAAACCGTTTGGGAGCAAACGGTTTCAAACCGTTTGAATGCAAACGGTTTCACCTAAACCGCATAGAAGCAATTGGTCCAAGACCGATTGGTGGCTTTGACCAAGCATTGACCATTTGGAGACCGGTTGAGAGTAATGTAGGTCAATAATCCATCAATAATTATCAATTAATCCCAATTGGTTCACCAATTGAAGGCCTAACAATCATCAAAACCCTAATCGGGTTGAGTGCTGATTTTCATGAGTGGTTAAGTTGGAAGTTTGGGTTGAGTGACCCAAACGTTTTCAAAACCGTTTGGGGATCACCCAAACGGTATCAATACCGTTTGGTGACCACTCAAGACCGTTTGAAGGTCTAGGGTTAGGCATGGTTGACCAATTGAAGATCCAAAGGTATCAAGTTGATGAATAATCAATTGCTAATTTGGTGACCAATCCTAAGATCCAAACCCTAAATGAATGACATGGTTTTTGATGAAATGATGGGAAAACGGTCTCAAGACCTTTTGGAGGTCATCCAAACGATCCCAAGACCGTTTGAGGTCAGGTCATGTCCAAATTGGATGATGGTTCAATGGTTTCAAATCAATTAGACTCACATTGATTGATGTTGAAGGATCAACGTTCCCAAACCCTAATCCAATTGATCCAATCTCTAATTGATGACTAATTGAGGGTCAATTGAGGGTCAAATCAGTTGAAGGTTGACCTAATTAACTCAACTGAATGATGGTGATAAGTCCAATTGATGATGGGTTACATGTACTTAATCGTTGAGGGAAACAACATTGGAAACCCTAATTCAATTTGAGGGGTTGAGACCATAATTGGTCCTTGTGGTTTTGAGGAGGTTTGGACCAAACGGTCTCAAGACCGTTTGGGACCAAACGATCCCAAACCGTTTAGGTTCATGCAGTTTCAAAACTGATTGTGTTCATGCGGTTTCAAAACCGATTGTGTTCATGGGGTTTCAAAACCGGTTGTGTTCATGCGGTTTCAAAGTGGTTGAGTTCATGCGGTTTCAAAAGTCAACTATGGGCAAATGGTCTTCACCGCCTATTTTACCAAACGGTTTCAAAGGAAGTCCAAGACCGCATGGAGGTCCAAACGGTCTTAGACCGTTTGGAGGTTTAGTATGTAAGACCGTTTGGGGTCTTGATAATCAAGACCGTTTGGTGGATGTTTAACCAAAACCGCATGGATACTTAAAGTGATTAAAGGTCAAGTTGGTTAATTGTTTAATACATGATGTAATTAAAGATGATTATGATACTTGTATCTTAATGGGATAGTGTGATTAATATCCATTAAGTGGTTAAGATTTAATGATCATGGTGATGATGACATAACTCATATGTCAATTCTCTTTCATGATTGAGTAGATTTAACCTAATCAAGGCTGAAGTAAACATCATCCTATAGGGGATGAGAGAGAAAGGACTTCTTATATGAATGTTAATCAAGTAACGTACTTCCAATATGAATGAGTATCTAATTAGGGTATGACCCTTCATAGTGAGATCATGAAAGCCCTAATTATGATGGTTAATGAATCATAACCCTGATTGAGGGTAATAATGGAAATATCCCTAATACATGATGAAGGTATGATCCTAATTCATAATGATGACATGATAAACCTTAATTCAAAGTGATTTGATGATCACACCTACTTGGGGTGAATAGTAAACCCTAATTGAGGGTATGTTGAATAGGAACCCTAATCTAGGGTGATTCTATGTGAATAGTAAACCCTAATTCCAATTAAGCTGAATAAAAGTGTGAAACCCTAATTCTAGATTATGCTTTATAGCATGAATCTCTATGTTTAGATAATGAAATGAATAATAACTATTCCTAATTGAGATAAGGGGTTGGTTAACCCTAATTGAATTGAAAAGGGAAACCCTAACCCTAAGGTATAGTGGTGCAACCCATGAATAGTGATGTTATCATTGTTTTGCATTATACTGATATGAAATAAATGTATATGTTATCATCTATACTAATCATGCAAGTTTTATGAGATATTGAACATAGCCAGGTATGATCTATGATGCATTATTTATTAAAAACACTTTATGAACTGTGTAAGCAATGTCATGCTAAGTTGCCTATTGAAAGGTAACAAATGAGATTGTCAGGATGTATGAGCCATGTGAAATACCTGCATTGCTACTATCATGATTGCACTGTTAAATGACATAATGGAATTTAGTTGCCTGTTAAAATGGTAACAAGTGATTTGATGATCTAAGGGTTTGAATACCCATGTTCTTGAATCATGATGATGTATTAATAGGGGATTGAGATCCCAATGTTGATAAAGCTATGAAATGAACTTGATAAAATAGTACTCTTTCTTTATAGAAATTGTTATAATGGTTTATGTTTGAAAACATGCCTGATGCTAAAAGAATGTTGTAATGTACTTAAATAATCAAGTGAAATGATATCATGTAGAGCCCTTACCATAGAACCATCATCGTCAGAAGCTAGATGATGGTGAAATAGGTTTTCCTAAGGGAATTCCTGGAGAGCATACTTTTGAGTATGTGGGGGTTATGGATGCAAATATCCTTACGTCCTAATGGAGGTATTGATGTGAGATTAACATCTAATCTCTCAATCCTTCATTATATGTATATGTCAGAATGATGTATCACTAATCACCCGATGATGATGTTAATGCCGCATCGATGTGAGATAAATAAGAAATCCCTCGATGGCGAAGAGAGTACAACATGCCACTGTAACTCTAATAGTGAAGTTGCCAGAATACCCTGGAAAGCTATTTTAACAGAGACACTGAGATGTCCTGCAAGTTGTTCCTCACACTGACTGAGGATGATGAGGTCATAGGAATCCGGCTCTTCTGATGACCTATGTATGGTACCGATTTCGATTTCGTAATGGTCGGTTGGAGTATGAGCGGTATACCTCATCTCCTCAGGGCATAAGTATGTTTGTAAAATGTAATCATTCGTGTAGCATAATTGCTTAGGTTGAACTATGAGAAACAATGATTGATGATACATTGTTTATTATGTCTTAATTAGATAGATAATATATATGTTCTTCATATTCTATTGATTAAATAACTTGTTATTCAATCAAGTTATAATTGAAATAATTTCATAAAGTATACTGCTTTATTTAGTCATTCAATGAGCTACCTGTTGTTGAGTATTTACAATTCTACTACTCAGTGTTATTCTATTATTTTGCAATAACAATGCTTCTGGCGGAGAGTTATAACTCTCACTGGGACAATTTTCAATTGTCTCACCCCCGTGGGATTCAATTTTTTTAGGTAGATGTCGAGGAAGATGAAACCCATCAGTGGGTGAGCAACAACAGCAGCAGTAACAACAAGGACAGTAGTGATCCACAGGTGGAGTCACTGTCTATTAGGTCTTGTATATAGAGAGTCCTATGTGCCATCTCTGTACTCTCAGGTCCTAGTAGTCAGTAGATGGTTTGATATAGATCTGAGGTTTTGGCTTAATGCCTTGAGATTTTTGTATACTGCTCATGTACAGTTTAACAGGGCTGTTAATTTTATGATTCTTGAGATGAGATAATACAGAGATGTACTGATGAATCAGCTTGTAAATAACTTACCTTGTTTCTCTATGAAAGAGTTTTATAGTTTGTGGATCTCTTTACAAAAAGTTTTAATTTTTAGTGATTTTCGGTAATTCCACTGCTAATGATTCTCTTCCGCATTCGTTGATCTCGTTTTTCGAGACAGACGTCACAAATTAGTGGTATCAGAGCTCTAGGCTTATTGAGTCTACAGAGACATAGGACTAGGGTTGTAGAGTATGTTCTAGTATCTTCCAGTATATCTAATAGTGTATTATGCTCATATAGGAGGAGAAGAGAAAACTAAAGATGTCTGGATCACACGAGGAACATGTTGCTGAGAGTAGTGTCACTGCACCTAGAGAAGGTGCAAAAAACTAAGAAAGGGAGGAACATGTGCCTGAACCACCCCAGTTCAATCCAGCTAACATGAGGAACCCAGTCTTCCAAGCCATGTTTGGGGAGTTCATGACTCCATGACACACATGACTGATAGGATGCCTATACATGTACCTAGGGCACCTACCCATCCAGAAGGATAAGGAGCCAGCAAGACGTTTGAACGACTTCTCCAAGTTGGAGCCACAGAATATGTTGGAACAGCTGACCCAGCAGATGCTGACTTGTGGCTAACTGAACTAGAGAAGGCCTTTAAAATCTTGAACATCCCAGAAGCTGAGAAGGTTAGACATGTTGTGTATCTTCTTAAGGGGAGTGATGGTTACTGGTGGACCATGGAAGAAGGGAAAGGCCAGGTGTGGAGATCGAATGGGAAGTATTTCAACGAGAATTTGTCAATAGATACTTTCTTAAGACATTCCTGGATGAGAAAATCTCATAGTTTGAGAGGTTAAGACAAGGACCAATGAACATTAGCGAGTATGAGGCTAAGTTCATGGAGCTTTTGCAGTTCTGTCCGCATATGGCGACTACAGATGAAGAAAGGATAAGGCACTTTGAGAAGGGGTTAAACGCTGAGTTGACCACTCCTGTGTCTGCTCTAGAGAATAGGGAAAGATTTGCTACCTTTGTGGAGTTGGTTAGGAGGATAGAGAGATCCATGTCAGACAAGAGACAGACCAAGAACAAGAAGATGTATCCCCAGTTCCAAGGATCCTCATCCAAAGATTTTAAGAAACCAAGGTTTTCTGTGCCTACATCACCACCTAGATTCAGTACGCAGATGCAGTGGATGTCAAATAAGGGTACAGGATGAAGTTTACCACTAGAAGGAGCTCGCAGATCAGCATCTGTGTCAGTTATAGGACCAACCAGACCACAACAAGGGATCAGAAGCTATTATATATGTGGAAAGGTGGGACATCTGATGAAGGATTGCAGAGCCAGAGGGGCAAGTGTGACTCAACCTCAAAGGCAGAGCCAAAAAGGATCTCAAAGGAGACAATTTTCAGGTGGCTCTAGAGGATGTGGACAAACGTCCCAAGCTGGATCATCGACACCTAGTCATCGAGCACCGAATCAACCACAGGCAACAACGAGATTTTATGCGATGAATCCACCTGATGCAGTGATCAACCCTCGGGTTGTAATAGGTCAGATGGAGTTGTTTTACTCTGATATGGTTACATCTTGCGTCGTATCTGTTTTAATTGATCCGGGTGCTACGCATTCCTTTATCACTCGAAGAGTGATGCTTGACTGCAACATGACTACAAGTCATAGAGCAGATAGTTTGTTTTTAGAAACTCCTTTGATGGGATCTGCTGTGTTGCAGGAGGTGTGTTCTCCCTGCATCCTCTTCTTTTCTGAACATCGCATTCAAGTGGATCTTATACCACTTGAGATGCAGGGGTTTGATATAATCCTTGGGATGGATACCTTGAAAAGGTATAAGGTTGTCTTGGATTGTGAGTCCAAGCAGGTTGCATTCACTGATGATAGTGACACATGGATCTTTCAAGGAGATAGAAAGATTCTACCAACCTGTCTTGTGTCGGCGATGGTTGCTGAGAAGATGATGAGGCGAGGATGTTATGCATTCTTGGCCCATGCAGTGGATACCACCATGGAGAGTTCTAACCTTACTGAAGTTCCTATAGTTAGGGAATTTGAAGATGTATTTCCTGACAAACTTCCAGGTGTACCTCCGCCCCGAGAGATTGATTTTGACATTAATCTAATCCCGGACACACAACCAATAGTACAAACACTGTATAGGATGGCGTCTACTGAGATGGCAGAACTCAAGAAACAACTACAAGAGTTGCTTGAGAAGGGTTTCATCTGACTGAGTACTTCACCTTGGGGTGCTCCGGTCCTCTTTCTTAAAAAGAAAGATGGGTCAATGCGGTTGTGCATTGATTATAGACAGTTAAATAAAGTAACAATAAAGAATAAGTATCCTTTATCGAGGATTGATGATCTCTTTGACCAGTTGTGTGGTGCAACTGTCTTCTCAAATATAGATTTGAGGTCAGGATATCATCAGTTGTGTATTAAGGAGAGTGACATACCTAAGTATGCTTTTAGGAAAAGGTACGGTCACTATGAGTTCACTGTTATGTCATTTGGACTGACTAATGCACCAGCTGCATTTATGGAACTCATGAATATAATCTTTCAACCTTTTCTGGATCAGTGTATTGTTGTCTTCATAGATGACATCCTGATCTATAGTAGAGATGCTCAGAAGCATGAACAACATCTTCGTCAGGCTTTAACTTTGCTAAGAGAACATGAATTATATGCTAAGTTTAGCAAGTGTGAGTTCTGGCTACCAGAAGTTTCTTTTCTTGGACACGTAATATCTGCCTCAGGTATACATGTTGACCCTAAAAAGGTAGAATCCGTCCTACAATGGGAGCAGCCAAAGACACCGACGGAGATTCGTAGTTTCTTAGGGTTGGCAGGCTATTACAGAAGGTTCATTAAGAACTTCAGTTCTATAGCTTTACCCTTGACTAAGTTGACCAGGAAGGATGTTCCTTTTGCTTGGAGTAACAAGTGTCAACAATCTTTTCAACTGTTGAAGGAGAGGTTGACAAGTGCACCTTTGCTTGTGTTACCTGAGCAAGGGAAAGGGTATATAGTTTTATGTGATGCCTCTAAGAATGGACGAGGATGTGTGTTGATGCAGGATAAACAAGTGATTTCTTTTGCTTCTCGATAACTTAAGAAACACAAGGAAAATTATCTGACACACGATCTAGAACTAGCTGCTGTAATCCATGCCTTGAAGATCTGGAGACATTATCTTTATGGAGAGACATTCCAGATTTTCACAGACCATAAGAACCTAAAGTACATCTTTTCTCAGCATGAGCTTAATATTAGGCAACGCCGCTGGATGGAATTAATCAAGGACTACAATTATACAATTGATTATCATCAAGGGAAAGCCAATGTAGTTGTTGATGCTTTGAGTAGGAAATCAGCAACACCAGCCTTAGATAGAGCACAGTTGAACTCTTTGGTGTGCTCTAGGAGGGATATGCTTATCTCTTTAAGACAGGATAATGTACAGTTAAAAGTATCATTGTTATCTGGACTGTTAGCAGAGATGCACATAAAACCTACTCTGAGACAACAGATTAAGGAGGCACAGCAAGTTGATGCTACAATTCAACAGTATGGTAGTGAGAAACGAGAAAGTTTCCATGACTCAGATGACCAAGTAGCCTGTTATCATAGTAGGATGATAGTGCCTGATATAGATAACCTAAGGAAGTTAGTCCTAGAAGAAGCTCATTCTTTAATGTATGCCATGCATCCAGGAAGCACTAAGATGTATCGTAACTTGAAAGGTATGTATTGGTGGCCTGGTTTGAAGAAGGACATTGCTGAGTTCGTTATGCATTGTCATGTGTGTCAGCAAGTTAAAGCTGAGCACCAGAAGCCTATAGGAACACTACAACCTTTACCCATACCACAGTGGAAGTGGGATCATGTAACCATGGACTTTGTGGTTGGTTTACCCAGAATAGCCAAACGTCATGATTCCATCTGGGTAATAGTTGATAGGTTGACAAAGACATCACATTTCTTACCTGTCAAAACAACATATTCTACAGAGAAGCTGGCACAGTTATATGTAGATGAGATAGTACGGCTGCATGGGGTTCCAGTTACCATTGTTTCTGATAGAGGTCCCCAGTTTACAAGTCATTTTTGGGAGCGACTTCATAAAGCCTTAGGCACACAGTTAAGGTTTAGTACAACCTTTCATCCTCAGACTGATGGACAGTCAGAAAGGACTATACAAACTTTGGAGGACTTGCTTAGAGCCTGTGTCCTTTAGTTTACAGGAAGTTGGGATCTGCATCTAAGTTTGATAGAGTTTGCCTACAACAATAGCTATCAACATAGCATTGACATGGCACCTTATGAAGCTTTGTATGGTAGACGTTGTAGATCTCCCCTATGTTGGTATGAAACTGGTGAATATCAACTTTTAGGTCCTGATCTTGTGCAGCAGACCACTGAGAAGATTAAAATAATACAACAACAGTTGAAGACTGCACAAGATAGGCAGAAATCTTATGCTGATAAGCGTCGTAGACCTTTAGAATTCCAAGTTGGAGACAGAGTTTACCTCAAAGTCTCACCTTGGAAGGGAGTTCTTAGATTTGGAAGAAAAGGAAAGTTAGCTCCTAGGTTTATGGGGCCTTATCCAATCATTGAACGAATTGGACAGGTGGCTTACAAGTTGGAGTTACCACCGGAGTTGCAAAAGTTGCAACCAGTGTTTCATGTTTCCATGCTAAGGAAATGTCATCCTGACATAGAATCAGTTCTACAACCTATGGAGGTAGAATTAAATAATGATATCTCTTATGATGAAGGACCTATGTCGATCCTTGACAAAAGAATTAAAAAGCTAAAAAAGAAGGACATAAGTCTTGTGAAAGTCCTCTGGAATCATCGTGGCATTGAAGAAGCTACGTGGGAACTAGAGGAAGAGATGAGGAGGAAATACCCTGCTCTTTTCTCTTAATATGTTTTTGTAATGATTTCGGGGACAAAATCCTTGTAAGGGGTGGATAATTTGTAACATCCCTGAACTGGGTTATATATACTAACCCTAGGTGTTTTGCATAATAAAAATAATTAGATGCTTGCTCTTATCTGTTGAAAAGTAATTAAGGTTTTGAGGAACTTATATTTCAATTTTAGTCCTTTTTTAATAATGTTGAAACATTGTTTTGTTACTTTTGGATTAAAGTGCAAATTACCCACGAAGAGGGGTTAACTTGCAAATTGCACATGATAAAATGTTCCTCTGATGTTGATAAATTAAAATAAGTAATATGATGTAGTGGTAAGGTTTCCACAAGCTTGAGCACCAAGATATAGCTTGTAGAGCAATCTTTGTGCATTAAAACCTAGTTTTGGAGTAATGTGCAATTTACCCAAAACCTAGGGTTCAACATGAAAAATATCACCTTTAAAGGGTCTCTCATGTTTCTTGGCATCAAGTAGAACAAATAAAATGAGAGGGGAGCCTCATTTGAATTATTTTGGAGGAGAGAGAATCTTGATATAGAAATAATCAAGATTTAAGCACAAATGGCTCTTTAATATAATTTAATGCAAAAAGAAATAAATTAATTGAGAAGCCCTTCAACCAAAAGTTGAAGGATGTGTTTGTAATAGTTTGGAAGAGCTTTTTCCATGCTTGGGAACAAAAGGATCTTGTTTGAGTGGAAGCCATTCACATTAATATAATATAAAGCAATATCCACTAAAAAGATGGATATTAACACAACTCCTTAAGATGCTTAGTTTCTTTTCCTCTAAACATTGGACAATGGAGAGGATTTTCTTGAAAATAGAAGGTGGACACGTATCCAAGTAATAGAGGAGGTTTTTTTGGAAATTAGTTGGAATTAAAGGAAGATAACCATCTTTTTATATTTCTCTAAAAACCCATATACATATCTCTTATGTATATCTTTCCCAAAATACATAACAACAGTTCCTTAGTTTCCTCTTCTCATCACTTTGCTTTGGCCGACCAAGGAAGATCTTTGGAGCAGAGGGAGGATGACCAAACCTATTGGTAAGTTTGGATCATCATATACCTTGAATTCATGGTGGAAATCCTAAAACAAAGCTTTATTCATGGTTTTCTTCACACGATTTCCATTTCTAGCCACCTTGTTCATCCAAAGAGTGAAGGACGGACTTGGACAACTGCTGGAGCTCAAACTACCATTAAATTCATGGAGATTGGAGCTCTAGATCAGCTCTAGAGGTGGGTTTTATAACTCTAACCATTAAGCATTAGTATTGCACTCCTTTCCATGAGAATTGTTGGTTGCTTTTCTTCCTAGAATACTCTTGTGAATTCTTGCTATAACTTCCATGAAGAACAACACCTGTTCTTGGATGAACAGAGGTAGACGAAGGTGACATCATCCTAGATAAATATCTAAAAAGCACTTTAACAAATGGTTTGCCTTTGTTGCTCAAACGGTTTCCCAAACCGTTTGGGAGCAAACGGTTTCAAACTGTTTGAATGCAAACGATTTCACCTAAACCGCATAGAAGCAAACAGTCCAAGACCGATTGGTGGCTTTGACCAAGCGTTGACCATTTGGAGACCTGTTGAGAGTAATGTAGGTCAATACTCCATCAATAATTATCAATTAATCCCAATTGGTTCACCAATTGAAGGCCCAACAATCATTAAAACCCTAATCGGGTTGAGTGCTGATTCTCATGAGTGGTTAAGTTGGAAGTTTGGGTTGAGTGACCCAAACGGTTTCAAAACCATTTGGGGATCACCCAAACGGTCACAAGACCGTTTGGTTACCACTCAAGACCGTTTGAAGGTCTAGGGTTAAGCATGGTTGACCAATTGAAGATCCAAAGGTATCAAGTTGATGAATAATCAATTGCTAATTTGGTGACCAATCCTAGGATCCAAACCCTAAATGAATGACATGGTTTTTGATGAAATGATGGGAAAACAGTCTCAAGACCATTTGGGGTCATCCAAATGATCCCAAGACCATTTGGGGTCAGGTCATGTCCAAATTGGATGATGGTTCAATGGTTTCAAATCAATTAGACTCACATTGATTGATGTTGAAGGATCCACGTTCCCAAACCCTAATCCAATTGATCCAATCCCTAATTGATGACTAATTGAGGGTCAAATCAGTTGAAGGTTGACCTAATTAACTCAATTGAATGATGGTGATAAGTCCAATTGATGATGGGTTACTTGTACTTAATCGTTGAGGGAAACAACATTGGAAACCCTAATTCAATTTGAGGGGTTGAGACCGTAATTGGTCCTTGCGGTTTTGAGGAGGTTTGGACCAAACGGTCTCAAGACCGTTTGGGACCAAACGATCCCAAACTGTTTAGGTTCATGCAGTTTCAAAACCGATTGTGTTCATGCGGTTTCAAAATCGATTGTGTTCATGCGGTTTCAAAACTGTTTGTGTTCATGCGATTTCAAAACCGATTGTGTTCATGCGGTGTCAACGTGGTTGAGTTCATGCGGTTTCAAAAGTCTACTCTGGGCAAACGGTCTTCACCACCTATTTTACCAAATGGTTTCAAGGGAATTCCAAGACCGCATGGAGGTCCAAACGGTCTTAGACCATTTGGAGGTTTAGTATGTAAGACTGTTTGGGGTCTTGATAGTCAAGACTTTGGGTGGATGTTTAACCAAAACCGCATGGATACTTAAAGTGGTTAAAGGTCAAGTTGGTTAATTGTTTAATACATGATGTAATTAAAGATGATTATGATACTTGTATCTTAATGGGATAGTGTGATTAAAATCCATTAAGTGGTTAAGCTTTAATGATCATGGTGATGATGACATAACTCATATGTCAATTCTCTTTCATGATTGAGTAGATTTAACCTAATCAAGGCTGAAGTAAACATCATCCTATAAGGGATGAGAGAGAAAGGACTTCTTATATGAATGTTAATCAAGTAATGTACTTCCAATATGAATGAGTATCTAATTAGGGTATGACCCTTCATAGTGAGATCATGAAAACCCTAATTATGATGGTTAATGAATCATAACCCTGATTGAGGGTAATAATGGAAATATCCCTAATACATGATGAAGGTATGATCCTAATTCATAATTATGACATGATAAACCTTAATTCAAAGTGATTTGATGATCATTCCTACTTGGGGTGAATAGTAAACCCTAATTCAGGGTATGTTGGATAGTAACCCTAATCTAGGGTGATGTTATGTGAATAGTAAACCCTAATTCCAATTAAGGTGAATAAAAGTGTGAAACCCTAATTCTGGGTTATGCTTTATAGCATGAAGCTCTATGTTTAGATAATGAAATGAAGAATCACTATTCCTAATTGAGCTAAGGGGTTGGTTAACCCTAATTGAATTGAAAAGGGAAACCCTAACCCTAAGGTATAGTGGTGCAACCCATGAATAGTGATGTTATCATTGTTTTGCATTATACTGATATGAAATAAATGTATATGTTATCATCTATACTAATCATGCATGTTTTATGAGATATTGAACATATATAGCTAGGTATGAGCTATGTTGCATTGTTTATTAAAAACACTTTATGAACTGTGTAAGCAATGTCATGCTAAGTTGCCTATTGAAAGATAACAAATGAGATTGTCAGGTTGTATGAGCCATGTGAAATACCTGCATTGCTAGTATTATGATTGCACTGTTAAATGAATTAATGGCATTAAGTTACCTGTTAAAATGGTAACAAGTGATTTGATGATCTAAGGGTTTGAATACCCATGTTCTTGAATCATGATGATGTATTGATAGGGGATTGAGATCCCAATGCTGATAAAGCTATGAAATGAACTTGATAAAATAGTACTCTTTCTTTATAGCAATTGTTATAATGGTTTATGTTTGAAAACATGCCTGATGCTAAAAGAATGTTGTAATGTACTTAAATAATCAAGTGAAATGATATCATGTAGAGCCCTGACCATAGAACCATCATCGTCAGAAGCTAGATGATGGTGAAACAGGTTTTCCTAAGGGAATTCCTGGAGAGCATACTTTTGAGTATGTGGGGGTTATGGATGCGAACATCCTTACGTCCTAGTGGAGGTATTGATGTGAGATAAACATCTAATATCTCAATCCTTCATTATATGTATATGCCGGGATGATGTATAACTAATCACCCGATGATGATGTTAATGCCGCATCGATGTGAGATAAACAAGAAATCCCTCGATGGCAAAGAGAGTACATCATGCCACTGTAACTCTGATAGCAAAGTTGCTAGAATACCCTGGAAAGCTATTTTAGCAGAGACACGAGATGTCCTGCAAGTTGTTCCTCACACTGACTGAGGATGATGAGGTCATAGGAATCCGGCTCTTCTGATGACCTATGTATGGTACCGATTTTGATTTTGCAATGGTCGGTTGGAGTATGAGCGGTATACCTCATCTCCTCAGGGCATAAGTATGTTTGTAAAATGTAATCAGTCGTGTAGCATAATTGCTTAGGTTGTACTATGAGAAACAATGATTGATGATACATTGTTTATTATGTCTTAATTAGATAGATAATATACATGTTCTTCATATTTTATTGTTTAAATAACGTGTTATTCAATCAAGTTATAATTGAAATGATTGTGTAAAGAATACTGCTTTATTTAGTTATTCAATGAATTACCTGCTGTTGAGTATTTACAATTCTACTGCTCAGTGTTATTCTATTATTTTGCAATAACAATGCTTCTGGCAGAGAGTTATAACTCTCTCTGGGACAATTTTCAATTGTCTCACCCCCGTGGGATTCAATTTTTTTAGGTAGACGTCGAGGAAGACGAAACCCATCAGTGGGTGAACAGCAACAACAACAGCAACAACAAGGACAGCAGTGATCCACAGGTGGAGTCATTGTCTGTTAGGTCTTGTATATAGAGAGTCCTATGTGTCATCTCTGTACTCTCAGGTCCTAGGAGTCAGTAGATGGTTTGATATAGATATGATATTTTGGCTTAATGCCTCAATATTTTTGTATACTGCTCATGTACAGTTTAACAGGGCAGTTAATATTATGATTCTCGAGATGAGATAATATAGATATGTACTGATGAATCAGCTTGTAAATAACTTACCTTGTTTCTCTATGAAAGAGTTTTATAGTTTGTGGATCTCTTTACAAAAAGTTTTGATTTTTAGTGATTTTCGATAATTCTGCTGCTAATGATTCGCTTCCGCATTCGTTGATCTCGTTTTCCGAGACAGACGTCACACTTTCCTCAAACCTATCTAGATGAGAAGATCAGTCAGTTTGAGTGGATCTTGAAGGGATCCATGTCGATCAGTGAGTATGAGGCCAAGTTTATGGAACTCCTTTAGTTTTGTCCGCACATGGCTGCCATAGATGATGAGAGGATATGCCATTTTGAGAAGGGGTTGAACATTGAGTTGTCTACCCTGGTGGCTTCTTTGGAGAATTGAGAGAGGTTTGCCACATTTGTAGAGTCTGTTTGAAGGATCGAGAGGTCTATGATAAAGAAGTAGGAGACGAGTGCTAGGAATAGGTATGCACAGTTCTAAGGGAACTCGTCATGTGGATTTAAGAAGCCGAGGTTTTCTACCCCACCCGCACAATAGAGGTTCTGTTCTTATATGCAGTGGTCACCAAGTAAAGGTAGAGGGCATAGCCTTCCACCTATTGGAGTTCACAACACTACATCAGTATCAGTGATGGGGACATCTAGACCATAGTTTGAGACCAAGGCTTGCAACAGGTGTGGGTAGGTAGGACACCTGAGGCGGGAGTGCCCAGTGAGAGACGATGAGGTGACCCAGCAACTAAGGTAGAGCCAATAGGACTCATAGAGGTAGCAGTTTAGTAGTGTAGAAGGACGAGGATGCAGGAAAGTGTCACAGGTTGGATCGTCTGCTCAAGGAAGCAAAGGACAGGGCAGACAATAGGGAACAACTAGATTCTATGACATGAGTCATCCAGAGGCGGTGGTCAACCCGTGATTAGTAATAGGTCAGATGGAGTTATTTTATTCTAATTTGTCTTCTTCTAGCTTCGTATCTATTTTTTTTTACCCGAGTGCAACACAATCTTTTGTCACTCTTGAGGTGCTTGGCAATTATCTTTTTTCTGTTAGTCATAAGGGAGATAGTTTGTTTCTAGAAACCTTGTTAGTTAGTTCTACAATGTTACAGGAGGTGTGTCCTTCTTATGTCCTTTCTTTCTCATAGTAACACATACAAGTAGATCTCATACCACGTGATATTGCATGTATTTGATGTAATCCTTGGAATGGACACCTTAGAGAAGTATAAAGTTGTACAGGATTGTGGTTCCAAGCAGGTAATGTTTGTAGATGGTGATGAGAAGTGGATCTTCCAAGGGGATAGGAAGATTTTTCTGACGTGTCCGGTATCAATGATGGTAGTAGGGAAGTTGTTGATATAGTGTTGTGAGGCGTTCTTGGCACATGTGTTGGATACAAAGGAAAGAAGTCCTAGTATTTAGGAGGTGTCGGTTGTCAAGATCTTTGAGGACATGTTTCTTGAGGAGTTCCCTAGTGTTCCCCCACCCTGAGAGATTGACTTTAAGATCAATCTAGTCCCATGAACATAGATGATAGCTCAGACACTGTACATAATGGCTCTAGTAGAGATGGCAGAGTTGAAGAGAGAGTTGCAAGAGTTACTTGATAAAGGTTTCATCAGGCTGAGTACTTTGCCGTGAGGTGCTCCAGTGTTGTTTGTGAAGAAGAAGGATGGGTCCATGAGGCTGTATATAGACTACATGTAGTTGCATAAGGTGATGATAAAGAACAAGTATCCCTTACAAAGGATATATGACATGTTTGATCAGTTGTGTGGCACGACAATGTTCTCGAAGATAGACCTAAGGTCAGGATATCACCAGCTAAGGATCAAGGAGGATGACATACCTATGTTGGCTTTTATAATGAGGTATGGTCACTATGAGTTTGTGGTGATGCCGTTTGGGATTACCAATGCACCAGCAACATTTATGAACTTGATTGATAGAGCGTTCTGACTATTTCTTGATCAATTTGTGGTGGTCTTCATAGATGACATCCTGATATACAGTCGTGACATTAAGTCACATGAGCAACATCTCCGTTAGGTGTTGACTGTGTTGAGGCAGCATCATCTATACACCAAGTTTAGCAAGTGTGAGTTCTGATTGAAGGAGGTAGCTTTTCTAGTCGTGTAGATCCTGAGAAGGTTGAATGTATGACAGAGTGGGAGCAATTGAGGATGTTGATAGAAGTGCACAATTTTTTGGGTTTGGCAGGCTATTATAGGAGATTCATTAAGAACTTCAGCACTATCACTTTTCCCCTAACAAAGTTGACAAGGAAAGATGTATCGTTCGTCTAAATGATAGATGTCAGTGTTCTTTTCAAACATTGAAGGAGAAGTTGAAAAGTGCATCGATGTTGGTCCTGCTTGAGCAGGGGAAGGGGTATATAGTCTTTGCGATGTGTCCAGGAATGGCTTGGGTTGTGTACTGATGCACGACAAGCAAGTGGTTTCTTTTCTTCCTAACAACATAAGAAACACGAGGAGAATTACCCAACCCACAACCTGGAGTTAGTTGTTATGGTCCATGCTTTAAAGATCTGGAGGCATTACCTTTATGGAGAGAAGTGTCAGATCTTCATAGATCACAAGAACCTGAAGTACATCTTCTCATAATAGGAGTTGAATATGAGACAATAGTGTTGGATGGAGTTAATCAAGGACTATGTCTGCACGAGTGATTACCATCTAGGGAATGCTAATGTTGTGGCAAATGCATTGAGTAGGAAGTCTTCCTCTTTTCCTATGGATAGAGCCCAATTGAGTTCTTTGGCGTTCCACAAGCAAGACATGTTGGTCTCCTTGCGTCAGATGAATGTACAGTTGGAGATGTCAATGCTAGTAGGTTTGTTGGCATAGTTATAGGTGAAGCCCATGCTAAGAGAACACATCAGAGAGGCACAACATGTTGAATTTGTGATACAACAAATTGGTTCAGAGTTTGGAAGTGAGAAGCGTGATAGCTTCCACAAGTCATATGATGGGATGGTTTGTTACCATGGCAGAGTCATAGTTCCTGATGCTGATGATCTAAGGAAGATGGTGCTAGAGGAGGCTCACTTATCTATGTCTGTTATGCATCTAGGTAGCACCAAGATGTATCATAACCTCAAGGACATGTATTGGTGGTCTGGCTTGAAGCGGAATGTGGCAGAATTCATTGCAAAATGTGTTGTATGTCAGCAGGTTAAAGTCGAACATCAAAAGCCTCCAGGGACGTTGCAACCATTGCCTATACCACAGTGGAAATGGGATCATGTGACTATAGACTTTGGGGTTGGTCTGCCTAGGATAGCCAAATGTCATGATTCCATCTGGGTTATCGTTAACAGGTTGACCAAGTCATTGCATTTCCTTCCGGTGAAGACTATGTATACAACTATGAAGCTTTCCCAGATCTATGTTGACTAGATAGTGTGTTTGTATGGTGTTCCAACTACCATCGTATCTGACCAAGGTCCCCAGTTCACGAGTCACTTTTGGGAGCAACTACACACAACTTTGGGTATGTGGTGGAGGTTTAACACTGCCTTCCACCCACAGACAGATGGTCAATATGAAAGGACCATTCATACCTTGGAGGATTCATAGAGAGCTTGTGTTCTCCTTTTTTGGGTAGTTGGGATGTGCACCTCAGCCTGATAGAGTCCTCATACAACAAAAATTACCAGAGTAAAATCAACATGGCACCATATGAGGCATTACATGGGAGGTGTTGCAGGTCTCCATTGTGTTGGTATGAGACATGCGAGTATCAGCTTCTTGGTCCTGAGCTTGTGCAACAGACGACAGAAAATATCAAAGCAATTCAACAATAACTAAAGGAAGTACATGATAGGTAGAATTTATATGTAGATAACCACCACATACCTTTGGAGTTCCAAGTGGGGGACTGAGTGTACCTCAAGGTCACTCCTTGGAAAGGGGTTTTGTATTTTGGGAAGAAGGGTAAGTTGGCTCTCAGGTTTATGGGACCTTACCCTATGGTGGCATGTGTTGGGAAGGTGGTCTATAAGTTGGAGGCCACCTGTGTTGCACACGTTTCATCCAATGTTCCATGTGATCATGTTGAGGAAATGCCATCCTAATATAGAGTTAGTGTTACAACAAGTGGAAGTAGAGCTTGATGAGGACATGTCTTATGTTGAAGGTTCGGTGTTGATCCTTGACAAAAGAGTGAAGAAGTTGAAGAAGAAAGACATAGTGCTTGTGAAGGTTCTATGGCATCACCGTGAGGTTGAGGAATCCACGTGGGAACTTGAGGAAGATATGAAAAGGAAGTACCCCTCTCATTTCTCTTAGGATTTGGGGGGGTGAAATACTTGTTAGGGGTTTATGGCTTGTAAGACCAATGACCTGAGTTTTGGGGTAAATCTATTTGCAATTGTGTTCTTAGAACCTTGCTCTAATATTTTTATATGTAATTAGGTCTTGTGGAGAGCTTAATTTTCAAGTTTGAGCTTGCTTGGATGAACTTTGTGCTTTTTGTGCTAGTTTTAATGCAAATTGAAATTTACCCAAATTAGGGGATTACTGTGCAATTTACCACCTCTTGAGTGTTCCCTCTCTTTCATGACATCATCTAGAAGAAAGATAAAGAGGAGGATGCCTTTTTTGAGCCTTGGTTGAGGAGTATCAGCCTAGGTGGTGATTAGGGTTGATGTGAGTGTTAAGTGCCTTGACCATGTGTGTTGGTTGTGTTGTTTTGACCTTGGGTCACAACCAAGATTGGTTTTAGAGGGTGTCTCGATCGAGACACCTCCTCTAGGTGTTGGGGGTCCTGACCTAGGTAGCCTAGGGTGGTCTTGGGTTAAGATGGTTGCCCTAGCATAGGTTGTCTCGACCTAGGGATGGTAGTGGGACCTTGTCTCGACCTAGAGGTGATGCCAGGTAGTGGTGTCGCGACCATGGGAAGTACACCTTGGGAGGGTCGTGACCGTGACCATGTGGATTGACATGGTGGTTGAGATACTACCTAGAGTGTATCACCATGTCTTGTATGTCATGCTTAATTGGTTTCATGTTGGCCTTTTAAGTGGACAAGTGTCCCTTGGGTTCCTTAGTATGTTGACACCTCACCCCTTGCTCTCTATCTCATCTTCCCTCCATATAATTCCTTACCTCTTCTTTCTTCCAACCCTTTTCGGCCATCTATTTTCTTCCTCCTGCTTTGCTTGTTCTTGGAGCTTGGTGGAGCAAGTAGGTCCGTCCTTGGAGCTTGGGGGATCATGTGGGGGTGGTAGTGATCCGAGCTCATCTTCCATCCTTGGTAAGTGTTTGTCTTGTAAGTTGATGTTTCTTTTGATCTCCTACCTTCATCTTCCTCTCTTTTATCGACCCTAGACCATGGTTCTTCCATGGTGGTCATTTTGGGAAAGAAACTCCTCATCACAAGGGCCATAAACCATGTTTTGACAAGGTAGACCCAAGTGTGAAGAGGATTTCTCTTATCTTTCTCCCTTTCTCTTTTGGTTCAGACAAGAGCTTCTTTTCTTCTTTCCTTGGTCTAGCTTTGACCTTGGCGTCTTCTCCTTCTTGAGGTGCTCTTATGTTCGAGAGTGGGGCTTTCAGTGAAGCTTCTTCAACCCTTGGATCGTGTGCTTGGAGCTCTTGATCTTGGAGTTTGGAGCTCTTGGTGGTGATCATATTAAGGTGTGTTATATAACATTAAAACCTACTCTATTATTGCACTTCTTTATGCTTTTTATTGCTATCTTCTCTCTCTATATTTCTTCCTCATCATGCTTGTACTTAGTGGTAATCTCTAGAGCTTGTTTGGTGGATATACCTTGCTAGGTTTTGGAGAAATCCAAAACCCTATTCTATGTGTACCTGATTTAGTATATGATGAGTTGTGGAGGTTTTTCTCTAATTTTTTCTCTTGATCTTGCTCCCGTGCATGTTTTCATATACCTAGAATTTTAATATATGTTAGGTTAGGTCTTGGTTATCTTGAGAATGGTTTTCCCTTCTTTGGTAGAGGTTCTTTCTTGGTGATTTCTTGACCTATGCTTTAGGATTTGGTGATCAGTTGCTTGAGTTTTCCTTCATGGTGACCTTGGTTCTTTCCAAGGTTTTAGTTCTTTTTTGAGACCTAGATGGTGCATCTTGGTATTGTCATGAAACTTCCCTCTTGGTGGTCACGACCTTGATAGCTTTGGGTCGAGATGCTTCCTTGTAGTTGAGTTTGACCTGGTGGTGTTAAGTCAAGGCATTTGGTGTTAAGTGGTCTAATCACTCCTGGTGGTGGTGTCTTGTTCCTACCCTACTTGAGTTGAGACCCACCCTAGAGTGTAGGGTCACGACCATGATGGTCTTGGGTCGCAACATGGGTGGAGGTAGAGACACCCTTATGTCGAGACACCTTTGGTCGAGATGTTTTATGGAACCCTAACCCTAAGTGTCAGGGCGCGACGTGACTTAGAAGGTGGAGGTCGCGACATGTTGGTGGATGGTTGAGAGATAGGAGTGTTGCAGTCATGACATGGACCATGATGGGTGGTTGCCACCTATGTGGTTATGTGGTCAATATAGGGTGATGGTAGGTAGATGAGAAGCATATGTGAACACTTAAGATATTCATATTTGAATGATACATAAGCCATATATATATATATATATATATATATATATATATATATATATATATATATGTGTGTGTGTGTGTGTGTGTGTGTGTGTGTGTATATATATAATGTTGTTAGAATGTTATCTAATCAACTTTAATGATGTTTCCTAATCCTTATACACTCCAAGATGATGGAGGGTGAGGGTTCTAGGGTTGATGGTAGAACCTAGTCTTGTAAACTCTAATTGGCTAAGAATAAACCCTAACCATAATGATGTGCAATGAGACTTGCTTGTTTCTCTCTCTCATGGAATCATTATGATGTTTTGTGGTTATTTCTCTAGATTCTGAACTTCTAACCATGAAGGTGTTATGAGTCTAACAAGCATAGCTTTTTTTTTATAAAGAGAGCATGTCGCTTCTTGTATATTCATATCAGAAATGGCAGTAGATACAATGTTCGCATCAAAATCCTCTAACAACATTCGAGGATTTTCAAAGTAACAAGCCAGTGAGGCTAAGGTATGGGAGACCCCATTGCCTTGCCTACGGATAAAACAACAATGAAAAGACAGAAGAAAAAAAAGAAGATAAATGACAGATCTCTTGCACGGTACTGTCCTCGTATCCCCGTCCCCATCTGCCAGCCTTTATTGCATGCACAAGAATCTCATTGTCTGTCTCCATGATCAAATCCTTCAGGCCTAGGTTCAAGGCTAAACGAATGCCATGCAGTACTACCATTCCCTCTGCACTAAGCACTGAGAACGCATGGTCCAGATGACATTGGTACGTAGCCTTGATGTTCCCTAGATTGTCCCTGAAAACCGCGCCAATACCCGCTCGACCCCCACTCTGGACACTGGCGTCAGCATTGAGCTTGAAGCATCCCTGTGGTGGATGAGTCCAAGTAGAACAAACTGTGGCCTTCTCCCTCTGTGTCCTGTCACACACTGTTGTAGAGTAGCACCCATAATCTGCCACTAACGTAAGAAAACTCGCTGCGAGCGCAGGCACATACGATTTCTGGGGATCAAATATGTGCTTGTTCCTGGTTGTCCAAGCTACCCACAGAGGGATGGCGCCCTCATCTAATCTCCCCAAATCATCATCACCTAGCAGCTCCCTAATGAAACTCCTCACGTCCATGACTCTGTGGTTGGGCCAGTGTTGTTGTCCCACAGCCCAAACAGGTCTCGTAAACATACACAACATCAGTGCATGAGTAGCATCCTCCTTGTGTGAGGAACACCGTGGGCAAAGCTCGTCCTGAACTACATTTCTCTGAAAGAGGGCTTATCTGGTCGGTAGTATGTTTCTTAAAACTCTCCAAATGAAGTGCTTTAGTTTTGGAGGCCAACGTTGTTTCCACACTCTCTTCCAATCATCTTCTTCCAAGTCATCCAACAGATCCTCCCCAGTGCATAGCAGACTGTATGCACTACGAACGGTGAACGCTCCTCTGCTTTCCCTATCCCAACAAAGAGTGTCTATTGCCTCTCTAGTATTCAAAGGTATTGCCCTTATCATAGACCTGATATGAGGTGGAACAACATCTAAAAGAGCTCTGTCATCCCACTGTCCCGTCTCCACATCTATCAGTCCTGCCACTGATGTGTAGGTCACTGGTCCCTGTATGAGATATCACTTCACTGACCCTCCTAGCTTTGGAATCCACTTGTCCTCATAGATATCAATCATCCTTACATTCCCCACTCACCATAGAAAACCCGGTTTAACCAGTTGAAGTGCATCCCATATACTCCTCCATGTATAGCTCGACGCACCCCCCATCGCTGAGTGTATCACAGAAGTGTGTCTGTATTACTTTTCCTTCAGAACTTGGCTGATCATAGATCCATCGTTGGTAGCCAGACGCCATCCCTGCTTTGCCAGTAAAACTTGGTTGAAAGCGGAAAGATCTCGAAAGCCCATACCTCCATATTCCTTTGGTATGCATAATCTCGCCCAACTAAGCCAGTGAATCTTCCTCTCCCCGTCTTTCGTGACTAATTACATGCATTTCACCTCTCTCCTCTCCTTCTTTCACAATCTAATCATGAAAAGAGCACAAAGCACATGAAATTCAAATATAGTGTGTAGAAAACACAAGTTATCCATACTTCTTCTATAAAGTTTAGGGTAAACCATTTCATGATAGTGTTAATTGAGGATGACTAGGAGTGTTGTTTCACATTCATGCATTCAGTCTTATATTTCAAATCATACCAAATGACCCACGTGGCTGCGGAAAAGGGCAAAATGAGCTAGGTTTGATGTTTCCTAGCTCAATAGGTATGAAAGTGGAAGAAAGGGTTGCGATAAGATTTTTGGAGTGTTTTTACACACTCATCTTTTCTTTATTTGAATGCTCTTAAACAGGAGCATCCTTTTATTTTTTTTTGCTTTTCTTTTTCTTTTCTTTTCTTTCTTGCCCTTGGTGTAGATAGGGCAAATGGTGGATAGAGTGAAGCGGGGAGATAAAGATATGGCCACCCCAAACTTTTGGAGGTGGCCAAGGCTGATTATGTGCACTAGACATCTTTTTATGAGGCGGAGGGGTATGAAGATGGTGGAAGAAGAATCGGGTCAAAGAGGGGTCATTGGTACGATTTTCCACATAAGACATCATGTATGAAAGTTAATCCAATACTTCATCCTACATATCACACCACATGAATGAACAAGATGAAATTGATATATCAAACAAGTGATTCCACAAACACTAAGCGTTCAAAGCTTGCTCAAGTTCACAATTTAGCCAAATCAATCACAATCATAAGAGAGGTGATGCGCATGTAAAAAGCCAAACATTGATACCGCTTAGCAATAAAGCATAAGATTTCACTTGCATTAGTCAAAGGTCATCATTTTTACTCAAAACAGTAGAGATTGGGTCAAAACATACTTTTTAGACAAGAAATCTCAAATTTGGGCAAAATTGGCCAAAATGATGCCAATTTGCACTAAATCACATCTAAACCTACTTTAAAACACAAGAAACTACAAAAACTACATGAGAATGCAATGCATGATATGGAATAGGAAAAAGAGCAAAAATTTTGAAAATTACGCAAAAATGACAAGAAAGTAAACGACATGGCATGCAGGTATGGAAAGCAGTAAAAATGACTAGGGTAGATATCAAAAGCAAAAAAAAAAGTGGATGTGGTGGTGAAATGCAAAGTGAAACTAGGGCATACCTACCCTACCACCCCAAACTTTTGATTCATGTTGTCCTCAACATGATCCTAGAGTTTAGGATGATAGGGTAGACGATCGTGGCTCTCTCAAGGCTCTGGCGGTGTTCCTCCATGTGGTGGAGGATATGCGTAGTACCTGCCCCACTAATCTGCCTTGAGTGGAAGTTTGAATCCAAGAAGGTAGGCATTTTTCCATGATCTCATCTAGACACTCAACTAGATAGTAGTCTTCTTCTGTTGCACCTATCACTTCGGCCTTGGCTGAAGATTTAAAAATGTTCAACCGGATCTTCATGTGCATGAATATCACATACATCGTGCCAGTCCTCACATGAATGACCGCATCAGCTGTGGCCAGGAAGGGTCTCCCCGAGATGATAGGGGCCCTCCTCGTGTCTTTCTCCATATCCAAGATGATAAAATCAGCAGGAAAGAAAGCAGATATCTCGTCATCTAGTCTCATGAGCACATCATCAACACGCCCTCTAGGCGTCTTTACCGACCTTTCAGCTAACTGCAAAGTGCAATGGGCCGGACCCAACTGTCCCATCTGTAATTCAGCAAAAACGACATACGGCATGAGGTTCACGCTCGAGCCCAAGTCTAGGAGAGCTTGGTCTATGCGGTGCACCCCAATGTAGCATGATATGATAGGAGCACCGGGATCCTTCCTCTTTCTTGGAATGGTGTGCTGCAGAATTGAACTCACTTGCTCGATAAGCTTTACCTTCTTCGTGGTTCTCCCCATAGTTCTTCTCTTGAAAGTACAAATATCCTTCAAAAACTTAGCATATGAAGGAATTTGCTTGACTGCATCAAGCAAAGGGATATTGATCTTCGCTTGTTTAAAAGTTTCCAGAATTTCCTCGATATGTTTTTTTTCTTCTTTTCTCGATAGAAAGCTCCTTAAGAGCCTCGGGGAAAGGGGGGAGTTGGGACCCCAAATGGTCCATCTCAGCAGTATCATTGACTGGTATCATGGGAATCATGGTATTATCATTCAGTATCTCGGTATCAACTATTGGAATCATTGTATCAATGATGTCTCTTATCACAGTATCATCAATCTGCATCTCAGCATCAAACTGCTCAACCTCAGTATCAGCTCTGCCAACAACTGTACCATGGGGGCTCTCCAAAGTTCTACCACTCCTCAATGTAGTCAATGCCTTCACATGCTCATGGGTGGTAGGAGAGGGAGCTTGTGGAGGTGGTTGTGGTTGTTGGGGTGGTGGAGGGCTTTGGTGAGGGGAGTTGGGATTTTGAAGAATGAATTGGGGTTGCGGTTGTTGTTGTGGTGGGGGGTGGTATTGCGGAGGTGGTTGTTGGTAGGTGTGAGGTGGAGGTGGAGCATATTGATAGTTGAGTGGCACTTGAGGTGGTGGAGGAGCATAGGGGTTTGGTGGGGCTTGGTAAGATGGTGGAACATAAGCACTCAAAGTGTTCCCTAGAAAAGCCCCATCATTGTTCGGATTTGGCATTGGTTGAGATGGAAGTCTACCTTCCTCCCTTCTAGCCAAAGAGAGAGAAATCTGATCCAACCTCTCCTCAAGACGGTTAATAGACTGCCCATGTGCATTGACATCCTTTTTTACTTCATCCAGGCTTCTTAGCCTTCCTAGAACTTCCTCCTTAAACTTGGAGCTGTAGCGTGGCTTTTGCTGCCCCTGTCCTTGCCCGTCCTCATTCTGTTGTTTCCAGGAGAAGTTCGGGTGGTTCTTCCACTCGGGAGTGTAGGAGTTGGACATTGGGCCCTGGTTGTTGCGGCCGCCAAAGTAATGTAGAGCATTGACTTCCTCGTCTACAGTATCAACCGCCATGGTGGGTTGGCTAGAAGAGCCACCCACTTAATTTTTCATCATCCACATCATATTGGCCATCATCTTCATCATATCGGGGTCATTGGTATTGCGACTCAGAGCTGCGGAAGAAGGTGGAGGAGTGTAGCTTCGATCACAATGCCCCCCTTTTGTGGAAGCATGGTGGCGGTAATTTTCTGCGAGGTGCTCAAACATCGGCCATGATTCCTCAGGCGGCTTTGCCATGAAAGTGCCCCCGCAGGAAGAGTCTACGTTGTTTTGGCTTTGATCTTCAAGCCCGGTGTAGAAGGCTTGAACAAGCTGCCACAGAGGAACCTCATGATGGGGGCAATTGCAAAGTAGCTTTTGGAACCTCTCTCACGCCTCGTGGAAGGGCTCGTTCTCTTTCTGCGTAAATGATGTGATGCACCTTCTCATATAAGATAACTTGGCGATGGGGAAGAACTTCTTGAGAAACTCGTTCTTCACCTAATTCCACATGACCAACTCTGGCTTCGTCACATACCACTCCTTGGCTTTCTCCTTGAGGGAGAAAGGAAAGAGTGTCCTCCTGATTGAGTCGTCGGTGGTGGCTGGAGTGTGGAAGGTAGAGCACGTTTCAAGGAACGCGTCTATGTGGTGGTAGGGATTCTTTTTATCCATACCGAAGTATGTAGGGAGAAGTCCTAGGAGTGCCGACGGGATGGAGAACTGTTGACCTAGCATTTGGTCAACCAGAGTGGCGATGGGGGAGTTGTAGTTCCCCGGTGTGAAGTACTCGTGAAGCGGGCGATGTGGCGGTGGAGGTGGCTGAGCATCTGCATCTCAATTGTTCTCGGCCATCTCGGCCTCTCGGTGTAGGTTGCGGAGAGCTTGACGCCTCCTTCTACCAATCTCGGGGTCATATACCACCAAGTCGGTGCAATTAGAGTGCGTGCTACGCATGCACAGCTGTCACCTGCGCAAGACACAAACGAACAACAAGAAACTAAGTTAGAAAACCAAGATGCAAAAGTAACACAAAGAATAAATAATAGCAATGATGAGGGCAAAAGAAAGGCTAAGCTACACTATCTAACTAGGCCGAGCACCGCTATCCCCGGCAACGATGCCAGAAAGCTTGGTGTGTCCCCACTAGTGGTGCTTTTACACCCCACGAGGTCGGAGCGCACGGGATGTGGGATCTTATGCTTTCGAAATTTGTAAGACCTACACTAACTACCTACGTCTACTAAGACACTACACCCGCAAGTGCACGGGGTCATGTCGTAGTATAGGTGAGGCGGCAAGTACAGGGTCCATCCACGGAGATAGAGGGGGCACTAGAGTTAGACGGTGCGAGCTACGTTCCTATTGTGGAGATTAGGGTTTTAGGGTTTTAAAAGGTTTGATTGTTTGATTACGCTAATAGAACAAGTAAGAAATGCGAGAAGGAAACTAAGTTATGGAAGAGCAAGAAAATTAGTAAACTAAGTTAACAAACTAACTAAGCAAGAGCAAGAAGCCTAAGTTAACACTAAAGGGCAAAACTAAGCAATTAACTAGATTAAGCAAAAGTGACTAAACTAGACTAGCATGAACAAGCAAACATAGCAAGATGGGTTTTAAGCAGTTGATTAGGGTAGGTGGGTCGTTTGGGGATGTAACTTTGATATTAGTTGGGGGATATCATTAAACATGCAAGATTCTCTTTCATATCTAGATTACCAAACCAAACAACAAGGACAATGCCATTAGAATATACCCTATACTATTAGTAGAAGACTAGGGTTAGGTGTAATTCTAATGGAATTAGCCAAATATAGGTTTCTAGGGTAAGTGATAGTGAGAGATTGAGGGTTGAGGGTAGAAATGGGAGTAGAGATCAGGGTATTTGACCTCATGCCACTAGCCACTCTAGCCTTGAGAAGGCCCTAGGCAATTACATCACTCTTATTTACACTAGCTACTTAAATCTCACACTCACTTGTAGAAGGAGGGATGTGTATGTAGGAACAAAGGGGGCTAGCTAGGGATCTATTAATTGGACCTAGGAGCCAATACTAAGATTTCCACATACACTCCAATTCCTCCTAGAAGCTAAGTGTCATCAAACATCTCAAAACAAGCAATTCATACAATAAGCACAAACCACATGCAATAAAATGGGAAATGAGATAGAAGAAAGAAGTAATCATCATAGATATGAATTAAGTTCATTACAAGAAATTATCCCCCAACATGTTATCAAAGTCACATTTTAACCCCAAACAGCCCACCACTAGGGGCTTAGCTACACATAGTCAAAGAAACTACAAAAGAGAGGGGAAGAAGAGGAAGAAACTCCATGAAGCTTGATGAAGTGGCCTTCTTCTTCACCTCCAAGCTTTTTGTAGACGTCCTCCCTCCTCCAAGGGTGCATGGGTGCATGAAATGGTAGGGGTTTATGGATGGAAACCTAGGAAACTAGGATTCCATGGTGGAATGAGGGTGGAAATGGTGGATGGTGAGCTAAAATGCAAGGAGATTGCACAAAGAGCTCAAGGGTGGAGAGTGGAGGCTAAGAACAGCTAGGGGGGCATCTAACCTAGTGCTATGGCCGCCACCCAGGTATATATAGGTGGTGGTGGAAGCACTAGGGTAAGTAGGGGCAGTTTAGGAAAAGCAGTGAAAAGTTGTGTAGGGTCGGTGATCACCACGGTCGTGGTGGGTGTGCCACGGCCGTGGCGCGGGTAGTGGGGAACGGCCGTGGGGGGTGAATACGGTCGTGGTATGTTAAGGGTGGTAGAAATGCTAAGTGTGGTGGTGGCCACGACTGTGGCGGAGTGCCACGGTCATGGTGGGTAACATGCACCACGGCCGTGTTGCGTAACACGGTCGTTTTGGAGGAGGTGGAGGTGGCTGAGCATCTGCATCGGCCACGGTTGTGGCGACTTGGCCACGGTCGTGGTGACTTGGAGGAAATCCCTATTGGAAGCTGCACTTTTGGCAATTAATTCCCATGACTGTGGCAGGGTTCCACAGCCGTTTTCTCTTCTACTGACCACGACCGTGCTGTTGGCCACGGCCGTGGTGTCTTTAGTGGCCACGGTCGTGGCAGGTGGCCACGGTCGTAGGATTCTGTGGAATTTCCCTATTGAACTTGGCACTTCATTGCTAATAAACGCACGGCTGTGGCATAGTGCCCACGGCTGTGGTTAGGTTGCACAGCTTGATTTTACTTCAATCTTCATCATTTTTTGATGTCTTTGCTTGGGGATGATTCTTGACCATTGGAGGTAGGTTGAGGGAGACTTTGGGGCCTTCTTTGGGTCTCTCCATGAGTGGGGAACCCTAGAACTCCTTCTTTCTCTCTCTTCCATCTAAGCATGGTTCAAGTACCTAAAAAATAGTGCAAAGAACATCCATAAGCATATTTGCAATGATAAGCATATTAAGGGTAAAAAGCTTGTAATCTACATGTTTAGATGTGACTTAAGTACAAAATGGCACATGATGGAACCCTAAAATAGGGCTACATCAGGTACGCTAGACCATTAATTCGATCTACATCTTCCTAGTCATCAATTCGTACTCAAATTAGGGTTTTGAGATTTACGTTCTAGCTAATTCTTGGATTTCACCGCCAATATTGCATGCATCTTTTCATTGTAATTTAATCCAAGAAAAGATCAATAATATCTAGAATACCTTTTTTGTACATGTAGTATTATAAAGAAAAATATTTCTATGGCAAAAATTTGCAACATGAAATTATACATAGGACCCAAAATCAATGGGAGAACTAAGTGACATATTTGCATAGTAAGATCTCCTTGTCAACTTCTTCTCATTCTCATAAGTTGCTCTCACACTAAATTAAAACCTCATAGAATCAAGGAGATATATCATTTCTAGTCTACTTTTAAGGTATGAGCTTATTGGTCCCATCACAATAAGGTTTACTCCTTATAATAATTATGTATTTTTCTACACCTTTGTTTCATTATCTCATGCAATATATATATAGGCTAAACATCTCATCTAGGGTTTTCACATAGGGAAGGGGTTCAACTTAAGAAGACACAATTGAAATAGTCAGAACCCGACTGTCATGGCTCTACTACCATATTGTCAAGAGTGGTAATCGAGAGGGGTTCCACTCCTCATTGAATCAAATAAGAGTCATCATAAAACAAGCAAACACCAAATTTTAAAAATGGATGAATGACTTTTATTTAATCTTTCATAAATGGATATCATAAATACCAAAGTATAGTATCATAATAAAATATCATGACTATTTACAATTTACAAGATTATGTTATAATCTGCCACTAGGGGGTTACATGAAATTAACAACTTCAACACTAACATTGGGAGTCAAGTCTATCTCCCAAAGGTCATCTCCACTAGTGAAGTCTAGTCCATCATGTCAAGTCTTCCATGTCATTCAACTCAGCGTTTGGAAGCATACCCCATGAGAGGAGACAAAGTGGAAGTTGTCAGCACAAAGTGTCTATATATATAAATATAAATAGGGATTGAGCAATATTATGGGAAAAGGACAACAATAAACATGATCAATATTTTGAACAAAGAGGGAATTCAAACACCCAATTGATATCAAAGAGAAAGAATTAAAGGTATACAAAAGATACACTATCCATGCATCAAAAAATCAACATGTGCCACAAAAGCATAATCAAATAAATTTGGTTACCCAACCCATCATCAAAGTTCAACACATAATTTAGCATGCAAGTGAAATAAACTCAGTATTGGTGAAATACATATAAATAATGGTGGTTATGGCACATAACCCAAACCTGGTTGAGAATGGCACATAACCAAAGTCCCAAATATATAAAGTTGGGCACATAACCTGAGTATGGGTCACATAACCTCTCTCCAAAAAGTATAACATGGGCACATAACCCAAAAAACCAAAGAATTTATACTACTATAGTACTAATGAATCAACAAGCATGCAATAATGTAGATGCAAGGGAAAGTTTATTCATAAAAAGAATTTCCATTACCAAACAGGAACATATAATACATCCACCACAAAAGTGGACAAAATAGGGTTCCATTCATTAATAGAACAATACAACTCAAATCAACATATTAGGATTCAGTTAGAAATAGAATGAACAAGATACATATTTGGAGTCCAACACGCATATCCAATCGAATCAAATGAGTTAAATATCATAATAGGGAGAAAGTGTATAGGGTATTATGTCTCAAAGGACCAAAAGAGAAAAATATATGTGATGGATCAATATGATCAAGAAATGAAACATACATCAAAATGTGAGTCAATCAAGGTTCAAAACCTAGATCACATCAATGTATTTCTTCACCTATAACCACATAGAATACATATGTATCACTATTAATGTGTATTATACCTTAGATTATCATATCTTATTCTCACTTGATTTCAGTTAAGAAACATATACCAAAAAATAGTTTTTTTACTCCAAAAAGTATTTATTTATATTTTATGATGATCAAATAATTCATTATATATTATTTGAATAAAATCCATATCTTGAACTCAAAATAAAATTCATTCATAGTTACTTATATGTCTCAACATCATATATTAATGCTTTTATGTGCGGTAGGGAACATCAGTAACTTGATCAAAGTCAAAGGCCGCACGATGTCAAATGAAATATAAACAAGAAGACTATAATGCCCATATAAATGTGACATACACTAAAACAAAATTAGGGCGGATCGATAACCATGAAAGTAGTCGTCTTCCTAAGGAATAGGCGAGTCAACATGAAATCACAGAGTTCTAAAAGGTCCAACAGAAGGACAACTACATACACCAGCATCCAAAGCTCTATGTAGACATTACTAATAATTTGTAAGACTCTGATGGACTCAAAGAACCCAAACAAAGGTCCTTGAGGTCATCAACCCTCAAGCCAAGTTCTCTACCATGCCTGCAATTGAACTATAAGACCAAGTTGGGAAGAATGATGCTAAATAACACAAATCATAAAGCCAGATAAGCCAGAGGTACCAGGAAGGCTCATGAGGATCAAGCATATTAGGGACAAGGAAAATAGAACTTTTGATTCTAGAAAGTTGCTATCAATCTCTGTAGCATCAAATAGAAGGAAGGAACATGAAAGAAGCTAATAAGCAAACTCTAGAATTTGGAGAAAATAACAGCATGAACAACTCTATTAGAACTTCACAACTGGGTAGGAGATGCTCCAACCCTCACGACGGTTAGAATTGCTTAGGAAAACTCAAACAATGTTGGCATTCAGGCCAAGTTGGGGGAAGATCGATCCCAGGATAAACGAGTGAAATTGGACGATTGTAAGTGACTTATAGTAGTTTGTAGATGGTGAAGGGGAGGTATTTATCTAGAAGAAGGCTCAAATACACAATAATTCCAACCGGACCAAGAAATAGGGGAATAGAGAGGTTAGGGTAGGTTAGGCTACCTCCCACCACTGAAACCCAACATGTTTAGGGACTTTAGGGATGTCAGGGGTTCAAGATTGTTTTAGGATTGGAATTGCAGGTATTGGAGGAGAGAAGAGAGGATTAAGTCAAGATAAGAAACCACAGTCTCGACACTATCTCCTGTTCAAGGTAGGAGACAAGACACAAGCCATAAGATAGACATCCAACAGTTTGGAAAGAGCCTAGATAAAAGAAAGGGATGCTTAACACATACACTTTAGGGAATCTAAAACATAACAGGCATGATGGAAAAATTAGTGATTAAAATCAAACATGTTATCGTCTAATTAATATTGGGAATATATTTTTAAGGATTTTCCTCTTTAGTCAAATAGATAGCAGACATTGTCTAATTAGGTTGAAACTTGGTATCTTAGCTAATTAAGACCCAAGAAATATGATTTTAAGGTTAGATTTAACTTTTTGAGATTTTCTTAAATGTGTTCTAGTACAATTAGTGCTTAGGCTCACTATCTTTATATTCATTATAATATCACATCATTATTATCAACATTAACTAATTAGAGTCTAACTTCACATCGATATCAATAGAGTTATATTATACTATTATGCATGAATTATGTTATTTTACTCAATTACTCATTAAGTCCATTAATATCAACTTTAACTTGTATATTGGCATATTGTTCTTATCCATTTAAATGAAAATTTAAATTATTATCACATTTCATATACTAAGTTCATTATACCTTTTCCATGCCTCTATTCCACTCCTCAACTTTAGTGACTACATCAATTTCCCCTTCACCGGAGAAGGAGTCAGGCCTAATCTTTAAGAAATCCACCAAGGTCAGCTCATGGTGTATGTGTTGATGTTGTCCTTGTGCTAGGGTATTGGTGTGCATTTGGACCAACTCCACTAAGATTGCATTAGGGTTCCTTCTTGGTCCACTTCCCTCACTAGAAGAACTAGCACCATCATATTTACCCTTTTCCTTGTATTCTCTCTTAGGATCCATCTAAAAAGGTCACATAAACCTAGGGTTAGAACATATGAATCATGGTGCTTCCTAGTGGCCATACATTTATTGGCTCTGATACCATTAATGTAACAACCCACCTTTTGAATATGAGTGGAATCATCTATCTTGGAGGGGTATGTCAAATTAATATGATCATTCAAATAAATACATGATTCATCATTAAGATTCATACATTGTTCCTTGAATAGGAAACTATAACTAAGTTTTATAACATGTCTAAAGTACTAATCATCTCTAAACATGGCACAATAAGCATTAAAGTAAAATCTCTACATGATTGGATCACCTAATACAGATGGCACCCCACCAGTAAGCTCTTGAAGGTCTTCTAGTCCTTGCTTTCTCCTCTTAAGTCCCTAATTACTTCAACTCATGGGGACATCGTGTCCCCAGACATGCAAAGGGGGAAATCAACACATCAGTAAACAATATTGACACTTTGTAATATGAACAAAATAAAGTATACTTGATATGTAAGAAAAAGTCGACATGAATTAACTCTAAGCATTCTTGAATTATTTTTAACATGAAAAGTTGAATAGTAAATTTATGCATCCCTCTATGATGCCTCCTTAGGAGTACATGATTGCTAGGAAAGCCCTTGATGTAGGGGTGTAAACGGTGTGGGTACGGTGTGGGTTTGGTCATACCCATACCCATACCTTATTTATTTTAGTGGGTCCATTCTAATTCTAGACTCGTATTATAAAAATCTAGACCCGCACCATACATGTACCCGTAATAATAGTGGGTATGCGGTGTGGGTATGCGGGTAAGCAGTTCTATATGTAACATCATATTGTTTAGGTAAGAAAATTTACAAATATGTTCTACATATTATAATACAATGAGATTTCTATCATGTAGGATGTTAACATGATATAGTTATATTAAATAATGCAATACTTTGTATATTGAAGATTTTTTTGAGTTAATTGTTTACATATTTGTAGTCATCATCATAGTGTTTTAGTTATGTAGCATATAATTCTACTTTTGATTTTAAGTTTACATATGTTGTTATGATTATAATTAGAATCATTAGTTCTCAATTAGATGACTAGTCTCAATCTTATTATAATTATAGTATGATATAATATCAAGTACTATATTATTTGGACTAGTAAAATATGATATAAATAACATATTATTTATGTAGTTATTTATGTATAGCGGGTACACAGGTCTAGCAGGTCTGGGTCCAAGAATGCCCATTAGTGGACCCACATATATGCAGGTATTTAGACCCGTGACGGGTCTTGTAAGGGTCTAGATTTACGGGTTTGGGGGTCTACCTGTACCCATTTATAGCCCTACCTTGATGCTAGGAAAGCCCTTGATGACCCCTTGAGGTCCATTATTTGGGAGCATATAAAGACTGGTTCAATTCCAATTAACTTAATCATCAACATTGACATGATCCTTGCACTTAACATGATGGGATTTCTCCCTCTTGAACTTGAAAATAAATTTTCATACGTCATTGAACTTTATTCTCTAATTTTAGTGAACACTATAACCAAAGGACATAACATATAACACTCATTAAGTAATTTGATATAGTGAGCATGATGAAAACATTAAACTTGAAATCATAATGTCTACTTATACTCAGCATGCAATCAACCATAAATACTTGTGCTCGTCAGCATGACCCATTTACCTTGGAACAAAGTTGATCCTAAGATGGTCTCTCTGATCTTTGAGTCAAATCTAAGTCAACCTTCTCTTGTCTTGATTAGGCTCTAAACACCTATTCATAATTATTAAACATCATAAATCAATACTTTGTATTGATCCTAGGTTGAATTAGGGTTTGAGTGCATTAGGGTTAGGCTTATTGATCACATAATTATATTAGGAAAACTTGGTTGGTTGATTATTGTTTTAGATCACATGAAACATATGAGATACATAATTAGGGTTTCATGAGTCATATTACGGTTTCTAATATAACATAAGAAGGCAAATCATGGTTTGAAAACCTTAAAATTTTGTTCCTATCTGAAAATCCTTTCTAATGACTATTTATTTGTAATTTTCTGAGCATCCTGTGATTTATGGTGAATATTTGAAAACTAACCAATCAAAAATTGAGAAAAAGCTACATGTGCTTCATTATACAAATTAGCGGACATTGGACCTGGGCCCGCACTGACCTGGTCCAATTGGTGCTTGCCAACTAGAAAAGGGGCTCACTCCAGTAAATCATCACCCAAAGAAATGAAGGCGATAAATCCATTAATTTCCCTTACAAGTTTAATAGTCTGATTATATGTGCAGGGGTAAACTTGTCTTTTTGACTTAACGATCAAACTCGCAAAGAAAAGAAACTGAAACTCACATACCATCACTACCCTTGCAATATCCATTAGGAAATTGAAATTGTGGGGGTTCCATGGTCGTTCAAGGACCTAGATTGTCCCCCTTCGATCCATGATGGAGATCAGCAGCTTAAAGACCATCATTGATCATGTTATGCATCATCAGGCAAGACCAGAGCAACCGGGTGAGTGGAGAATGGTCTCTAAGGTCCGGTGAAGATGAGGAAACAAATGCCAAGTGGTGAGGACCTATGTGTCCCAAGAACACACTGGAGAAACCTGAGAAACAAGGGAGAAGGTTGGGAGTCCATATCCAAAGGAAAATGGGAAAAAACACATCGGTGATGCTTGGAAGATGATCGTGCGGGTGTGGTGACACCAAGACAAGAATTTTTGTATTCATAGGAGCCTTGAGGGGCTGTGGTGATGATTATCAGTGAAGGTATCAAAGTTGACTTATAGGGTATGACGACTGGGGAAGAGCTAGGTAAACTAGTGATGTAGGAACAGAATAGAGGGGTTGAGGATACTTACCACTAAAGCAATTTGTCTGGGGTGGTCGGAGCTTAGAACATAGGGTCGTTGTTGCCAGAGATGAGATGGGAGTAGGTCACACAGTTCAGGGGTACTACAAGGGAAATTGAAGGTGGAGGAGAGTTGTGGGATTGGTAGCAATGATGTATGGTACCTTAAATAGAGAAGGAGGGTACCAAGGTGGCATCTGCAATGATTGGCAGAGAGAGACAGCAAGCCCTAAATGGGCATTTTGTGCTCAAAGTAAGAGAGAGAATGAGTTATGGCTCATTTGAAATGGTATATAGAGATGAAGCTAAAGGAGGAAAAATCTCGTCAAATGGTCGAGTAACAAGGGAGGAAGAGATCGAGGAAGGTAAGCTTGTGAAATGACTATTGACTGCGAGAAATGCAGAGGTTAATGATAATGTCCGGGCCATTCGATCATTGATCAGACAGAGTAGGAGATGAGCACAAAATTGAAATTGAGAAGTAATGTATGACATCAATTTAAATGTGGAACTTTGGTCTATATCAAAGCATTATATGATTTCGTATTTAAATCTTAGTCAAAACTATATTCAAACTTGTTTAATTGATTTGAGGGTTCAAACATGGTACAAATGACCTCAAATTTGAACCATAAGTTAATTGAAGGTCTATAATATTCCTAGGAATTAGAATTCCCTTTTATACACATTTGATCCATGATTTCTATAATGGCCATTAACCTTAATTATAATGCATTAAAGGGTGAAATAATTTGAAAAAGGCTTTTAGTATTGAACCCTTGAGTCAAATTTTGAGATGTACTTTATTCACTCATTCATGAGTCACATGATCACTTCTTTATCCTTTTTTGGTGCTTTGTTGTCATCTTGGAGGGGAAAGAAAATAAAAGAGGATCATCTTTGAATTGATTGTACATTTATATGAGGAAAATACATTTGACTCTTTTTTCGAGTTTTCTTATTCCATTTTCATATAAGAAATAAGATTTATGATCTTTTTACACTAAACTCGTCAACTATGTTTATATTGGAAAACCCAATCTAAAGTTTAAGTTCTCTTTGAAAAAATTGGTATGACACACTTGCCCTCGACGGG
The DNA here is from genome assembly GCA_963693085.1 of Alisma plantago-aquatica. NCBI lineage: Eukaryota > Viridiplantae > Streptophyta > Magnoliopsida > Alismatales > Alismataceae > Alisma > Alisma plantago-aquatica. The sequence continues at coordinate 1,214,842,875 of OY856412.1, forward strand.
ATCGGGTTTGAGTTTTAGCACTTCTTTAGACTACCTCCTAAGTGCTATAAAAATTCTAAAACATGAAATTTCCTCTTGAGAAAGTATCAAGGAAGACTTTAGCATCCGGGTCGATGCATATATAGAACATCTCAATCAGCTACATGAGGGTATTATATGATGTGGGCAATAATGAATCAGATTCTTGAACCATTCCCATGCTTCTCCCGGTGTCTCTTCAGGGAACATCTAAAATGTTCCCCAGATTTGATAGGTGAGAGATGGGGGTAATACTTCTCAAGAAATTTGGATCTAAGGGGTTCTCAAGCGGTGATGCGGTCACCTTTCATGACATTGTACCATGACTTTGTGAGATTTATCAACAAGTACTTAAAAAGTCTTAACTTGAGGGCATCATCTAAAATGTATGGAACCTTGAATAAGGCACATAGATCAACAAAGTGTTGGAAATGGTCTTGACAATTTTCACCTATCCTCCCGAAAAATGTGCTTGCTTGAAGCGTAGTAATCTAGTGTGAACATATTTCAATCTGAGGGGTCATAATAGCTAGAGAGACAACGGGATGAAATGCTTCAGTAGATATATGTATTGAGAAATCCTTGAGTTGTTTCTATCGTTATGTTTCTTTGGTAACTTCTAGGGTGGTTGTCATGGTTGCCTTGTCGAAGGCTACGGCCTCAGTTGTTATTCTTTGAATATCTTCTTCGTTATGCATCCTAATTCGATTGGTACGGATTAGGTGATGAAAGGTTATGTCGATTTCTGGTACAAATGTTTTATTGTCAATGCTCTGGGAGTGTCGAATGTACCACAATATATTGAGAAAAAGGGAAAGAAACTTGATGGCCAAAGAGCAACAGTTATGTAAAAAATTTGCATAAAAACGTACTATTAGAATGAAAACTCAATTGAAGGAGGAGTTATACTACCGGAATGGGACTCGGTAGGCAAGGAAAAGAAAAAAGAAAGGTAAAAAACGATCCTAATTATTCAAAGCAATTCAGATTTAGAAAACTCAGTTTGTTGTCCCCAAAAAAGGTACCAAAATTTGATGTGTCGTCGTTAACACACAAATTCACTAGAGATAAACCTATTATTGGAGTTTAACCTTATATGGCTAATCAATCCACTTGTAAACAAATGTATTGATGTAATACTTAAGGTATCAGTCCTCAAATATAGTGTGTCAAGAGAAAAATCAAATCTAATTGCAATGAAAAATATTTAAGTGAAGTTGTGGAGATTGATTAATCTAAAACAAGAAAACAGATTGCTGGATTTAAAATGATGAATTAAAATGCAGAAAGGAACAAAAGTAAAGTGCAAAAGTTGAAACTAAGTTGTCAACATAATGTAAAGTGAAGAGAGCAAAGAGTAGAAGGAATCAATCGGTTAAGATTAATTCTTATTTTAAAATTGTTAGAGGTTTGGGTTTTACCACCAAAAACTCTATATTTAAATTATCCACTTTAAAATTCCCTTTTTAAGGTATAATATTAGGACTATGGACATCAATTGTCTTCGGAATCAGATCCCATGGATTGAACTTTTCTTGAACCTGTGGTCAACAGTGTTCTGAGGGTCCTTGTTCAATGATCCAAAGTATTCCCAGAATGGGTCTCTTCAGAGAATATATGACTCTAGTCTGGTGTTGTGGTCCATAAGTCTAAGGTTATATCGTCATGGATCATAACTGTCATGGATCATGACTGATCATATCACATTCCATGTCATTAACTGCATAAGAACACATCTTTTATATTTTTAAAGGGGATTTACAGTTTGCTAAGATAAGATATGGAGATCATGGAGCTACTCCCCATGTCCCGACAAGAGGAAGAACTACTCAGACATAATGAAGTGGAACAAGAGTAGAGTATGAAAAGTTGGACCCCTTTGTCTCTATAGCTCCCCCTCCTTTTATAGGGATAAGGAGGGGGGAAACCCTGGAAATAAGGTTTGGTGGTGGTTGTAGCCACTTTTCTCAGGGTCTGAGTCGATTGACTCAAATACTTGAGTCACTTGACTAGTGTTACTCGATACTTCATCTTGAAGTTTCCTAGTCAAACTTTGACTGTTCTAGTGACTTTCTTATTTTGAGACTTTGATTGGGTCTTGGATGTGGTTGAAGTGATTAATAGATGTGGATCTCTAGATTGGCTTCAATTGTGTGCCCTGGTCCAGTTCGTGCACCCATAGAAGTGAGTTTTCCCATAGTGTTCAATATCGATGTGTCGAGCGACTAGAGAATGTGGGTCGCTCGACTAGTGTTCTGGAAATGGAATTTTTACTATAGTTGAATTGTCTGACTGGGAGATTGGATTTTGGGATTTAAAGCCTCTAAGGATGGGAAGTTTTGGGCTTTGATTGAAGGAATGAGAAAGTGCATGAAAAACCTACAAAATAAGACAAAAATAATGAGAATTTTAACAAAGGGAGAAAATTCAAGGAATTTGCAATTAAATTCAAAACATGAAGGAAAAGAGATACAAAACCTTAATAAAAGATATGAACAATGCCATAAAAGGTGATAAATATGCATTCATCAACGATCATGATAACACTAATCACAAATTGTAGGTTGAAGTCATTCACCAACTTTCCAATTACTTGAGTAGCAAAGAAGCTACATATTTCTCATAATTTGTGATGTCATAATCTATTTATGTATATTCACTACCAACGTAATTTGGGACCTACATTTTCACACACATAGGAAGAATTTGGAGTAGGAGTTTACTAATGGATAAGGTATAACTTGGTTACTAAAGTGTTTAGGTAATCAAATTAAACAACATTAGTTGTGATTCGACCAATTGGGATATCCACTCAACTGGTTGTTGTGCCAATCGATCGACTAATTTTAATTGATTCAAATCAATAATTATGTGCATTAATTATAGTGTTAAAAGCCAAAGTTATTGTGTTGCTGACCACATACCAGTCGACCGAATGGATAGTCTAGTCAACCAACTGTAGTGTCCAGTCGACCGACTGGCAGTGTGCAGTAGCTGTCAAACCATGAGATTTGTCTTTTCATATCCCCTAGGTTTTTGAAAACCCCAAATCATCCACTCCTACAAAAGGAGGGGGTGCCCAAGTCTCTAAACATACCTTTTTCTAAATGTTATGGTAACGTGAGACCTGAGTTGTGGCGATTGAATCGCGAAAACAAGATCAACGAATGCGGAAACGATTAACTAGTAGCGGAATTATTAAAAATCACTAAAAATTAAAACTTTTTGCAAAAAGATCTACAAATGGTAAAACTCTTTCATAAAGAAACATGATAAGTTATTTACAAACGGATCCATCATTACATCTCTGTAATAATCACATCTCGAGGGTTACAACATCAACCACCTTGTTAACTATACAAGGCAAGATACAAAATCTCGAGGCATTATGCCAAAATCTCATATATACCGAATCCTAGGACCTGAGAGTACAGAGACGACACATAGGACATACTATCTACAAGACTTGACAGTCAGTGTCTCCACCTGAGAATCACTGTTGTCCCTGGTGTTGTTGTTGCTGTTGTTCACCCACTAATGGGTTCCTCCGTCCTCGGCATCTACCTAAAAAGTCGACTCCCACGGGGGTGAGACAATTGAATAATTGTCCCAGCGAGAGTTATAACTCTATGCCTGAAGCATTGTTATTGCAATAATGGAATAACATTGAGCAATAGAATTGTAAACATTCAACAGCAGGTAAAACATTGTGAAAACTAAGTAAAGAAACATTCTTTTAAGCAATCATTTCAATTATAACTTAATTGAATGACAAGACATATAACAATAAGGAATATGAAGAATGTGTATACTAGTTTATTCAACTAGAGCATTATAAACAATGTATCATCAATCATTGTTTCTCGTAGTTCAACCTAAGCAAATATGCTACACGACTGATTACATTTTACAAACATATTTATGCCCTGAGGAGATGAGTTACACCTCTCATACTCCAACCGACCATTACGAAATCGCAATCGGTACCATACATAGGTCATCAGAAGAGCTGGATTCCTATGACCTCATCTTCCTCAGTCAGTGTGAGGATCATCATGCAGGACATCTTGTGTCTCTGCTATAATAGCTTTCTAGGGTATTCTGGAAACATCGCTATTAGAGTTATAGTGGTGTTCTATACTCTCTTCGCCATCGAGGGATTTCTTTTTTATCTCTCATCAATGCGGTATTAACAACATCATCAGGAGATTAGTGATACATCATCCCAACATAAACATATAATGAAGGATTGAGAGATTAAAGATACATCTCATATCAAATCCTAAATTAGGATGTAAGGATATTCGCGTCCATAACCCCCACATACTCAAAAGTATGCTCTCCAGGAGTTCCCTTAGGAAAACTTGTTTCACCATCATTTAATTTCTGACAATGATGGATCTATGGTCAGGGCTCTACATGATATCTTTATACTTGATTATTTAAGTACATTATGGCATTCTTTTAGCATCAGGCACGTTTTCAAACATAAACCAATAAGAAAATTGCTATAAAGGAAAAGTACTATTTGTATCAAGTTAATATCACATTTTTTAACATTGGGATGTCAATCCCTAACCATCTCATCATTGTGATTCAGGATCATGGGTGTTCAAACCCTTAGATCATCAAAACACTTGTTACCAAGTAACATACTATCATCAAGTCATTAATCAGCATGATCTTGTTGTAACAATTTAGATATTTCTCATAGCTCATACAACCTATAAATCTCATGTATTACCTCTTACTAGGCAACACAGCATATCATTACTTTCAAGACTTATAAAGTGCTTTCAATGAATATGACATCATAACCCTTACCTAGCTATGATCACTTCTTGATAAAGACATGCATGACTAACACAATTGATAATATGCACATTCTATCTATATCAGCACAATACAAGTTCTTTTCAAATTAAATATAGAACACCACGGCCGTGCTACCTTGCACGGTCGTGCAGGAGTAAGTCACCACGGTCGTGCTACCTTGCACGGTCGTGCTACTGACAAAATACCACAACCGTGTTACATCACCACGGTTGGTTTCTAGGGTTAGGATTCTTATTCAATCCAATTAGAGTTATTCAACCCCTTATCTTGATTAGGAATAGTGATTCCTTATCTCATACTTTAATCATAGAGTTTAATGCTTAAAAGCATAACCTAAAATTAGGGTTTACAGTTCATATCATCACATCACCCTAGATTAGGGTTTACTATTCACATTACATCACATTACCTAGATTAGGGTTTACTATTCACATTTGCAATGAATTGAGATCATACCATCATCATGTATAAAAATTACTTTCATTAATGCCCTCAAATTAGGTTAAGATTTCATTAATCATCATAATTAGGGTTTCCATGATCTCACTATGAAGGATCATACCCTAATTAGATGTATTCATACATATTGCAAGTTTATTACTTGATTCTCATTCATATAGGGAGTCTTCTCTCTCCTATTCCTATGAGATAAAGATTCCATCACCCTTGATTAGACTAAGCCAAAACAACCTTGATAACATAGGTTATGTCATCACCATTATGGTCATTAGGGTTTACTTGATCAAGGGGTATTAGTCACACCTTCCCATCAAGGGTACTTTTGTAATGTTCACCATTGGTCATAACATGCATTACCCCACTAATTACTTGGTCCCTTAATCACTTTAGGTATATCTAAGGTTTAGGTTAATCAACCACTAAACCTTCACAACCACTAAAGCATCAAACATTCTTAACCTTTTTAGACCTCAAACGGTCTTACACACCAAACCCCCAAACGGTCTTGGATGGACCTTGAAACCGTTTGGTGGTGTTGACCGTTTGGTCTAGTTTGAATTTTGAAACCATTTGATAAAGTACACACTCAAGACCGTTTGCCCAAGGTGAGGTGAAGACCGTTTGGTCATGTAGACCGTTTGGTCATGAAGACCGTTTGGCCAACTTTGACTTTGAAACCGGATGGGCCAAATTGATCTTGAAACCGCATGAACACCAAACGGTTTGGGATCGTTTGGCCCCAAACAGTATTGAGACTGTTTGGACTCAAACGGTCTTGAGACCTTTTGGACCCAAATGGTCTTTAGACCATTTGGTCCAAACCACCTCAAAACCGCATGGACCAAAAAGTATCTCAACCACTTCAATTGAGTTAGGGTTTCCAATGTTGAACCCCTCAATCGTTTATGCACTTGTTAGCCACTTATCAATTGGGTTAATTAGGTCAACCCTCTACTGATTTCACTCAATTGACCCTCAATTAATCACCAATTAGGACTTGGATCAATCGAATTAGGCTTTGGAATCGATCACCCTTTAACATGTTTCAACATGAGTCTAATTGATTTGCAACCATTGAACCATCAATCAATTTGGTCATGACCTGATCCCAAACGGTCTTGGGATCATTTGTACATCCTCCAAACGGTCTTGAGACCGTTTTCTCAAGTCCACACCAAAAACTAACTCAATCAATTAAGGTTTGGTCTATTTGATTGATCACTAGATCAATAATTAATTGTACTTCAACTTATTGCCTTTCAATCTTCAACCACTTAACCATAGTCAACCCTAGACCTCCAAACGGTCTTGGGTGACCCCCAAACGGTCTTGGGATCGTTTGGTCATCCTCCAAACGGTCTTGAGACCATTTTCCCATAAAGTCATCCAAAAACCAAGTCATTCACTTAAAGGTTGAACCCTAGGTTTGGTCACCAAATCAGCACTTAATCTTTTATCAACTTGTTATCATTGGACCCTCAATTGGTCAACCCCACTTAACCCTAGACCTCCAAACGGTCTTGGGTTATCACCAAATGGTCTTGTGACCGTTTGGGTGATCCCCAAACGGTTTTGAAATCGTTTGGGCCACTCAACCCAAACTTCAACATGATTAAGTTATTGAAATCAGCAATTAACCCTGTTAGGGTTTAGGTGATTGATGTGCCTTCAATTGGTGATTTACTTGGAATTAGATGATGATTTTTGGTAGGTGATTAGTCCACAATATTTACAACATACCTCCAAATGGTCAACTCCTGGTCATCTCATCCAAATGGTCTTGGACCGTTTGCTCCCATGTGTTCTTGGTTGAAACTGTTTGCTACCAAACGGTTTGGGAAACCGTTTGAGCAAGAGGTGGGAGACCGTTTGCTAAAGTGGATTTTGGATAAACATTGGAAATAACGTCATCATCTTCTACCTCAAGAACAGGGGCTGTTCTTCATGTAAATACTTGCAATAACACATAAAAGTGTCTAAAGAAGGAGAATAAGCAACGTTTTTATGAAAGGAAGATGCATAAGCAAAGCTTAAGGGTTAGAGTTATAAAACCCGCCTTAAATTATGATCTAGAGCTCCAAGATTCGTGGCTTTAATGGTGGATGAAGCTCCAAAGGTTTTCCAGGGTCCCTTCTTCAAGATTTGGATAGAGAGGATGGCTAGAAAGAAGAGTTGTGTCAGGAAAACTAACAAACCAACCTTGTATTAGGGGTTCCTCCATGAATTCGAGCTAGGTGATGATCAAAGCTTACCCAAACCAGATTGGTCATCCTCCTCTGCTCTTGAGTTTCTCCTTAGTCGTCCAAAGCAAGAAGATGAGAAAAGAAACTAAGGGAAACGTTCCCTTGCTTTCTGGAAAAGGGTGCTTATATATTTTTGGGTATTATCAAGGCAAAGAATAAGATAGTTATTTCTTTTATTTCTTAAACCCATCCACTCATGTTTTCTCCACCCTTGGCCACGTTTATTTCTCCTTTTCACATTCAAAACCTCTCTTTTATCCAAGGTTAAAAAGGAAAAGAACCAAACACCTTATTAAGTTATACATGTATAAAAGGGCCATTTGCTTAAAACTTGGTTATTTAGATATCAAGGTTATCTTTCTTTCTTGACCATTCAAATGAGGTGCCCCTCTCATTTTATTTGCTCTACTTTATTCCAAGAAACATGAGAGATACTCTACAGGGTCTATTTTACATTTTGCACCCTATGTTTTGGGTAAATTGCACTTTACACCAAAACTAGGTTTTTAAAGCACAAGGATTGCTCTACAAGCTATATCTTGGTGCTCAAGCTTGGAGAATTCATACCACTATTTCATATTCATTCTTATGATGTCTCAACATCAGAGGAACATCTTAACATATGCAATTTGCAAGTTAACCCCTCTACTTGGGTAATTTGTACATTAGTCCATATTTAACAAAACAATATTACAACATTGTTAAAAAAGGACTGAAATAGAAATATAAGTTCCTCAAAAGCTTTAATTACATATCAAAAGATAACCACAAGCATCTAATCACATTTTTAAGCAAAACACCTAGGGTTAGTTCATAACCCAGGTCAGGGTTCTTACAAAATTATCCACCCCTTACAAGGATTTCATCCCCAAAATCAACAAAACATATTAAGAGAAAAGAGCAGGGTATTTCCTTTTCATCTCTTCATCTAGTTCCCATGTGGCTTCTTTGACACCACGATGATTCTAGAGGACTTTCACAAGACTTATGTCATACTTTTTCAGCTTTTTAATTCTTTTATCAAGGATCGATACAGGTCCTTCTTCATAAGATATATCATCATTCAATTACTTCCATAGGTTGTAGAACTGATTGTGTATCAGGGTGACATTTCCTAAGCATGGAAATGTGGAACATAGGGTGTAACCTCTGTAACTCTTGTGGTAACTCTAGCTTATAAGCTACTCTTCCCATCCGTTCAATGATTGGATAAGGCCCCATAAACCTAGGAGCTAACTTCCCTTTCCTTCCAAATCTTAGAACTCCTTTCCAAGGTGAGACTTTGAGATACACTCTGTCTCCAACCTGGAATTCTAAAGGTCTATGACATTTATCAGCGTAAGATTTGTGCCTATCTTGTGCAGTCTTTATCTGTTGTTGTATTATTTTAATCTTCTCTGCGGTCTGCTGCACAAGATCAGGACCTATCAGTTGGTATTCACCAGTTTCATACCAACATAGGGGTGATCTACAACGTCTACCATACAAAGCTTCATAAGGTGCCATGTTAATGCTATGTTGATAGCTATTGTTGTAGGCAAACTCTATCAAGCTTAGGTGCAGATCCCAACTCCCTGTAAACTGAAGAACACATGCTCTAAGCAAGTCTTCCAAGGTCTGTATAGTCCTTTCTGACTGTCCATCAGTCTGAGGATGAAAGGCTGTACTAAACCTTAACTGTGTGCCTAAGGCTTTATGAAGTCGCTCCCAAAAATGACTCTTAAACTGGGGACCTCTATCAGAAACAATGGTGATTGGGACTCCATGCAGCCGTACTATCTCTTCAACATATAACTGTGCTAGCTTCTCAGTAGAATAGGTTGTTTTAACAAGTAAGAAATGTGATGTCTTTGTTAACCTATCAACTATTACCCAAATGGAATCATGCCCTTTGCTTGTCCTGGGTAGGCCAACAACAAAGTCCATGGTTACATGATCCCACTTCCACTGTGGTATGGGCAAAGGTTGCATTGTTCCTGCAGGCTTCTGGTGTTCATCTTTAACTTGCTGACGTACAGGACACCACATAACGAACTCGGCAACATCCTTTTTCATTCCAGGCCACCAATACATATCTTTCAAGTTTCGATACATCTTGGTGCTTCCTGGATGCATAGAATACATCTAAGAATGAGCTTCTTCCAGGACTAACTTCCTCAAGTTATCCACATCTGGCACTATCATCCTACCGTGATAACAGGCTACTTGGTCATCTGAGTCATGGAAACCATCTCGTTTCTCACTACCATACTCCGATCTAATCTGTTGAACTGCAACATTAACTTGTTGTGCTTCCTTGATTTGCTGTCTCGGAGTAGGTTTTATATGCATCTCAGCTAACAACCCGACTAACAATGACACTTTTAACTGTACATTGTCTTGCCTTAAGGAGATAAGCATATCTCTCCTAGAGCACATCAAGGAATTCAACTGTGCTTTATCTTGGGTTGGTGTTGCTGATTTCCTACTCAAAGCATCAACAACTACATTGGCCTTTGATGCAGCCCTATTTTAGGGCTCCATCATGTGCCATTTTGTATATAAGTTGCATCTAAACATGTTAGATTACAAGTATTTTCTCCCCAATATGAGTATCATTGCAAATACGCTTATGGATGTTCTTTGCACTATTTTTCAGGTACTTGGACCATGCTTAGATGGAAGAGAGAAAGGGAGGAACCCAAACAAGGCCCCAAACTCTCCCTCAACCTACCTCCAGTGGCCAAGAATCATCCCTGAGCAAAGACATCCGAAATTGACAAAGTAAGAAGCAAAATCAAGAAGTCAAGCCTCACCACGACCGTGGCCCCAATGCCACGGTCGTGGCTTTATTGCCAAATTCCAACAGGCTGCAATAGGGAAATCCACAGAATCCCACGGCCGTGGCCACCTGCCATGACCGTGGCCCTTGAAGACACCACGGTCGTGGCCATCAGAACGGTCGTGGTCAGTAGAAGAGAACACGGTTGTGGGAATTAAATTGTGAAAAATCAGTTTCCAACAGGGAAGTTGCCCAGAAAGCCACGACCGTGGCCGATGCTGATCAAGACGCCCGTGGCCCCTCCCCACGGTCAGCCCGACTCCTCCAAAACGGCCATGCCACCCAACACGGCCGTGGTGCATGCTACCCACCATGACCGTGGCACTCCGCCACGGCCGTAGCCACCACCCTACTTTGCTTTTTCACCACTGCCTTCACCCCACGACCGTGTTCACCACCCCACGGTCGTCCCCCACTACCCTCACCATGGTCGTGGCACACCCACCACGACCGTGGTGATCACATACCCTACATAACTTTCCACTGTTATTCCTATTCTACCCCCACTTAACCCTAGCTCCTATATAAGCACTAGTTGCTTCTAGGGCTCGAGGTTAAGCACCCCTAGCCGACCCTAGCTGCTTCCTTGCCTCCATTACTTCAATCCACCTACTCCCTTGCATCTAACCCCATTTCCACCCACTTTCCACTCATTTCCACCATAGAAACCTAGTTTCTCTAGGTTTCTATCCATCCATTCCACCATTTTCATGCACCCCTGCACCTTTGGAGGAGGGAGGTCGTCTGCAGCTGCTTGGAGGTGAAGAGGGAGGCCACTACATCGAGCTTCATGGCGTTTTCCCTTCTTCTATCCCCTTCTTTTCCTAGTTTGATCATGTATAGCTAAGCCCCCTTGGGTGGGCTGTTTGGGGCAAAAATGTGACTTTGATACCATGTTGGGGGAATATAATTTATAATGAACATATTTCATTTCTATGATGATTGCCTTTGCTTATATCTCATTTCCCATTACTTGTGCATGTGGTTGTTGTTTAATTACATTAATTGCTTGCCTTGTGGTGTTTGAAGACATTTGTCTCTAGGATGTTTTGGTTTCTATGTGGCTATCATAGGATTGGCTCCTAGGTCCTTAATTCGGATCCCTAGCTAGCCCCCTATCTTCCTACATAATCACCTTCTTCCTACATGCAAGTGTGAGTTCTAAGTGACTAGTATAAGTGTGATTAGTGTAATTGCCTAGGATTTCCTAAAGACTGAGGTGGCTAGTGGCATGAGGTCAAATACCCTCATCTCTACCCCCATCCTTACCCTTGGTCCTCAATTGACTAATACCACTTATCCTAGAGACCTAGACTTGAGACGTCCTATGAGAATTACACCTAGCCCTAGTTCTCCAATTAGTAGCTTAGGGTACATTCTCATAGCACCCACCTTGTTGTTTGGTTTGGTAATCTAGAATGAGATATGTTAATTGCTTATTATGGTGACATCCCCCAACTAATGCCAAGGTCACATTCCCAAACGGCCCACCTCCTTCATCTAATTGCTTAAAACCCTAATTGCCTAGTTTGCTTGTTAGTGCTAGCTTAGTTCAATTGCTTTAGTCTAACTTAGTCAATTGCCTCGTTTTGTTAGCTAGTGTTAATTTAGATCTTTCATCTTGCTTAGTGGTCAACTTAGGCTCTAAATTGTTAGTTGCTTGCTTAGTTTGGTATAATTCGTCCCTGCTCTTGTTTAGATAGCTTGTTAACTCAGATTGCTAATTTAGTCTTTTGATAACTTAGTTTCACATTGCTTTTCCTACTTGCTCGTTTAGCTTAATTAATCAAGGCCTTCTCTATATGGTAATCAATTGTAAAGTCGTAATCCTTGATTAACTCCATCCAACGACGTTGCCTCATGTTAATCTCATGTTGAGAAAAGATATACTTAAGGTTCTTATGATCTGTGAAAATCTGGAATGTTTCTCCATAAAGATAATGTCTCCAGATTTATAAGGCATGAACCACAACAGCTAGTTCTAGATCCTGTGTCAGATAATTCTCCTCGTGTTTCTTAAGCTATCGGGAAGCAAAAGAAATCACTTGTTTATCCTGCATCAACACACATCCTAGTCCATTCTTAGAGGCATCACAGAAAACTATATATCCTTTCCCTTGCTCAGGTAACACAAGCACAGGTGCACTTGTCAACCTCTCTTTCAACAACTGAAAAGATTGTTGACTCTTGTCACTCCACGAGAAAGAAACATCCTTCCTAGTCAACTTTGTCAAGGGTAAAGCTATAGAATTAGAGTTCTTAATGAACCTCCGATAATATCCTGCCAACCCTAAGACACTACAGATCTCTGTCGGTGTCTTCGGGCTTTCCCATAGTAGAACATATTCTACCTTTTTAGGGTCAACACGAATACCCGAGGCAGATATCACGTGTCCAAGGAAAGAAACTTCTGGCAACCAGAACTCACACTTGCTAAACTTAGCATATAACTTGTGTTCTCCTAGCAAGGTTAGAGTCTGACGAAGATGTTGTTCATGTTGCTGAGCATCCCTACTATAGATTAAGATGTCATCTATGAAGACAACAACACACTGATCAAGAAAAGGTCGGAAGATTCTATTCATGAGTTCCATGAATGCAGCTGGTGCATTAGTTGAAGATTCTATTCATGAGTTCCATGAATGCAGTTGGTGCATTAGTTAGTCCAAACGACATAACTGTGAACTCATAGTGACCATACCTCATCCTAAAGGCAGACTTTGGTATGTCACTATCCTTAATACGTAGTTGGTGATATCGTGATCTCAAATTTATCTTTGAAAAGACGGTCGCACAACGCAACTGGTCAAAGAGATCATCAATCCTCGGCAGAGGATACTTATTCTTTATTGTTACTTTATTTAACTGTCTATAATCAATGCACAACCGCATGGATCCATCTTTCTTTTTAACAAAGAGGACTGGAGCACCCCAAAGCAAAGTACTCGGTCGGATGAAACCCTTCTCAAGCAACTCTTGCAGCTGTGCCATCCTATACGGTGTTTGTGCTATAGGTTGCGTGCCTGGTATTAAATTGATCTCAAAATCAATCTCTCGAGGCGGTGGCACACCTGGAAGTTCTTCAGGAAATACATCTACAAATTCCTTGACTACAGGAACTTCGACAGGGTTAGGACTATCCATGGTAGTATCTACCACATGGGCCAAGAATGCATAACATCCTTGCCTCATCAGCTTCTCAGTAGCCATAGCTGACACAAGACATGTGGGTAGAATCTTTCTCTCTCCTTGAAAGATCCATGTGTCACTATCATCAGCGAACACAGCTTGCTTGGATTCACAATCCAAAACAACCTTATACCTTTCTAAGGTATCCATCCCAAGGATTATATCAAATCCATGCATCTCAAGTGGTATAAGATCCACTTGAATGCGATGTTCAGAAAAGAAGAGGATGTAGGGAGAACATACCTCCTGCAACACAACAGACCCCATCAATGGAGTTTCTAACAAAAAACTATATGCTCTATGACTTATAGTCAAATTGCAGTCAAGAATCACTCTTCGAGTGATAAAGGAGTGTGTAGCACCCGGATCAATTAAAACGGATACAACGCAAGATGTAGACATATCAGAATATAACAATTCCATCTGACCTGCCACAACCTGAGGGTTGATTACTGCATCAGGTGAATTCATCGTGTAGAATCTCGCCGTTGCCTGTGGTTGATTTGGTGCTTGATGACTAGATGTCGATGATCCAGCTTGAGACGCTTTTCCATGTCCTCTAGAGTTACCTGGAAACTGTCGCCTTTGAGATCCTTGTTGATTCTGCCTTTGAGGTTGAGTCACACTTACTTCTCTAGCTCTGCAGTCCTTCATCAGATGTCCCATCTTTTCACATATATAACAACTTTTGTTCAGTTGTTGTGGTCTGGGTGGTCCTGTGACTGACATAGATGCTGAGCTACGAGCTCCTTCTAGCGGTAAACTTCGTCCTCTACCCCTATTTGACGTCCACTACGTCTGGGTATTGGATCTAGGTGGTGGTGTAGGTACAAAAAACCTAGGTTTCTTGAAACCTTTAGATGAGGATCCTTGGAACTGGGGATACATCCTCTTGTTCTGAGTCTATCTCTTCTCTGTTACATACCTCTCTACCCTCCTGACAGACTCCACAAAGGTAGAAAACCTTTCTCTATTCTCCGGAGCAGACACGGGAGTAGTCAACTCAGTGTTTAATCCTTTCTCAAAATGCCTAATCCTTTCTTCATCTGTGGTCGCCATGTGCGGACGGAACCGCAAAAGCTCCATGAACTTAGCCTCATACTCACTAATGTTCATAGGTCCTTGTCTTAACCTCTCAAACTGAGAGATTTCCTCATCCAGAAACGTCTTAGGGAAGTATATTCCCGTCGGAAAACTTCCCATGCAACCTCCACACCAGGCCGCTTTTGTTCTTCCATGGTCCACCAATGACCAGCACTCCCCTTGAGAAGATACACACCCTGTCTAACCTTCTCAGCTTCAGGGATATTCAGGATTCTAAAGGCCTTCTCTAGTTCAGTTAACCACAAGTCAGCATTTGCTGGGTCAGCTATTACAACATACTCTATGGCTCCAACTCGGTGAAATCGTTCAAACGTCTTGCCGATTCCTTGTCCTTCAGGATGGGTAGGTGCCCTAGGTGTAGGTATAGGCATCCTATCAGTCATATGTGTCATGGCAGTCGTGAACTGCCCAAACATAGCTTGAACGGCTGGGTTCCCCATGTCAGTTGGATTGAACCGGGGTGGTTCAGGCACATATTGTTCTATCTATGGGTTTCTCGCACCTTCTCTGGGTGTAGCAACGCTACTGTCTACAACATATTCCTCGTGTGGTCCAGACATCCTTAGTCTTATCTTCTTCTCCTGAGGAGCAGAAGACACTATCAGTTATACTGGAAGACACTAGAACAGACTCAACATCCTAAGTCCTATGTCTCTGTAGACTCAGCGAACCTAGAGCTTTGATACCACTAAATTGTGGCGATTGAATCGCGAAAACAAGATCAACGAATGCGGAAGCGATTAACTAACAGTGGAATTATTAAAAATCACTAAAAATTAAAACTTTGTGCAAAGAGATCTACAAACGGTAAAACTCTTTCATAAAGAAACATGATAAGTTATTTACAAAGTGATCCATCATTACATCTCTGTAATAATCACATCTCGAGGGTTACAACATCAACCACCTTGTTAACTGTACAAGGCAAGATACAAAATCTCAAGGCATTATGCCAAAATCCCAGATCTACTGACTCCTAGGACCTGAGAATACAGAGACGACACATAGGACATACTATCTACAAGACTTGACAGTTAGTGTCTCCACCTGAGGATCACTGATGCCCTGGTGTTGTTGCTGCTGCTGTTCACCCACTGATGGGTTCCTCCGTCCTCAACGTCTACCTAAAAAGTCGAATCCCACGGGGGTGAGAAAATTGAATAATTGTCCCAGCAAGAGTTATAACTCTCCTCCATAAGCATTGTTATTGCAATAATGGAATAACATTGAGCAGTAGAATTGTAAACATTCAACAGTAGGTAAAACATTGTGTAAACTAAGTAAAGAAACATTCTTTTAAGCAATCATTTCAATGATAACTTAATTGAATGACAAGACATATAACAATAAGGAATATGAAGAACATGTATACTAGTTTATTCAACTAGAGCATTATAAACAATGTATCATCAATCATTGTTTCTAGTAGTTCAACCTAAGCAAATATGCTACACGGCTGATTACATTTTACAAACATATTTATGCCCTGAGGAGATGAGTTACACCTCTCATACTCCAACTGACCATTACGAAATCGCAATCGGTACCATACATAGGTCATCAGAAGAGTCGGATTCCTATGACCTCATCTTCCTCAGTCAGTGTGAGGATCATCATGAGGACATCTTGTGTCTCTGCTATAATAGCTTTCCAGGGTATTCTGGCAACATCGCTATTAGAGTTACAGTGGCGTTCTGTACTCTCTTCGCCATCGAGGGATTTCTTGTTTATCTCTCATCGATGCAGCATTAAAAACACATCGGGAGATTAGTGATACATCATCCCGGCATAAACATATAATGAAGGATTGAGAGATTAAAGATACATCTCATATCAAATCCTAAATTAGGACGTAAGGATATTCACGTCCATAACCCCCACATACTCAAAAGTATGCTCTCCAGGAGTTCCCTTGGGAAAACCTATTTCACCATCATTTAATTTCTGACAATGATGGATCTATGGTCAGGGCTCTACATGATATCTTTATACTTGATTATTTAAGTACATTATGTCGTTCTTTTAGCATCAGACATGTTTTCAAACATAAACCAATAAGACAATTGTTATTAAGAAAGAGTACTATTTGTATCAAGTTCATATCACATTTGTTAACATTGGGATGTCAATCCCCAACCATCTCATCATTGTGATTCAGGATCATGGGTGTTCAAACCCTTAGATCATCAAAACACTTATTACCAAGTAACATACTATCATTAAGTCATTAATCAGCATGATCTTGATTGTAACAATTTAGATATTTCTCATAGATCATACAACCTATAAATCTCATGTGTTACCTCTTACTAGGCAACACAGCATATCATTACTTTCAAGACTTATAAAGTTCTTTCAATGAATATGACATCATAACCCTTACCTGGCTATGATCACTTCTTGATAAAGACATGCATGACTAACACAATTGATAATATGCACATTATATCTATATCAGCACAATACAAGTTCTTTCAAATTAAATATAGAACACCACGGCCGTGCTACATTGCACGGTCGTACAGGAGTAAGTCACCACGGTCGTGCTACCTTGCACGGTCGTGCTACTGACAAAATACCACGACCGTGTTACATCACCACAGTCGGTTTCTAGGGTTAGGATTCTTATTCAATCCAATTAGAGTTATTCAACCCCTTAGCTTGATTAGGAATAGTGATTCCTTATCTCATACTTTAATCATAGAGTCTCATGCTTAAAAGCATAACCCAAAATTAGGGTTTACTGTTCATATCATCACATCACCCTAGATTAGGGTTTAATATTCACATTACATCACATTACCCTAGATTAGGGTTTACTATTCACATTTGTAATGAATTGAGATCATACCATCATCATGTATGAAAATTACTTTCATTAATGCCCTCAAATTAGGTTAAGATTCATTAATCATCATAACTAGGGTTTCCATGATCTCACTATGAATGATCATACCCTAATTAGATGTATTCATACATATTGGAATTTTATTACTTAATTCTCATTCATATAGGGAGTCTTCTCTCTCCTCTTCCTATGAGATAAAGATTCCATCACCCTTGATTAGACTAAGCTAAAACAACCTTGATAACATAAGTTATGTCATCACCATTATGGTCATTAGGGTTTACTTGATCAAGGGGTCTTAGTCACACTATCCAATCAAGGGTACTTTTGTAATGTTCACCATTGGTCATAACATGCATTACCCCACTAATTACTTGGTCCCTTAATCACTTTAGGTATCTCTAAGGTTTAGGTTAATCAACCACTAAACCATCACAACCACTAAAGCATCAAACGTTCTTAACCTTTTTAGACCTCAAACGGTCTTGCACACCAAACCCCCAAACGGTCTTGGATGGACCTTGAAACCGTTTGGTGGTGTTGACTATTTGGTCTAATTTGACTTTTGAAACCGTTTGATAAAGTACACACTCAAGACCATTTGCCCAAGGTGAGGTGAAGACCGTTTGGTCATGAAGACCGTTTGGCCAACTTTGACTTTGAAACCGCATGGGCAAAATTGATCTTGAAACCGCATGAACACCAAACGGTTTGGGATCATTTGGTCCCAAACGGTCTTGAGACCGTTTGGACTCAAATGTTCTTGAGACCGTTTGGTCCAAACCACCTCAAAACTGCATTGACCAAAAAGTATCTCAACCACTTCAATTGAGTTAGGGTTTCCATTGTTGAACCCCTCAATCGTTTATGCACTTGTTAGCCACTTATCAATTGGGTTAATTAGGTCAACCCTCTACTGATTTGACATTCAATTGACCCTCAATTGATCACCAATTAGGACTTGGATCAATCAAATTAGGGTTTGGAATTGATCACCCTTCAACATGTTTGAACATGAGTCTAATTGATTTGCAACCATTGAACCATCAATCAATTTGGTCATGACCTGACCCCAAACGGTCTTTGGATCGTTTGGAAATCCTCCAAACGGTCTTGAGACCGTTTTCTAAAGTCCACACCAAAAACTAACTCAACCAATTAAGGTTTGGTCTATTAGAATGATCACTAGGTCAATAATTAATTGTACTTCAACTTATTGCCTTTCAATCTTCAACCACTTAACCATAGTCAACCCTATACCTCCAAATGGTATTGGGTAACCCCCAAACGGTCTTGGGATCGTTTGGTCATCCTCCAAACGGTCTTGAG
The DNA here is from genome assembly GCA_963693085.1 of Alisma plantago-aquatica. Taxonomy (NCBI): domain Eukaryota; kingdom Viridiplantae; phylum Streptophyta; class Magnoliopsida; order Alismatales; family Alismataceae; genus Alisma; species Alisma plantago-aquatica. The sequence goes on from OY856412.1 coordinate 1,214,861,722, forward strand.
ACCGTTTGCCCATAAATTCATCCAAAAACCAAGTCATTCACTTAAAGGTTGAACCCTAGGTTTGGTCACCAAATCAGCACTTAATCTTTTATCAACTTGTTATCATTGGACCCTCAATTGGTCAACCCCACTTAACCCTAGACCTACAAACGGTCTTGGGTTATCACCAAATGGTCTTGATACCGTTTGGGTGATCCCCAAATGGTTTTGAAACCGTTTGGGCCACTCAACCCAAACTTCAACATGATTAAGTTATTGAAATCAGCAATTAACCCGATTAGGATTTAGGTGATTGATGTGCCTTCAATTGGTGATTTACTTGGAATTAGATGATGATTTTTGGTAGGTGATTATTCCACAATATTTACAACAGACCTTCAAATGGTCAACTACTAGTCAACTCATCCAAACGGTCTTGGACCGTTTGCTCCCATGCGTTCTTGGTTGAAACTGTTTGCTACCAAACGGTTTGGGAAACCGTTTGAGCAAGAGGTGGGAGACCGTTTGCTAAAGTGGATTTTGGATGGACATTGGAAATAACGTCATCATCTTCTACCTCAAGAACAGGGTCTGTTCTTCACGGAAATACTTGCAATAACACATAAAAGTGTCTAAAGAAGGAGAATAAGCAACGTTTTTATGAAAGGAAGATGCATAAGCAAAGCTCAAGGGTTAGAGTTATAAAACCCGCCTTAAAATCTGATCTAGAGCTCCAAGCTTCGTGTCTTTAATGGTGTATGAAGCTCCAAAGGTTTTCCAGGGTCCGTTCTTCAAGATTTGGATAGAGAGGATGGCTAGAAAGAAGAGTTGTGTAAGGAAAACTAACAAACCAACCTTGTATTAGGGTTTCCTCCATGAGTTTGAGCTAGGTGATGATCAAAGCTTACCCAAACCAGCTTGGTCATCCTCCTCTGCTCCTGAGCTTCTCCTTAGTCATCCAAAGCAAGAAGATGAGAAAAGAAACTAAGGGAAACGTTCCCTTACTTTGTGGAAAAGGGTGCTTATATATTTTTGGGGAATTATCAAGGCAAAGAATAAGATAGTTATTTCTTTTATTTCTTAAACGCATCCACTCATGTTTTCTACACCATTGGCCAAATTTCTTCCTCCTTTTCACATGAAAAACCTCTCTTTTATCCAAGGTTAAAAAGGAAAAGAAACAAACACCTTATTAAGTTATACATGTATAAAAGGGCCATTTGCTTAAAACTTGGTTATTTGGATATCAAGGTTATCTTTCTTTCTTGACCATTCAAATGAGGCGCCCCTCTCATTTTATTTGCTCTACTTGATTCCAAGAAACATGAGAGATACTCTAGAGGGTATATTTTACATGTTGCACCCTATGTTTTGGGTAAATTGCACTTTACACCAAAACTAGGTTTTTAAAGCACAAGGATTGCTCTACAAGCTATATCTTGGTGCTCAAGCTTGGAGAATTCATACCACTATTTCATATTCATTCTTATGATGTCTCAACATCAGAGGAACATCTTAACATATGCAATTTGCAAGTTAACCCCTCTACTTGGGTAATTTGCACATTAGTCCATATTTAACAAAATAATATTACAACATTGTTCAAAAAGGACTGAAATAGAAATATAAGTTCCTCAAAAGCTTTAATTACATATCAAAATATAACCACAAGCATATAATCACATTTTTAAGCAAAACACCTAGGATTAGTTCATAACCCAGGTCAGGGTTCTTACAAAATTATCCACCCCTTACAAGGATTTCATCCCCGAAATCAACAAAACATATTAAGAGAAAAGAGCATGGTATTTCCTTTTCATCTCTTCCTCTAGTTCCCATGTGGCTTCTTCAACACCATGATGATTCCAGAGGACTTTCACAAGACTTATGTCTTACTTTTTCAGCTTTTTAATTCTTTTATCAACGATCGATACAGGTCCTTCTTCATAAGATATATCATCATTCAATTCTACTTCCATAGGTTGCAGAACTGATTCTGTATCAGGGTGACATTTCCTAAGCATGGAAAGTGGAACACACGGTGTAACCTCTATAACTCTGGTGGTAACTCTAGCTTATAAGCTACTCTTCCAATCCGTTCAATGATTGGATAAGGCCCCATAAACCTAGGAGCTAACTTCCCTTTCCTTCTAAATCTTAGAACTCCTTTCCAAGGTGAGACTTTGAGATACACTCTGTCTCCATCCTAGAATTCTAAAAGTCTACTACGTTTATCAGCATAAGATTTATGCCTATCTTGTGCAGTCTTTATCTGTTGTTGTATTATTTTAATTTCTCTGTGGTCTGCTGCACAAGATCAGGACCTATCAGTTGGTATTCACCAGTTTCATACCAACATAGGGGTGATCTACAACGTCTACCATACAAAGCTTCATAAGGTTCCATGTTAATGCTATGTTGATAGCTATTGTTGTAGGCAAACTCTATCAAGCTTAGGTGCAGATCCCAACTCCCTGTAAACTGAAGAACACATGCTCTAAGCAAGTCTTCTAAGGTCTGTATTGAAACGATCGTCTCGTGAAAACATGATTAACTAATGCGGAAGCGTTCATCAAGTAGCGGATTAGCAAAAATCACTAAAAATTAAAACTTTTTGCAAAAAGATCCACACATAGGAAATCCTTTACAACAAGAACCATTGTATAACATTTACATTCTGGTTCAAACATATATAACCTGTACCATCTCTTTTCAGAGACTACAACATCAGCTGCCTTATGAACATTATATACAGACAGCATATGAATCTCGAGGCATCAAGCCAAAACATCGGTTTGATATATCAAAAACACTGACTGAAAACTACAAGGACCTGAGAGTACAGAGACGACATATATGACTACTATCTATATGACTAGACAGTCAATGCCTCCACATGAGATCTCACTGCTATCCAACCTGTTGCTTTCCTTTTCCTGCAAAAGAGTATCTGCCTCTTTGTCCGCGTCCACCTAAAAATTTTGGATCCCACGGGGGTGAGACAATTGTAAATTGCCCTAGCGAGAGATATAACTCTCTGCCAGAAACATTATTATTTCATCTTAAGAAGATAAATATAGGCAGATGATAAGCAGTTTAAAGCATTCTCTTAATAAGGAATAGGAAGAACATGTATATCATTTATCCTCCATATTATACCATCATATCAAACTTCTCTTGTGACACTCATTATCTTGATATGTCACCCATGAGACATTCTCTTGTGACACTCATTATCTTGATATGTCACCCATGAGACATTCTCTTGTGACACTCATTATCTTGATATGTCACCCATGAGACATTCTCATTTCAACTTATTGGCCTTAGTCAGTCTGCTAAACAGATAAGGAATTACATCTACCATGTACTCATATATCATTAATACATGCATTGGGTTATTACCAATCCTGTGTCATCATTACAGGCATTGAGCCTCTACCAGGTATTGGACTCTTCCAAACCTGATTACACTACCAGGCATTGGTCTTTAACCAACCCTGATTACAGGCATTACACCTCTGCCAGGTATTGGATTTCTCCAAACCTGATTACACAGCCAGGCATTGGACTCTAACCAACCCTGATTTCACAGCCAGGCATTGGACTTTAACCAATCCTGATTTCACAGCCAGGCATTGGACTTTAACCAACCCTGATTTCACAGCCAGGCATTGGACTTTAACCAACCCTGATTTTACAGCCAGGCATTGGACTTTAACCAACCTTGATTTCACAGCCAGGCATTGGACTTTAACCAACCCTGATTTCACAGCCAGGCATTGGACTTTAACCAACCCTGATTTCACAGCCAGGCATTGGACTTTAACCAATCCTGATTACACAGCTAGGCATTGGACTTTAACCAATCCTGATTACACAGCCAGGCATTGGACTCTAACCAATCCTGATTACACAGCCAGGCATTGGACTTTAACCAACCCTGATTACAGGCATTAAGCCTCTGCCAGGTATTGGACTTTAACCAAACCTGATTACACCGCCAGGAATTGGTCCGTAACCAATCCTGATTACACAGTTCATGGAATTTAATTCCTTTAACTCATCATTGATCATCACATACTACTTTCTTAAGTTACCAGCTTATCTTGGATTAAGGTATTTCCCATCTTAATCCTTTCATCCACTAACCTATCACTCTTACCATAAAGTGCATAGGTTACACATAAGAATGGTCCAACTATCTTTAATGATATGGACTCATCTCAGATTAAGGCATTGCTTACAATAAGCTTGCCTATAATCAACCACAATAAATGTTTCACCTTTATAAGGCCATTCCTTCTATCTCATCATTAGGGTTTCCTTATACCCTTATTTAAAATTAGGATTATAATTCATTGTCATATTGCCCAAGATTAGGGCTTTATGTATTATGACTCCACATTAGAGTCTCACATACCTTCACCCTTCTTAGGGCCTCTCATCACAACATAGCATTAGAGCTTCATGTGATGTTAACTCTTAATTAGGGTTTCTCATGGAATCACCCTCAACTAGGGTTTCTCATGGAATCACCCTCAACTAGGGTTTCTCATGGAATCACCCTCAACTAGGGTTTCCACCTTAGTCACCCACAGTTTGGGTTTACTATGCATCTCCATTAGGATTTCATTCAATTGTCCATAATTAGAGATTCACTATTCATCCCAATTAGGGTTTTACATCTCATTTCCCTAAATTGGAGTTTCACACATCACTACCCTGACTTAGGGTTACATCCTCACCCTGGATTAGGGTTACATTTAGAATTGCCCTCAATTAGGGTTAGAACCCAAAAGCCCTGTCAATTAGGGTTTATATTCATGATTAGGGTTTCATGATCTCTCTTCTTAAAGATCATACCCTTAATCATCACATGAATCATATTCATGTATGAATTCATGTTAACATCATCTCAAATTGATTAGGTCATATCAACCCTTCAATCAAGAGCATACCACTATGATTAACGTAGTGTATCAAGTCATTGGTCCAATAAGCAATTAGGGATTCATTCCTTAATTGGTACTAGTCCCTTAGGTACTGTTAGGGTTTCAAAATTTGTACCTTCTTTGTTTATCATTACTAATCATCATTGGGTCAATGGATCATTCATCATCTTAATTCTCAAGAGATTCAATCACATTGGACCTCCATTACATAAAGCATCCAATTGAATTAGGGTTTCCAATGTTGATTCCTTCAATCATTGGATTCATGGAACCAGTCATCAATTGGACCTACCCTCATAGTTCAATTGAGTTTAATAGGTCAACCTTCAACTGATTTGACCCTCAATTGACCCTAAATTGGTCATCAATTAGGGTTTGATTCAATTGAATTACGGTTTAGAATTTAGGATTCAACAACACTAATCAATGTAAGACTAGTTACTTTGAAACCATTGAACCATCATCCAAATTGGGTATGACCTGACCCCAAACGGTCTTGAGGTCGTTTGGATGACCTCCAAACGGTCTTGAGACCGTTTTCCCATCAAATCACTCAAAACCAAGCCATCCAAGTAGGGTTTGGATCATTGAAGTGCTCACCAATTCAGCAATTTATTGCATATCAACTTGGTACCTTTAGGACTTCAAACACCTAACCATACTCAACCCTAGACCTCCAAACGGTCTTGGGTGACCACCAAACGGTCTTGAGACCGTTTGTATGAGCTCCAAACGGTCTTGAGACCGTTTGGCTCATCCATCCTTTGGATTCTAGTGAAAATCATCAAGGATTGGTCTATCGAGTTGATGAACAAATCAGCACTTCATTGCAATATGATTAGTACCTTTGGACCTTTACTTGGTCAACTATACTTGACCCCAGACCTCCAAACGGTCTTGGAGTGATCCCCAAACGGTCTTGAGACCGTTTGGGTGATCCCCAAACGGTCTTGAAACCGTTTGGGCTAATCAACCCAAAATCTCAACTTAACTCATTGGAATTTCAGCACTGTTTTCAATTAGGGTTTGCCTAATTGATTAGCCTTCAACTCATGATTCTTTTGGATTTAACCCCTCAAATTTGTAGGTTCACTAACCAACATCATTAGGAACAGGAATCTCAAACGGTCAACGCTTGGTAAACTCCACCAAACGTTATTGAAACCGTTTGCCCAAAAAGGTCAAGTTAATCAGGTTGAAAAATCAGCACTTAATCCAATTAGGTTTCCCTAATTGATTAGGCTTCAACTCACGATTCCTTTGGAGTTAACCCCTCAAATTTGGAGGGTAATTAGTATACATAATTAGGAACAATATTCCCAAATGGTCAACGCTTGGTCAACCATCTAAAATGGTCTTGAAACCATTTTCTCCCAAACGGTTTCAAACCGTTTGCCCTTAAACGGCTTGCTGAAACCGCATAGCCAATCAAATTAAAACGATTTGGAATAGCTATCAAAACCATTTGGCTTGGTAATTTTCTTTGGATAAGAATCTAGAATGATTTCATCATCCCCTTCCTTCGAACAACCAAGAACAGCAACCGTTCTTGATGGAAATTGCAGCAAAGAAACAAGAGTGTATCAAATTGAAGAAATCAATCAACAAAGCATAGAGAATTGATGCAATAGCAATGTTTAAGGGTTTGAGTTATAAAACCCGCCTCTAATTGAGATCCAAAGCTCCAATCTCATGCCATTAATGGTGGATGAAGCTCTTGCAACTCCCCCTAGGCTCGTACTCAAGCTTTTGATTGAAAAAGTTGGCTAGGATTGAAGAGGAGATCGAAATAAGAAGGAATCCATAATTTATTTTCGATTTCCACCATGAATTCAAGGAGAACGAAAGTCAAGGGCTTACCCACAGGTTGGGGACGTGCTCCCTGCTCCTCCCTAGCTCCTTGGTCGGTTTTGCAAGCAAGGGGAAGAAGAAAATCTGAAAAGGGCCTTGGTTTGGGCTTGGAAATGGCACTTTTATAAAGAAATTGATGAGAGAGAAAATGCATTATTAAAATGCAATAAATTCCAAAAACATGACCGCCTCTTCCCCCTAAAATTCCCCTCAAAATCCTTAAGGACGAGGAACCTTCCTTGCCTTTAATTCTCCTTCATTATCCTCAATTTAAAGAAAAGCAAATTAAGCACCTTAATGCTTATAATATAATATCCCACATGTGAGTGGATATTACTTTTCTTTATAAAAAGGTGAGTGGAATTTCACCTACTTAAGATATTTTCGTTCCTTATCTTGTTAAAGGAACGTACATCCTTATTCAAAATCAACCAATAACATTTTGTTTGAAGGCCCTTTAATTAATACATTCATTTTTGCCCTAAATTGAATTAGAGTTTCAATTAGGATTAAATCTTGATTATTTTATTATCAAGATTCTCTCTCCTCCAAATTAATTCAAATGAGATGCCCCTCTCATTTTATTTTCTCTACCTGATGCCAAGAAACATTAAGGACCTTATTGAAGTGGTAATTTGCATATTGAACCCTAGATTTTGGGTAAATTGCACATTACACCAAAACTAGGTTTTAATGTACAAGGATTGCTTTACAAGCTTAATCTTGGTGTCCAAGCTTGTGGAAACCATACCACTACATCATGTTCATTATTATGATGTCTCAACATCAGAGGAACATCTTATCATGCAATATTTTCAATTTAACCCCTCAACTTGGGTAATTTGCACTTTAGTCCAAAATAAGCAAACATTGCTTCAACATTGTTCAAACAGGACCAAAATTGAAACATAGGTTCCTTTTGAGCCTTAATTACTTTTAACAAGATGAGATTAAGCATATAATCATCTTTCTTAATCAAAACACCTAGGGTTAAAGCATAACCCAGGTCAGGGATGTTTAATGTATAGTCCTTTTCTGACTGTCCATTAGTCTGAGGATGAAAGGATGTACTAAACCTTAACTGTGTGCCTAAGGCTTTATGAAGTCGCTCCCAAAAAAGACTCGTAAACTGGGGACCTCTATCAGAAACAATGGTGACTGAGACTCCATGCATCCGTACTATCTCTTCAACATATAACTGTGCTAGCTTCTCAGCAGAATAGGTTGTTTTGACAGGTAAGAAATGTGCTGTCTTGGTCAACCTATCAACTATTACCCAAATGGAATCATGCCATTTGCTTGTCTTGGGTAGGCCAACAACAAAGTCCATGGTTACATGATCCCACTTCCACTGTGGTATGGGCAAAGGTTGCATTGTTCCTATAGGCTTCTGGTGTTCATCTTTAACTTGCTGACACACAGGACACCGCATAACAAACTCGGCAACATCCTTTTTCATTCCAGGCCACCAATACATATCTTGCAAGTTTTGATACATCTTGGTGCTTCCTGGATGCATAGCATACATCGAAGAATGAGCTTCTTCCAGGACTAACTTCCTCAAGTTATCCACATCTGGCACTATCATCCTACCATGATAACAGGCTACTTGGTCATCTGAGTCATGGAAACCATCTCGTTTCTCACTACCATACTCCGATCTACTCTGTTGAACTGCAACATCAACTTGTTGTGCTTCCTTGATTTGTTGTCTCATAGTAGGTTTTATATGCATATCAGCTAATAACCCCGCTAACAATGACACTTTTAACTGTACATTGTCTTGCCTTAAGGAGATAAGCATATCTCTCCTAGAGCACATCAAGGAATTTAGTTGTGCTTTATATTGGGTTAGTGTTGTTGATTTCCTACTCAAAGCATCATCAACTACATTGGCCTTTCCTAGATGGTAATCAATTCTACAGTCGCAATCCTTGATTAACTCCATCCAACGGCATTGCCTCATGTTGAGAAAAGATATACTTAAGGTTCTTATGATCTATGAAAATCTGGAATGTTTCTCCATAAAGATAATGTCTCCAGATTTTTAAGGCATGAACCACAGCAGCTAGTTCTAGATCGTGTGTCGGATAATTCTCCTCGTGTTTCGTAAGCTGTCGGGAAGCAAAAGAAATCACTTGTTTATCCTACATCAACACACATCCTAGTCCATTCTTAGAGGCATCACAGAAAACTATATATCCTTTCCCTTGCTCAGGTAACACAAGCACAGGTGCACTTGTCAACCTCTCCTTCAACAACTAAAAAGATTGTTGACACTTGTCACTCCAGGAGAAAGAAACATCCTTCCTGGTCAACTTTGTCAAGGGTAAAGCTATAGAACTGAAGTTCTTAATGAACCTTCGATAATATCCTGCCAACCCTAAGAAACTACGGATCTCTATCGGTGTCTTCGGCTGTTCCCATAGTAGAACATATTCTACCTTTTTAGGGTCAACACGAATACCCGAGGCAGATATCATGTGTCCAAGGAAAGAAACTTCTGGCAACCAGAACTCACACTTGCTAAACTTAGCATATAACTTTTGTTCTCTTATCAAGGTTAGAGTCTGACGAAGATGATGTTCATGTTGTTGAGCATCCCTGCTATAGATCAGGATGTCATCTATGAAGACAACAACACACTGATCAAGAAAAGGTCAAAAGATTTTATTCATGAGTTCCATGAATGCAGTTGGTGCATTAGTTAGTCCAAACGACATAACTGTGAACTCATAGTGACCATACCTCATACTAAAGGCAGACTTTGGTATGTCACTATCCTTAATATGTAGTTGGTGATATCCTGATTTCAAATCTATCTTTGAAAGATGGTTGCACCACGCAACTGGTCAAAGAGATCATCAATCCTTGGCAGAGGATACTTATTCTTTATTGTTACTTTATTTAAATGTCTATAATCAATGCACAACCGCATTGATCCATCTTTCTTTTTAACAAAGAGGACCGGAGCACCCCAAAGCGAAGTACTCGGTCGGATGAAACCCTTCTCAAGCAACTCTTACAGCTGTTTCTTGAGTGCTGCCATCTCAGCAGATGCCATCCTATATGGTGTTTGTGCTATAGGTTGCGTGTCTGGGATTAAATTGATCTCAAAATCAATCTCTCGAGGCAGTGGCACACCTGGAAGTTCTTCAGGAAATACATCTACAAATTCCCTGACTACAGGAACTTCAACAGGGTTAGGACTATCCATGGTAGTATCTACCACATGGGCCAAGAATGCATAACATCCTTGCCTCATCAGCTTCTCAGCAACCATAGCTGACACAAGATAGGTGGGTAGAATCTTTCTCTCTCCTTGAAAGATCCATGTGTCACTATCATCAGCGAACACATCTTGCTTGGATTCACAATCCAAAACAACCTTATACCTTTCTAAGGTATCCATCCCAAGGATTATATCAAATCCATGCATCTCAAGTGGTATAAGATCCACTTGAATGCGATGTTTAGAAAATAAGAGGATGTAGGGAGAACATACCTCCTACAACACAGTAGACCCCATCAACGGAGTTTCTAACAACAAACTATATGCTCTATGACTTATAGTCAAATTGTAGTCAAAAATCACTCTTCGAGTGATAAAGGAGTGTGTAGCACCCGGATCAATTAAAACATATACAATGCAAGATGTAAACATATCAGAATATAACAATTCCATCTGACCTGCCACAACCCGAGGGTTGATTACTACATCAGGTGGATTCATCGCGTAGAATCTCGTCGTCACCTGTGGTTGGTTTGGTGCTTGATGACTAGATGTCGATGATCCAGCTTGGGACACTTATCCACATCCTCTAGCATTACCTGGAAACTATCACCTTTGAGATCCTTGCTGATTCTGCCTTTGAGGTTGAGTCACACTTACTTCTCTAGCTCTACAGTCCTTCATCAGATGTCCCATCTTTCCACATATATAACAACTTTTGTTTAGTTGTTGTGGTCTGGGTGGTCCTGTAATTAACATAGATGCTGAGCTACGAGCTCCTTCTAGCGGTAAACTTCATCCTCTACCCCTATTTGACATCCACTACATCTGGGTATTGGATCTAGGTGGTGGTGTAGGTATAGAAAACCTAGGTTTTTGAAACCTTTAGATGAGGATCCTTGGAACTGGGGATACATCCTCTTGTTCTGAGTCTGTCTCTTCTCTGCTACATACCTCTCTACCCTCCTGACAGACTCCACGAAGGTAGCAAACCTTTCTCTATTCTCCAGAGCAGACACGGGAGTAGTCAACTCAGTGTTTAATCCTTTCTCAAAATGCCTAATCCTTTCTTCATCTGTGGTCACCATTTGCGGACAGAACCGCAAAAGCTCCATGAACTTGGCCTCGTACTCACTAATGTTCATAGGTCCTTATCTTAACCTCTCAAACTGAGAGATTTTCTCATCCAGAAACGTCTTAAGGAAGTATCTGTTGATAAATTCCCGTCGGGAAACTTCCCATGCAACCTCCACACCAGGCCTCTTTTGTTCTTCCATGGTCCACCAATGACCAGCACTCCCCTTGAGAATATACACAACATGTCTAACCTTCTCAGCTTCTGGGATATTCAAGATGCTAAAGTCTTTCTCTAGTTCAGTTAACCACAAGTCAGCATCTGATGGGTCAGCTATTCCAACATACTCTGTGGCTCCAACTCGGTGAATTCGTTCAAAAGTCTTGTTGATTCCTTGTCCTTCAGGATGGGTAGGTGCCCTAGGTGCAGGTATATGCATCCTATCAGTCATATGTGTCATGGCAGTCATGAATTGCCCAAACATAGCTTGAACGACTGGGTTCCCCATGTCATTTGGATTGAACTGGGGTGGTTCAGGCACAGGTTGTTCTATCTATGGGTTTCTCGCACCTTCTCTAGGTGCAGCAACACTACTCTCTACAACATATTCCTCGTGTGGTCTAGACATCCTTAGTCTTATCTTCTTCTCCTGAGGAGCAGAAGACACTATCAGTTATACTGGAAGACACTAGAACAGACTCAACATCCTAAGTCCTATGTCTCTGTAGACTCAGCGAACCTAGAGCTCTCATACCACTAAATTGTGGCGATTGAATTGCGAAAACAAGATCAACGAATGCAAAAGCGATTAACTAGCAGTGGAATTATTAAAAATCACTAAAAATTAAAACTTTTTGCAAAGAGATCTACAAACGGTAAAACTCTTTCATAAAGAAACATGATAAGTTATTTACAAACTAATCCATCATTACATCTCTGTAATAATCACATCTCGAGGGTTACAACATCAACCACCTTGTTAATTGTACAAGGCAAGATACAAAATCTCGAGGCATTATGCCAAAATCTCAGATCTACTGACTCCTAGGACCTAAGAGTACATAGACGACACATAGGACATACTATCTATAAGACTTGATAGTCAGTGTCTCCACTTGAGGATCACTGCTGTCCCTGGTGTTGTTGTTACTGCTGTTAACCCACTGATGGGTTCCTCTGTCCTCGGCGTCTACCTAAAAAGTCGAATCCCACGGGGGTGAGACAATTGAATAATTGTTCCAGTGAGAGTTATAACTCTCCACCATAAGCATTGTTATTGCAATAATGGAATAACATTGAGCAGTAGAATTGTAAACATTCAACAGTAGGTAAAACATTGTGTAAACTAAGTAAAGCAACATTATTTTAAGCAATCATTTCAATTATAACTTAATTGAATGACAAGAAATATAACAATAAGGAATATGAAGAAAATGTATACGAGTTTATTCAACTAGAGCATTATAAACAATGTATCATCAATCATTGTATTCTCGTAGTACAACCTAAGCAAATATGCTACACGGCTGATTACATTTTACAAACATATTTATGCCCTAAGGAGATGAGTTACACCTCTCATACTCCAACCGACCATTACGAAATCGCAATCGGTACCATACATAGGTCATCAGAAGAACCAGATTCCTATGACCTCATCTTCCTCAGTCAGTGTGAGGATCATCATGCAGGACATCTTGTGTCTCTGCTATAATAGCTTTCCAGGGTATTCTGGAAACATTGCTATTAGAGTTACAGTGGCGTTCTGTACTCTCTTCACCATCGAGGGATTTCTTGTTTATCTCTCATCGATGCGGCATTAACAACATCATCGGGAGATTAGTGATGCATCATCCCGGCATAAAAATATAATGAAGGATTGAGAGATTAAAGATACAACTCATATCAAATCCTAAATTAGGATGTAAGGATATTCACGTCCATAACCCCCACATACTCAAAAGTATGCTCTCCAGGAGTTCCCTTAGGAAAACCTGTTTCACCATCATTTAATTTCTGACAATGATGGGTCTATGGTCAGGGCTCTACATGATATCTTTATACTTGATTATTTAAGTACATTATGGCATTCTTTTAGCATCATGCATGTTTTCAAACATAAACCAATAAGACAATTTCTATAAAGAAAGAGTATTATTTGTATCAAGTTCATATCACATTTGTTAACATTGGGATGTCAATCCCTAACCATCTCATCATTGTGATTCAGGATCATGGGTGTTCAAACCCTTAGATCATCAAAACACTTGTTACCAAGTAACATACTATGATCAAGTCATTAATCAACACAATCTTGATTGTAACAATTCAGATATTTCTCATAGCTCATACAGCCTATAAATCTCATGTGTTACCTCTTACTAGGCAACACATCATATCATTACTTTCAAGACTTATAAAGTGATTTCAATGAATATGACATCATAACCCTTACCTGGCTATGATCACTTCTTGATAAAGACATGCATGACTAACACAATTGATAATATGCACATTATATCTATATCAGCACAATACAAGTTCTTTTCAAATTAAATATAGAACACCACGACTGTGCTACCTTGCACGATCGTGCTACTGACAAAATACCACGACCGTGTTACATCACCACGGTTGGTTTCTAGGGTTAGGATTCTTATTCAATCCAATTACAGTTATTCAACCCCTTAGCTTGATTAGGAATAGTGATTCCTTATCTCATACTTTGATCATAGAGTTTCATGCTTAAAAGCATAACCCAGAATTAGGGTTTACTGTTCATATCATCACATCACCCTAGATTAGGGCTTACTATTCACATTACATCACATTACCCTAGATTAGGGTTTACTATTCACATTTGCAATGAATTGTGATCATACCATCATCATGTATGAAAATGACTTTCATTAATGCCCTCAAATTAGGTTAAGATTCATTAATCATCATAATTAGGGTTTCCATGATTTCACTATGAAGGATCATACCCTAATTAGATGTATTCATACATATTGGAAGTTTATTACTTGATTCTCATTCATATAGGGAGTCTTATCTCTCCTTTTCCTATGAGATAAAGATTCCATCACCCTTGATTAGACTAAGCCAAAACAATCTTGATAACATAAGTTATGTCATCACCATTATGGTCATTAGGGTTTACTTGATCAAGGGGTATTAGTCACACTATCCCATCAAGGGTACTTTTGTAATGTTCACCATTGGTCATAACATGCATTACCCCACTAATTATTTGGTCCCTTAATCACTTTAGGTATCTCTAAGGTTTAGGTTAATCAACCACTAAACCATCACAACCACTAAAGCATCAAACGTTCTTAACCTTTTTAGACATCAAACGGTCTTGCACACCAAACCCCCAAACGGTCTTGGATGGAACTTGAAACCATTTGGTAGTGTTGACCATTTTGTCTAGTTTGACTTTTAAAACCGTTTGATGAAGTACACACTCAAGACTGTTTGCCCAAGGTGAGGTGAAGACCGTTTGGTCATGTAGACCGTTTGGTCATGAAGACCGTTTGGCCAACTTTGACTTTGAAACCACATGGGCAAAATTGATCTTGAAACCGCATGAACACCAAACGGTTTGGGATCGTTTGGTCCCAAATGGTCTAGAGACCATTTGGTCCCAAATGGTCTTGAGACCGTTTGGTCCAAACCACCTCAAAACTGCATGGACCAAAAAGTATCTCAGCCACTTCAATTGAGTTAGGGTTTCCAATGTTGAACCCCTCAATCGTTTTTGCACTTGTTAGCCACTTATCAATTGGGTTAATTAGGTCAACCCTATACTGATTTGACACTCAATTGACCCTCAATTGATCACCAATTAGGACTTGTATCAATCAAATTAGGCTTTGTAATCGATCACCCTTCAACATGTTTCAACATGAGTCTAATTGATTTGCAACCATTGAACCATCAATCAATTTGGTCATGACCTGACCCCAAATGGTCTTGGGATCGTTTGGACATCCTCCAAATGGTCTTGAGACCATTTTCTCAAGTCCACACAAAAAAATAACTCCACCAATTAAGGTTTGGTCTATTAGATTGATCACTAGGTCAATAATTAATTGTACTTCAACTTATTGCCTTTCAATCTTCAACCACTTAACCATAGTCAACCCTAGACCTCCAAACGGTCTTGGGTGACCCCCAAACGGTCTTGGGATCGTTTGGTCATCCTCCAAACGGTCTTTAGACCGTTTTCCCATAAATTCATCCAAAAACCAAGTCATTCACTTAAAGGTTGAACCCTAGGTTTGGTCATCAAATCAGCACTTAATCTTTTATCAACTTGTTATCATTGGACCCTGAATTGGTCAAACCCACTTAACCCTAGACCTCCAAACAGTCTTGGGTTATCACCAAACGGTCTTGAGACCGTTTGGGTGATCCCCAAATGGTTTTGAAACCGTTTGGGCCACTCAACCCAAATTTCAACATGATTAAGTTATTGAAATCAGCAATTAACCCGATTAGGGTTTAGGTGATTGATGTGCCTTCAATTGGTAATTTACTTGGAATTAGATGATGATTTTTGGTAGGTGATTAGTCCACAATATTTACAACAGACCTCCAAACGGTCAACTCTTGGTCAACTCATTCAAACGGTCTTGGACCGTTTTCTCCCATGTGTTCTTGGTTGAAACCGTTTGCTACCAAACGGTTTGAAACCGTTTGCTACCAAACCGTTTGGGAAACCGTTTGAGCAAGAGGTGGGAGACCATTTGCTAAAGTAGATTTTGGATAAACATTGGAAATAATGTCATCATCTTCTACCTCAAGAACAGGGGCTGTTCTTCACAGAAATACTTGCAAGAACACATAAAAGTGTCTAAAGAAGGAGAATAAGCAATGTTTTTATTAAAGGAAGATGCATAAGCAAAGATTAAGGGTTAGAGTTATAAAACCCGCCTTAAAATCTGATATATAGCTCCAATATTTGTGGATTTAATAGTGGATGAAGCTCCAAAGTTTGTCCAGGGTCCGTTCTTCAAGATTTGGATAGAGAGGATGGCTAGAAAGAAGAGTTGTGTAAGGAAAACTAACAAACCAACCTTGTATTAGGGTTTCCTCCATGAATTCAAGCTAGGTCATGATCAAAGCTTACCCAAACCAGATTGGTCATCCTCCTCTGCTCCTGATCTTCTCCTTACTCGTCCAAAGCAAGAAGATGAGAAAAGAAACTAAGGGAAACGTTCCCTTGCTTTGTGGAAAAGGGTGCTTATATATTTTTGGGTTTTATCAAGGCAAAGAATAAGATAGTTATTTCTTTTATTTCTTAAACCCATCCACTCATGTTTGCTCCACCCTTGGCCACGTTTCTTATTCCTTTTCACATGCAAAACCTCTCTTTTATCCAAGGTTAAAAAGGAAAAGAATCAAACACCTTATTAAGTTATACATGTATAAAAGGGCCATTTGCTTAAAACCTTGTTATTTAGATATCAAGGTTATCTTTCTTTCTTGACCATTCAAATGAGGCGCACCTCTCATTTTCTTTTCTCTACTTGATTCCAAGAAACATGAGAGATACTCTAGAGGGTATATTTTACATGTTGCACCCTATGTTTTGGGTAAATTGCACTTTACACCAAAACTAGGTTTTTAAAGCACAAGGATTGCTCTACAAGCTATATCTTGGTGCTCAAGCTTGGAGAATTCATACCACTATTTCATATTCATTCTTATGATGTCTCAACATCAGAGGAACATCTTAACATATGCAATTTGCAAGTTAACCCCTCTACTTGGGTAATTTGCACATTAGTCCATATTTAACAAAATAATATTACAACATTGTTCAAAAAGGACTGAAATAGAAATATAAGTTCCTCAAAAGCTTTAATTACATATCAAAAGATAACCACAAGCATCTAATCACATTTTTAAGCAAAAAACCTAGGGTTAGTTCATAACCCAAGTTAGGGTTGTTACATGAGTAGTCTTGTCCAAGAAAGGGAGAGACAACAAGGGGAAAGGAAGTTGACGTTATCACGTTGACAATGGAATAACAACTCCTATATTTTGGCTTGAAAAGCATGATATGGAGTTCCCAATGGTCCATGTGGACTATGTAGAGGCGTGGAGGCTTTTTTTGCCAATCTAGGAGGATGCCATCAATCTTTGTCTGTGGCCATTACACCAGAATGTCGTCAACAATCATTTGTGTGTTGCTTGCGAAGGAAGCACGTCTCTACAAGGATTGTCATTGGGCTTGCTCCAGGACCAGGTATATGACTTGCACCATCCTTCTTGATTCATAGTTGTTGGCACAATTTACTAGTTATGGGAACATGGTAAGAAATATTTTGTTTTGTTGCCTTCTTTGTCACCATATTTTCCTTTGTCGCCATATTTCCTTATAGTTGTAGAGCCGCGTCAACTTACTATGTTTTGAGATTTAATCGATATGAACAGTTTTGTTTTCATCATTTATTTTGTTGCATACTATGTAAATATTTAAATGATTAATGTGCATATCTGATTAAATACCACATACACTTGTCTACTTCATCCATCTTGATCACTTCGACCACCTCATCAACTAGTGGGTATACTGCTACATGTTGCTACATGTTTATCGTGGTTGTTTTACTTCTTTAAGTGCTCTTGCTTCCCTTTGTATTCGTAACGTCTTTAAGGATTATATCCTCTGTGCTTTCTTCCTCAACATGCTTCGGGGCCTTCTTTTTCCTCCACACCTTATTTACTCTCTCTGGTTGTTTAGAAATCTCCTACTATGATACTCCTGGGATAGTCTCTTTTTCTATTTTAGTGACTTCCACATTCTCCTCCTCATTCAAGGTTTCAAATGCATTGTTGGTATGTACATTAGACCGTCGTTCTTCATGGTGGGTGTTTCTCCTCCTTGCCTTTTTGGTTTTTTGTGTTTGACACGACTCCTACGAGGGCTTGGTACTAGTGGTATCGACTCCTTGTCTCAGGTTTTAAAGACAAAGTTTCATTCTCCGGTGAGTCACTTTGTGTGTTATAGTTCCTAGACGTGTGTCCCTCTTGGCTGCATAAGGCACACACCCATGGTAGTCCCTCATAATATACTTCATATTCCTCTCCTTTTATTAAGATTGATGAGGCTAGATCTCTCAACATATCAAGTTCGACTTCCAGTCTAGCAAATTGACTTCTGGTTCTGCTAGCGATATGTCAGAGACAACAGTCAGCGACAAATAATAAAGCCCCCTTAGCTCAACTCACAGTTGAAGAGTTGAGTACCATCAATGAAGCATTGGCAACCAGTAACTCGGTTGTATCGGGAAAGAGATGTAAAGGAAATAGGACTACAATGAAGAGAATGAAAAAACTGCACCCCAATACCACCCAAACACCTAAAATGAGGAGCCTGAGAAGACTAGAGCCTGATCCAAAAATCAGAGAGCCAGGCGAAGAATCTACATCACAGTAGGAGAGTAATGGGAAAGAAGAAGAGGTCAACAAGGAGAATGTTAATCTTGTTGAAAGTGTTCTTGTTGAGGTAAATAAGAAAGTCTCGTAAATCACCTAATCCAAATAAGTAACTGTTATGATTGATTTAATGTACTAGAATATTCTAGGTATTGGTAAGCAAAATCATATCTGCATCCTAAAACAACTAATTATGATACACAAACTGAGAGTTGTGGCCATTATTGAACTGTGGTTAAGTAGCATCAAGGAAACACAAACCATCGCAAAGCCATGTTATGATAAATCATTCAGAGTGAAAGCCCAAGGCTTCACTTGCGGCATATGGGTGTGTTGGAATTTTGTTCATAGTGATGTAAAAAATCATCAACTATCATCGATAGTTTATCACTTATTGTCTGAACAACTCCACTTTTTTATAACATCAAGTTGCTATTAGATTGGAAGCCAAACGACATCTACAACAAAGGTAAAGTTGAAACCAACTCCGAGATATAGAAACAGAGTACCAACTAAGGTAAGTCTCTTCTGCCTGGATTTTTATTCTTCACACAATAAGCAACTTTTATACAGAAACACTCCACAATCTTGAGCACCAACAGCAGATTCAAGATCCTAATCACCAAAGTTGAAGCCGAAAGAACCATAACCATAGGGCCATCACCAACCAATGGATCAACATAGGAAGACATTCTCTATAATAGGGCCATCACCAACCAACGGATCAACATAGAAAGACATTCTCTGCAACTCGAAACACAACAAAAAGGATCAAACGTAAACCCCCGATTACTACCAAGGCCTGGGGAAAACCCAAGTGATAATCAGTCTCCAAGGAGGGACTACCAAACAATCTGACAAGTGGTGACTAAAAGTGTAGCGACCGAATCGCAAAAATGGGATTAACTAATGCGGAAGCGATTAACTAGAAGCGGAATTATGGAAAATCACTAAAAATTAAAACTTTTTGTAAAGAGATCTACAAACGATAAAACTCTTTCATAAAGAAATATATTAAGTTGTTTACAAGCTGATCCATCATTACATCTCTGTAAAATCACATCTTGAGAGTCACAAGCATCAACTGCCCTGTTAAACTGTACATGAACAGTGTACGAAAATTATCGAGGCATTAAGCCAAAAATCTCAGATCTACTTTAAACATCTACTGACTCCTAGGACCTGAGAGTACAGAGATGACACATAGGACATTCTATCTAAGACTCGACAGACAGTGTCTCCACCTGAGGATCACTGTTGTCCCTGATGTTGCTGCTGTTGCTGTTGTTGCTCACCCACTGATGAATTCCTTCGTCCTCGGCGTCTACCTAAAAAGTTGAATCCCACGGGGGTGAGACAATTGAATAATTGTCCCAGCGAGAGTTATAACTTTCCGCCAGAAGCATTGTTATTGTAATATTGGAATAACATTAAGCAGTAGAACTATAAACATTCAACAACAGGTTTAACATTGTGTAAACTAAGTGAAGCAACATTCTTTTAAGCAATCATTTCAATTATAACTTAATTGAATGACAAGACATATAACAATAAGGAATATGAAAAATATGTATACTAGTTATTCAACTAGAGCACTGTAAACAATGTATCATCAATCATTGTTTCTCGTAGTTCACCCTAAGCAAATATGCTACACAGCTGATTACATTTTACAAACATGTTTATGCCCTGAGGAGATGAGTTACACCTCTCATACTCCAACTGACCATTACTAAATCGCAATCGGTACCATACATAGGTCATCAGAAGAGCCGGATTCCTATGACCTCATCCTCCTCATTCGGTATGAGGAACAACATGCAGGACATCTTGTGTCTCTGCCATAATAGCTTTCCAGGGTATTCTGGCAACTTCGCTATTAGAGTTACAGTGGAGTTCTGTACTCTCTTCACCATCGAGGGATTTCTTATTTATCTCTCATCGATATGGCATTAACAATATCATCGGGAAATTAGTGATACATCATCCCGACATAAACATATAATGAAGGATTGAGAGATTAAAGGTACTTCTCACATCAAATCCTACATTAGTACGTAAGGATATTCGCGTCCATAACCACCACATACTCAAAAGTATGCTCTCCAGGAGTTCCCTTAGGAAAACCTATTTCACCGTCATTATGATGGATCTATGGTCAGGGCTCTACATGATATCATTATACTTGATTATTTAAGTACATTATGGCATGTCTTTTAGCATCAAGCATGTTTTTAAACATAAACCAATAAGACAACTTCTATAAAGAAAGAGTACTAATCATATCAAGTTTATGTCACATATTTTTAACACTGGGATATCAATCCCCAACCATCTCATCATTGCGATTCGAGAATATGGGTGTTCAAACCCTTAGATCATCAAAACACTTATTACCAAGTAACATATTGACATCAAGTCATTTAACAGCATGACCTTGATTGTAACAATGCAGATATTTCTCATGGCTCATACAACCTATCAATCTCATATGTTACCTCTTACTAGGCAACATAGCATATCATTACTTTCAAAGCTTATAAAGTGCTTTCAATGGATATGACATCATAACCCTTACCTGGCTATGATCACTTCTTGATAAAGACCTGCATGACTAACACAATTGATAACATGCACATTATATCTATATCAGCACAATAAAAATTCTTTTCAAATTTAACATAAAACACCACGGTCGTGCTATCTTGCATGTTCGTGCAAGGGGAAGCCACCACGACCGTGCTACCTTGCACGGTCGTGATACTGACAAGTTTACCATGACCGTGTTACATCACCACGGTTGGTTTCTAGGGTTAGGGTTTCTTATCCAATTCAATTAGAGTTATTAAACCCCTTTAACTTACAAAGGCATAATGATTCCTCATTTCATAATTCAAATCACAGAGTTTCATGCTTAAAAGCATAACCCAGAATTAGGGTTTACTGTACACATTATCACATTTCCCTAGATTAGGGTTTACTATTCATATTACATCACATTACCCTATATTAGGGTTTACTATTCACATTCATTAGGATTACTTCCATTAATATCCTCAAATTAGGTTAAGATTCATTAACCATCATAATTAGGGTTTCCGTGATCTCACTATGATAGATCATACCCTAATTAGACACATTCAAACCTATTGGAGATTTATTACTTAATTCTCATTCATATAGGGAGTCTTCTCTCTCCTCTTTCTATCAGATGATGTTTACATCACCTATGATTAGGTTAAGTCATTTCAACACTGGCATCATGGGTTGTGTCATTACTATTGTAGTCATTAGGCTCACTTGATCAAAGGGTATTGGTTACTCTATCCCATCAAGGGTACTTTTATAATGTTCATCATTGATCATAACATACATTAATCCACTACTTACTTGGCCCCTTAATCACTTTAAGTATCTTGAAGGTTTAGGTTAATCAACCACTAAACCATCTTGACCACTAAGGCATCAAACGTTCTTGACATTTTTAGACCTCAAACGGTCTTGCACACCAAACCCCCAAACGGTCTTGGATGGACCTTGAAACGGTTTGGTGTCATTGACCGTTTGGTCTAGTTTGACTTTTGAAACCATTTGGTAAAGTGCACACTCAAGACCGTTTGGTCTTGAAGACCATTGCCCTTGAAGACCGTTTGGTCATGAAGACCGTTTGGCCAAGTTTGACTTTGAAACCGCATGGGCATAACCGATCTTGAAACCGCATGAGATCAAACAGTTTGGGATCGTTTGGTCCCAAACAGTCTTGAGACCTTTTGGACCCAAATGGTCTTGAGACCATTTGGACTCAAACGGTTTGAGACCTTTTGGTCCAAACCACCTCAAAACCGCATGGACCAAAAAGTGTCTCAACCACTTCAATTGAGTTAGGGTTTCCAAGGTTGAACCCCTCAATCGTTCATGCACTTGTTAACCACTCATAAATTGAGTCAATTAGGTCAACCCTCAACTGATTTGACACTCAATTAACCCTCAATTGATCATCAATTAGGGCTTGGATCAATTGGATTAGGGTTTGGAATCGATCACTCTTCAACATATTTTAACATGAGTCTAATTGATTTTAAAACCATTGAACCATCATCCAATTTGGTTTAATAAGTCTTCCTCGTACAAACCCTATGTATTCATACATGGTGGGTATGTAGAGATAAAGTGGGAGATTTATTATTCTTACCCATGCGACTAGTAACTCTGGGTACTCCTCCTTGGGCTTAAATGTTGAGAACCACTCCCAGACCATTAGGTTTAATCCAAACATCTTCCATGGTCCACCCGTTACAGCTACTTCGAAATCTCTCTTGCAGAATAGTTGAATCATGAAGTGTCCTTGCTCCATTTCATACGTGTTGAATCGACATGTGATTCTCCAGAGTAGCTTTAGCATGTCCTTAGAGTCATGTAACCTATGTCAGTTCTAGAAGACGAACCACTAAGGCATATTTCCAGGGTCTCACCAACGCATCTTCTATCTCTAGGTTGATAGTTATTGCAGGTTTTCCCTCTAGTTCTCCCAACGCAACATCAACGCCTGAGAGTTGCTCCTCATACAACCTCTCAATAAACATGTTATGTGCCCATGATACACGATTACCAAATACGACAACACCAAATGAAACGAAGGAGTTATTTGCGGTTTGCAATGTCTCCTACCGATTTGGTTTGTCATTCAGACATAGGAATTTAGATGAAGTATTCCCCTGATGATTATCTTGTATTCGTTCTTCGCGTCAGGATCTGTTGGTATGTCGGTGTTTCGAGTGTCTTGATCGTTCTTCCATTTTAGCCTGCTCATCCTGTCTTCCTTTTAGTCCTACGTAATTGAACTACAAGTTGACGCCAATATGGTAAAGCCCACCCCGTTATCGTGCAAAGCTTGATGCATGTTCCTATCTGTGTTTTCCTCATTTCCGCCTTTTGATCCTCCTCCTTCGTGATTTTCTTGATTTCCCCCTCGATCAACCTCATATTCAGTGTACAACACGATGCCACCTCTATCGCCATATCCCCCCAACCCTAGACTTTCCCATTCCTAGATATGATAACAAAAATTTATAACATGATTGAACTAAAAATAAATAAAACTTATACAAGTAAGAAAAACAAGGTACATGTTTCAAAATCATTTGTCACTAGATTCCAAAGTTGTAACCAAATATGATTTATTTTTATTGTTCATTATCACAATCTTTGTCACTATCATCAAATGATTCCAAAAAAATAAAGTTGTTAGAAATTTCCTAACTCTTAGAAATATAAATGGACACCTGGTAAAATATTAATAAAATAGATGCTACTACGAGTAATGATTATAGATTCAACAAATTGGTATTTTCCCATCAATAGTGTATTTTTATGAAGAATTTTTAGTATCACATTCAACATAAGCAATTCATATGTTTTTATCCCTTTCCTATTGGTCTAAAAGTATCACATATGTACAACTAGTCCAGACCTAGAATCAATCAAAACATTAGGAAAAATTGAATTCTTCTGTGAAATAAAATTCCCCCATCAATACTTCAATTGCTTCTCAAAACAACTTTATGACTCTTAAATGGAATAAAAATAAGGGAGGAGAGAATTAATTAGTCAGATAGGGAATTTGTAAAGGTGGCCATTCATCGTTAGAGTTTGTGAGAGGGGGAATGGATTGTAATTCACAATACACACTAATGTAATTGATCAAAACTCCACAACTTGTTGAGAAACTAGTTATTTCTTCAACTCTCTCCAATTCTCCTCCAAACATTAGCCGTCCATGTTTATTGATATTCAACTTCTAGGGGTTGAGATAAAGTAAAATGAGTTTTTTGGGTGACACAAGGGGTTTGTGTACTTAGAAATACCATTTTAAACCCTTTATCTGGAATTGATAAAGTTATATGGACTTTCATGTCTAATGTTTAGCCTACTTGTTGAAATTACCAGTCCATATTATCCGGTCAAATAGACTTTGAGACAAAGTATCCATACAAATATATTACTATCCAAGGACCTATGTTGAACTTTCCCAAAACAAGCCTAGCTAATCTCAAGGGCTGCTAAA
This sequence comes from Alisma plantago-aquatica, assembly GCA_963693085.1. Lineage (NCBI taxonomy): Eukaryota > Viridiplantae > Streptophyta > Magnoliopsida > Alismatales > Alismataceae > Alisma > Alisma plantago-aquatica. Next base: position 1,214,886,330 of record OY856412.1, read on the forward strand.
TCAACTTTTTTTCTTCAGATGGACATCTTGGAAAGCAAATCCAGCCGTCTTGAGGGTCCATACAATTTATGCACATATAATGCTTATATGTTAGAAATATGAAATTATTTTTCGAATTCATTAAACTTAATTGTATTAGGATTTATATTTGTTTCTCCTTTCTTGTGCATCTACACAACTTAATTTTATCTGAAAGTGTCGAAGTACATTTCCAATTCTATTGTTACCTTGGCAAAATATATAACGACTAGTTATTTTCTTATTCATTCTAGTATTTCAGTCCATCTGCATCAAGTTATTAAAAAATAATTGTTAGCTTCCCAAAATATGTGAAAGTTTAATAATGAGATGATAATTAAGATTCTAACATCACACACAATTTTTGATCCATTTGATTAGGGTGTTTGCAACAAAATATTTATCAAAAATTCATAAAAATGGAAAACACACCATGATAAATATGGTTCTAATAACTAAAAACTTATTAATTAATTCAAGACCGAAAATTATGTCAAATCCTAAGATCTCCTTAATATGTTCTATTCAAGCTACAACATTGCTCCTTTCCCATGAATTATTTTAGTACTACATATATTACATTTTTTTATTACAACTCGTTTTCCTAAAGATATAATACCAATGAAAATGAGACATATGCATTACCAACACATATATGGATTGTAACATGATAGTTCATAAAAATTTCACTTTACACTTTCCAAGGTAATTTTTAGGTTGTTTCACCCCATTCTCCCTTATAAAAGTTGCGGTCAAATTTATCTATAATTAATTACGAATTTCAAAATGAGGTTCTCCCCAAATTAGTGATTTAATGTTGTAATAAGGTATACAATCAACCCTAGTCAGCTCACTTATGCATGAGTAATATAAAGGCCATAAATAATGTGTTACATATACAATTACCCATTGAAAAAGAATGTTTTTATTAGTTTTGAACCTTGGATAGGAAATGAGTGAGAAGTAACATGTTGAAAGTTGTGAGCACAACAAAGATGCTCATTTCAAGGTGAAAACAATTGTGTGGACAGACACACATCCTATGTATTTCCTTTATTATCTTCACAACCAATTGAGTAACACACTCAAGACTAATATTGTGTCGATAAATTTATTATACAACATGATTTGTCTAATTTAACTCATAAACTCTTGTCATGAGGGCTAGAGAGAGGGTCGAGATATATAATTGGTTATAGATGCATTATGGGTATCAATATTTTCATGAGAGAGACATCTCAGCTCAATATACCGTTAAATTGAAGGAAATATAATAATAATTTATGATGGTTTGTAAGTAAACATTTGATTCATAGTATAAAACCATGTAGGAGGAAATTTCATTGTACCAATATGGTGAACCCTGTGATGTGAAGTTAGTTTTTGAGTGATCTTCCCATAACCAAGTTTGATTATATTTCATATGTATAACTACATAATATTTAGTTATTTTGTTTCGTTACTAACACGTAATATGATTGATCTAACTTCCTAAATTTGATAATTTGGATGAGTTGAAAAGATAATTGCGTGAATTACCTTGGAAACATGCAATAAATGTGTGAATGTGGTGGTCTTCATATAGCCTACAATCCAATCAATTACTCCCTCACTGGTTTCATTATTGAAAAAATAATAGTTAGAGTTTGAAACCACGTCATAACACACACACACACACACTTTACTGGCTTTCCTTTATTCCTTGAACGATATCCATTTTGTAGTATGCTATATCATAGTATATCAATTGAATATACATTTCTACTCTTTAGGATGCTTCAAATTCTTAGTTTTTTTTACATTTGGAACCATGTAATAACTTTTCTAACACTACCACCAAATTAACCAATAGTGAAAACCATGAAGAGGTACAAATTGTTGTGGTGATCTCAAGGACAATGTCGTCGTAATGCAATGTTAAAAGGGTTAAGCATGGATTGAAATGTGAATTAACATTAGAGTGGTAAATATAAACAAAGAAATTTAAATGCTAGTGTACTTTGTATAATATCACCAAACATTTCTTTTTCTTCAAATAAAAATTGTTTTTTCTATTACGACAAGACACTAAACAAAATTGGGGCCACATCATAATAAGCATGTAGGACTGAAGTGCGATAACTCGACATACAAATATTAAAAACCATTTATGTGATTAACAATCATGTTATAATTTAGTATGAAATGAAGTAATTAATTAATGTGAAGAAACAACATATATCCTAAGAGGAGTTGATTTTAAGATTGTGTTAGAGCATGATAGAGGGCCCATATCAAAATATAGCTTGGTAATAGGTGTGCATTCTCTTTTAGTGTTTTTAAAATAGTCACTTAAATGTTTGCCTCACTCTTGAGTCTCCTAGTTTATTTGGTGAGAAGGTGAAGTGATAAGGAGGAACACTTTTCAATCTTCAACAATGTAAATAAGATATGTTGCATCATATACCTTTACTATTGTATAGGAACACAAACTAATATGTCTTTCTTATTAACCAATATAGGGTGAAAACTAAAAAAATATTTCATATAAACTACTAAACATGCACTTAAATAAATCTCCCATAAAAGTTCTTTAGCACCAATGAACTATAACTACAGAAATTATCAAGTCTTTTTTGAAAATCACATACATGATACTATGTGGATGATGGGTTATCTCTTTACAAACTAGGAAGCACATCATGGGCCATGGTCTATTTCTTATTCTGGGTTTACAAGTTCAACTCAATATACTAAAAAATATCATCCACAACAGAATTAATTTAAACAATCTCACATTTTATTTTTTCCTATCATTTCAAATCCACAATCCCACGAGCAATATCAATTATCTCATCACAATTGATTTCCATGGCAATAATACATATATTTAATTATTGAAAGTGAAAATTAAGGTATATCAACACTTATTATAGAGGTTTCATATCCCAATCTATCATTACAACATAATTAGTAACCCTCATACAAAATTAACCAAGTAACATGTTTCATTTACTATCACTTAGTTAGTCATATCTTACAAAATATATGATGAAAAAGTATTCTAGTCCCTATCAAAGTTTATAACTTTATCCTTAATCTCAAATCTAGTACTCCATGTATATATGTCAAAGACAATGGTTATCTTACTTCTCAATAGATTTATTCATTCATTCTTTCTTCATTATGATAAAATTTTGATTTAATAATCTAGCCCACACTTTTCACTTCAAAGCCTACAATTACATTTAAGATAAAGAAGACTTGGTACAATAAAAAGTCTATATTGAAATATGCATTTGATAATATTTCCCACGATATAAAGTTGTAGACTCCATCTCAATAAAAAAAGACTTCATCCTTATTTGCAAGTATATAACCATTTCATGTGGCATATTACTTTGATTTTTTTTAAAGGACACACAAACATTGGTAAGAATATGATGATTTGATAACTTTGACAATGATGCTTGTGTTCTTTCAACTCGACAATCCTTGTTATTTTGACTAAAATAATTTATTACACCTACTAATAACAACCATCATTTTGTTATTTATTTTTAAAATAAAGTAGGATAGCTATTTTCTCAAACTAGGTGTACATAACTATCTTGAAAAACATCGAATGTATACAGATGGTGGTTATGAGTTGGCGAGAAGTGCGAGTAACTCAAGCATTTTATCACATTTCAATCTTCCCAGGCTTTTACTAGATTAATGAATTTTTGTGCAACTTGGTTGATTTAATTTCTTTCAAGGGAAGGGGCGATGGTTGATTTGATGAAAATCCATTTTCAGTTGAAAACAATGCGAAAGGGTTATCCTCTAGTACTCATAATTTCTCCGATTATTTGTAATTGTACAATTGAGTTGCCTCTTTCTTAAATCCGCGTCGGTTTATATCACGCGTTTAATATCTCCGTTGACCGTATATGGAGTAACCGGGTTCCTTCCCGGAGTAATCCCGCGCTTCATTTCGAAATCTCCAGGTTCGTTCTCGTTCCCCCCTCCTTGGCTCTCCCCTCTCTCGTCCTATCCGCCCCCACCACACCTTTCCCGCCTATCGCCCAATCTCAAAACCCTAGCAACCCGCCCCCAAATTATCTTTTCCCTCTCGCTAAGCCATTATATCTTCTGATATCCAAGACCCTTCACATCGATCTACAATCTCCGATCTGAAACACCGCTTCGATACGCTCCAAGCCCCCCTCGATCTGTCTCTACCTCGTCTTCCCTCTGCTTCCTCCACCGCCTGTCTCCATGACTGGGAGGGTCCGAGCGCCGAAACCCACAGCGGACGAAAGGTGGTCGTCGTACCACCGGTTCCTCCGCCCTGGAGCTCTCGCTCGACTCAGGGATTCACGGATCAAGCCGAGATACGCCTTTCTGAAGCACAGCGCCGAAGATCCATCTACCGCACCTGCTCCCAGCTCTCCGAGACCTTCTTCGCCCGTACCGTCGCCCCCTCACACCCCCAACGACGGGCCTCAGGTTGCTCCCAGGAACGCGTCGCCGTGCTTCTCTGTCAGGCTCTATGGTCCTCGCTCGCTCACCAGGAAGAAGCTGTTCGCGTCAAAGGCCATTACTTTCTTCTCCTCTCCGGCAGTAGGTGAGGTGGGCGACGCTCCCGGGCTGCTGATAGATCCATTCAATAATATGGATCTGCTAGTTGCTCACTGAGCCGTGGGTCTACAAGTATAACATCCCTTGTCTTGTGTAGATTCTTGTTTTTGTTCTATTATCCAATCTAACATTTCTTAAACCGGATGCTGTCACACCTTGCGGTGGAAAACCAAACTTTGTTTGTTGAGAATGGAAAAAGCAAATAAAACTCTTTATTGACTTGAATTGGCCTCTAGTGCTGTGGTTGTGTTCGATTGTCAAAAGATTGCTGATTTCCTCCAAATTTAGGTAATTACAAAGATTTTTTTCCTTTTCCGGGCATGCCTGTGCAGATGGTATGTGATCTATCTGGTTTTATGCCTTACTACTGGCCCTGGTTAAGCTAAAATCACTTTGTGATCCCATCTCCTATTTATTGTAAAAGTGTCATGCAGTGGTTTTAATTGTGAGTTATACAAGAAATCATACATGAATTAATATTCAGTTGCAAATCCATTGTTGGCAAGTGATAGTTGCATTTACTCTAGTTTGCACATTGGAGATAGGATTCCCAAACGCAAAGCTTCTGTATATTGCTTTAATTTCTGGCAAGTTTTGCCAAGTTAATGGATTTTATAATCTGTTCTGTGCGCTTGATATCACATTCAGGATTGTGAAAGTGACAATGCAGGTATGGAACTCGTCTTATAGTATTGTTCTGAAGACTTTCACCATTGGAATTGCTTCTTATCCACTTTCCAAAAGGTTAGAATCATTACATTTGTGAACTCTACAGGAACTTACCAATGAATAAGAATTCATCAATGAGAGACTCTCATCCAACTTTGGATTAGCCGTCTCTTTTACAAGACAGGGATAGAACGATCCTCAAGTTTGATTATTACCAAACTTGGATTTATGAATTGTGCTTTGCTTTTATTGATATTCTGATACAAGTGGAATACTTTCAAAATATCTTTCAAGCATCATTATACACGCCTTTCTTGATCGTCAACTAAACGCTGTACCCAAATTATGTTGCCATTTTATTGCATGATCAAATGTGTTTGCAGTGTCCTGAAGCATGGCAACTAACTGATACAGTTATAGCTATGATGCAATTGTCTCTATATTGTATGGGTTTAATACTTGCAAATGCGATGGTAATAGATTGTACCATAAATTCTGAGCCTATCAGCACTTTCTGCAGCCTTCTCATGGTGTTATTCTGCACTTGAACAAGCATGAAAGAGAGTTTGGGAGATGTGGAACCTTGGCATTAAGCTTGGGTAGATTAGAGTTTGCTATTAATATGGTATCAATAATAAAATCTGGAAGTTGAGCTTGTTGTAAATGGTCAAAAGATATTGATAGGAGATTTGATTCTTTGCTCTAAAAATGCAGAGATTGTTCCTTTAACCCTTCATAATGAGGTTTCAAAGCTTAGGAATGGTACAAAGGATTAGAAAAATGAATCTGGAAGTTGAGTTTTTTTTGTAAATAGTTAAAAATACACTGATAGGAGATTTGATTTTTTTTCCCACTAAGAATGCAAAGATAGATCCTTTACTCTCAATTATGAGGTGTCAATAATAAATTCTGGAAGTTGAGTTTGTTGTAATGGTTAACAAATATTGATAAGAGCTTGGATTCTTTTCACTAAGAATGCAGAGATAGATCATTTTATCCCTTAATATGAGGTTTTAAAGCATATGATTGTTACAAATGATTAGATAAATGAATCTGCTGTTCTTTTAGGTTTTGATGATGTTATAAAGTTAATTTACTTTACTGGGTCCTCTATGAAAAGCGCTGCAAACACTTGTTTGTTGTGTATGTTGGTCTTGACAAATTCTTCTTTTCTTAGAAAAGCCGAATTCAACTCTCACTAAAATTACCTAGTGTAGAAGTTAGAGGACACGTTTCTGTAGTTCACGGTCTACCTATGAATCTTTGGTTTATCTAGAAATTTATGTTTATTTTGTAAATCAATAATTGAAAGTAATTGATTAATTAGTTACTCATGACCTAGTATGTTTATAAGTAATATTTGCATGTTTGTTGTATATCTACAATTTGCTAATAGTATATTAATGTGAAAGGATCTATACATTCTTAAAATTTAGAAACTTTGATTTGAGGATCAAACATCTAAAATTTGATTTATATGAGTTAAAAGTCAAGAAGTAAATTATATTGAATTTAAAAACAATAGGATTGAAATGTAACATTATAAATATGTAAGTTTGACCTAATACATATCTATGTTGACTTAATCCTATTCGTGGCTTAGAACAAACTTTGCATAACCATAATTTTCCTCAGAGATGTGAAGTTAGGCCAGAGAAGTGATAGAGGATAGTTCATAGTGGGATAAGAAATAGTCCCTTACACAATATTGTTTATGGATGAGAAGGGAGGCGATAGTCGTGAAGAATTTTGGCTCTTGCATTTAACACACATGGATATGTGATCTAGGGGAGTTGTGGGGTTTGACATATTTGAGAAGAGTCAGACATAACAACTAATGCTTACGAAGACAAGAGTTACATAAACATGAAGGCTATAGGTGTGTCGGCTCGCTTCATCCAATTTTGTAGAGCATCGATCCTATAGCACTTTAGGTGGACTAGTTGATGGGTTTCTACTTTTGTAGTGTGTGGATGTCACAACTTTGTATTTTTCTTGTTACTTTTTTTTGATACGTGGGAACCACCCCCGAACGAGTGCCGCGATTGTGACCCCCGCTGACGGCGTAAACCCTCGGCCCCCCTCGCCTACCCGCACAACGGGGGGGAGCGTTTAAATCGTGCAGAGGCCGAGCTACGTGACGGGATAAGGCTGGCTGGTGCAACACCATTGAGGGGTTTTGAACTTGGGTCCCTACTCTAGGGAGCCCGTGCCTCTACCACCTCAGCTACTACTCCCTCGGTTTTTCTTGTTTTTACCTACAAGGGAACATGATGAATGAAATTCCCTATTGGTGATTTAAAAAAAGCCTAGGGTTTAAGTGAAAGATCGTGAGGTGGTGAAATAACACCTCATCTTGGAAACCTTTACGTGTTGTAATGTATAATGTTTGAGATGCTAATTGTTATCAACACTTGCTTCATGTTTGTTCATGTACTTCTGGACATTAATGCATTGACTGCAGATTCTCTGTATTACCTCAGTTCTAAGTAGATATGAAACAATACTTCAAATATAATGAAGCATATACCAATTAGGTGATATATCATTATGACATGTATTTGGAATTAAATGTGTGCATGTTTATTCAATCAACTGTGACTTTTGTGCCTAATGAGTAAGCATGTATCACAATTCCCATAATAACTTGAAGTGTTTGGTTAACTTTTTCAATTCATTGCTAGAATAAAAAATAGCTTTGTACTTAAATCAAATGCTATTTTTCATGTAACATCAAGCCCTTTGTTTGGTTCAAGATGCAAACCTGATTTTGGCTTGTTTGTGTGTAGGGATGGCAATGGTGATGTGAAAAACCATATCCAGGGATAACAACACGATATTTTACACCATATAACCGCACTAAATGGTTATAGTGAACATATGGTTCTAAATTTTTAAACCACTTGGCGTGGTGTAGTTATGATTTTAGAGATAATAATTGAGGATAAGAACTGCACCACAATTATTTATTTATATTTATATAAATATTTAGAATAATATTCTAATCATATTGTTATTGTTTTTCTCGGACGGTTACTAGATCTCTATTTTTAAATGATATTTAATTATGTAAATAAGTAGGTATTTTTTTTACAATTACTACACACAAATGTTGTCCTCTCTGTACAATTACTAAACATACACGTGCTCCTAACACGTGAATATAGTAACTTTCAAGTTTTACTTTTATATATATTGCAATTCTATTTATGTGTATTTTTACAAATTAATACAGTCATATGTATAATGATTTTTTTATATAAAATCCATGCATTATAAAATGAAAACGATGATTACAAACATAACGAATGCAAGCAAAGAGTACATAAAGTGTTCTAAAAATGGACATCAAACATAGATGTTGTCCTGCTGTCCTGCACCAAATCTAGATGAAAACAACTAATGGTAGAGCAGAAAAGAAATAGTACGTGGGGAGGCACCCCTTTACATAGGCCTCTGCAGAATGAAGATAGATGTAACTAAGATGGCATGGTTTTGTTTATGTGACGGTCATAACATCATAATCCTGTGTCATTTGCAATGATATCCTCCAAAGAGTAGCATCCTCCACCACGGTGATCTCCAAACATGCTGTCTTGGTCGTCTTCAGCTGCTATCTTAGTGTATAATGGTGGTAGACAATTGTTGTCGTTAGTGGGATCATTTAGTGTATTCTATGTAGATTTTATTGACTTGTTTCATGCCAATCTTGAATAGAAACATGAAATAAAAAGAAAATGGGAGATAGATAATTCATTTTTAAAACTCAAAAATGTTATATTACATAAGTGAGAATTTGGTTTATCACTATAAGTGAACTATTATGTGTTGATTGATGGATGTAGTTACTAGTAGAGATAAAATATAAGTTAAAAAAATAAAAAAAGCTGAAAACAAAATAGGAGGCATAAAAGAGAGAAAGAGAGAGTCAAGACGAGATGACTACAACCATTATTACTAGTCACGTTTCTTTAAAATTATTCAATTGATCCATGCACCCCACATTAAGTTTTTGATTGTCCCCTCTCTCTTTTAGGAAATATGTCACACACTTAATTCTAAATACATTTATACTTTCTCTCATCATAAATAAATATACAGAGGAAAAATCATAGCTTACATGCTTAATATGAAGAGGAGGATTTAATAGGGGAGAGAGACTTGAGGGGTCAATTTAAATAGGACAGTTTTGTTTGAAAAAAAGAATGTAAATTAGGAGAGGGACTTAATACATTCTAGAAGAGGATGATGTTTAATCTTTGAATGAGAAAATATATGTGTGACTGGAATAGAATATATTTTTTGTTTAATAGATCTTGAAAAAGTTAGAACGTGCATTCAGCTGAACAAAAAACTTAGTATTTTTTCATTATGTAATATGAATATGACATTGTTGATTCATACTTCTATATTGTTATCTTATTTATTATGTATAATTTCTTTACAAATATTATGTATAATATTATTAAGAGCAATAGACAATTTATTTCGAATGTGGTGTAGATTGGTTAGGTGCGATTAATCGTGTTTTTTGACAGTGCAGATATGGTTTCTCATATCAAACACTGTAGTGGATATGGTGCATATATGGTTTCTCATATCAAACACCGCAGTGGATATGGTGCATATATGGTGTTTGATTTTTAATTGTGGTGCATCTATGGTTTTGACATAAACCGCACCATATCTGCACCACGGTCATCCCTATCTGTATGTGCCCCCTGGACTTAATCCGGTTTGGATTGAACAAGAGGGGCATTTGGTTTGGACAATCGATATGAACCTCATTTGCGATTCCATAATCTCATAATCCTACTGAAGTCATCCCCAACTCATCTGGGATTGGAAATCCCAACATGGATTAGTCTTTGTCCTTTGTGTGGGCATTTTTCTTCCGCAAACACCTGGCTACGAGTTGGGTCCCATGATGAGAGTTGTCTTCCCCACGACATAGTGCACTGTCTTTCCTTCCATAATGATGAGGTTGTAGTCGCAGTGCTATTCTCAACAAACCTGTCTCCCACAACGCCGTCTGATGCTCTCCACTCATAACATACTCAGGTATATGTTCCATGACATGTTTCCCATTCCCACCCACGTCGTGAGCACGGGCTCATCTGTCGGTAGCATGGCCAACAAATGTCTTGGAATCACATTTATTATAGTTGGTGCATGGTGTCGGCCTAGGTAAGCTTGCTCTACCTTATCTCCTTGGTCTGCCCCCCTTTTGACCACTATGCTTACATGCTTTCCCTAGGAATTCACGATACTGAAACCCTAGCTCACGAGCCTGCACATTTGAGATTGTCTATAAAGTGGTGGAGATGCTTACTGACCTCATCACAATACAGTTCCCCCTATTCCTACAAATTATAGCCCAATCTATATGCGTCGATTGAAGTGGTTTGAAGGAGTTGTATGATTTCATATCCATGTACTTTTCTCCATATTACCTCACCCATGACGTCGCACATTCTTCTTCTGTTTCAATTGCATCCATTTCTCCTACCCCCTTCTCCTGGTTTCATCTTTTTTGTTTATTTGCATACAATGGGATTTGCCGTGGCTGTGGCTTTTGGAACTGCAATTGCCAACAAATACCTCCCCTATATCAAGGCATAATCAAATTATTTAGAGCTGAGTTTGTCAGTGATTTTTTGTTAATTTGTGTAAAGACAATGCTCTCTCGTGAGTTGCATTTATGACCAATGTTTGTTCAATTTCATTTGTTTCTCTATATGGTTGTTGTTATCACAACACCATGATAATGTGTTGTGTTCTTAACTCACATATTGCTACATGACAATGTTATCCTGAAGGTTATTATTATCATTGAGTTTGTACTCAAATCATGACCGTTTGGTATGGTGATTGGTAAAAGTTGATGGTTTCTAGTTATATTTTTGGTTATGTAGTTAGTGATTGTTGAATTTTCTTGGGTTGGGCAAGCCATCAACTAAGTTTGTTGAAGTTTACAGCTGAATAGTGATTGTGGATGTGGTCCTATATACCTCTTGTTCCATTTAGGCTGTCTACCCTTATTATTGTTCCAAAGCTATGGTATTTTTCAAGCTTTGTCCCATGGATTGAACTACCATTTTTTTGGTTCCAAAAATTTGTTTATTTAATTATGTCACATGGACTGAACTAGTTAATCACATGGTATCACTATCATTATTTTCTCCCTGGGTTTAGCCTATGTCTTCCATTCTAATTCATAACTCTTTTAGTTGTACATGCCCTACTTATGTCTTTGATACATGTATTAGGATTTTACAAGTTGTGGTGTCATGTTTATCATGCATATATGCTTGCTTTATCATTATTATTGTAAAAAAAAATGGTTTTTGTTGCTCACATGGATTAGACAGTCACATTTACGTTCTACACACATTCATTTGTTTCACGTTACACTATCATATTTTTTCCCATGGTTTCCTAGTATAATTAGTTATGCTCATTATTCTAAACATACCATACATGTTCAATACATGTCCAAACATTTAACATACATTATAAAATACATATTAATCATGCCCTATTCAACATACTCAGATTTATCTCTAAATAGGGTATGCATTTGTACGTGTATTGTAACATCCCTAACCTGGGTTATAAGTTAACCCTAGGTGTTTTGCTTAAATCATGTAATTAATATGCTTGTGAATAACCTCTGGCATGTAATTAAGTTCATGAGGAACATACCATTTCATTTCTGTCCTTTTAAAACAATGTTGTAGTATTGTTTTGTAATGCAGGGACCTATGTGCAAATTACCCAATTAGAAGGGTTAACTTGCAAATTTCACATGTTAAGATGTTCCTTGGATGTTGAAACATCATAAGATTGAATATGATGAAATATGATGGATTCTCCAAGCTTGGGCACCAAGATGCAGCTTGTGGAGCAGTCCTTGTACTTAAAACCCTGATTTTGGTGTAAAGTGCAATTTACCAAAAATATGGGGTGCAACTTGTAAAATATACCTTCTAGTATATCTTTTATGACTCTTGACATCATTTAGAGTAGAAATGACGAAAGGGGCGCTTCAATTAAATAATTAGATAAGAAGGATGACCTTTGTAGTAAAAGCACCTAGTATGAGTAAGGAGACCCTTCATATATGTGCACCTTAGTTCTTATGTTGGCTTTCATACCCTTAGATCTTGAGTTTTGGTGATCTTTGCTTAGTTATGATAGAGTGAACGTGCCTTATAAGGAAGGAGGGACCTAGAGGAGAAACTAAGAAACTAGAGGTCCTTATGTTGAAAACTAACCCAAGCTATATAAGCCTCTTTCTTTGCAAACCAAGTAAATGTATTCCCTTCACTTCTTCACTTATCATCTTGCTCAACTGACTAAGGCAGAGCTCTGGAGTTCAGGGAGACGGCCAACTTGTTCTAAGGTAAGAAGAGACCATCTTCTAGCTCGGGTTCATGGAGGAATTCCTTGTATAAGGTTGGTTTTATGGTTAACTTACTTAGGTTTCTCGTTCTAGCCGACTTTCCCCAACCTTTCCTTGGAGAAACACCCTTGGCTGACCTGTGGAGCTCAAGACACCATTAAAGGATAGAAGCTTGGAAGCTTGGAGCTCTAAGAACAACGTTTGAGGTGGGTTTTATAACTCTAAACCTTTTTCTTTGTTAAGCATATCTTCTTTCTTGTATATTTTAGCTTGTTCTTCATCTTCCCCATCTTTCCTTGCTTTCTTGCAAGCAAATCCACGAAGTAACCGACCTGTTCTAAGGTTGAAGATGATGGGAGTGAATTCCTAGGTAACTTTACCAAACGACCTTGGATCATGTGGTCCAAACGGTTTGCAAACAGTTTGGAATCAAACGGTCTCAAGACCGTTTGATCTCATGCGGTCTTGCAAGACCGTTTGGTAGGGTTGACCAAGGGAAGACCGTTTGGAGGTCTGTTGTACACATGTTGAATTAAACATCTTCAAAGAATTGTAACCTAATTGCAAGCCAATCACAAGTTGAAGGCACTTCAACCCCCTAAACCCTAATCGGGTTGAATTGCTGATTTCAAGGATAGATTTTGGTGAACTTTGGGTTGAAGGGCCCAAACGGTCTCAAGACCATTTGGGGGTTCACTCAAACGGTCTCAAGACCATTTGGTGACAACCCAAGACCATTTGGAGGTCTAGGGTTAAGGAAATTTGATGGTTTGAGGGTCCAATCACAATAAGTTGATGAATTGATAAAAGTGCTGATTTTAGACCTAATTAGGGATCAATCCTTATCCAATCGACTTAGATTTTGATGAAACTTTGGGAAAACGGTCTCAAGACCGTTTGGAGGATGTCCAAACGATCTCAAGACCATTTGGGCCAAGTTTGGGCCCAATTGGATGTCAATTGATGGGTTCAACCTTAATTTGATTCACATTGTTGAACATTGATAATTAGCCAATTGAAAACCCTAATTGAGTTGGATTCAACCCTAATTGGCTTTCAATTGAGGGTCAATTTGGTGTCCAAGTGATTAAGGCTAACCCTAATTGACTCAATTTACAAGTGGTTAACAAGGTTATGGCCAATTGGAGGCTTCAACATAGATAATCACAAACAATTATAACCTTTGATTCACCTTTGAGGTCCATGCGGTTTTGAGCCCATTTGGACCAAACGGTCTCAAGACCGTTTGGGCTCAAATGACCTCAAGGTCATTTGGATCGATCTCAAGATCGTTTAAGATCAAACGGTTTCAAGTCGCATAGCTTCAAACAGTTTGGGGGTCAACTTTTCTCAAACGGTCAACGCACCCATGCGGTCTTGGTGACCATGCGGTCTTGAATGTCAAAGTGCCCAAACGGTCAACGCCCCCTAACGGTCTCAAGACCGTTTGGAGGTTGAGGGGTGAAACCGTTTGGAGACTTTTAGGGCTATTTTTTGTTATATCATTTGAAAGTGTAATTGGTCCAATGGTGGTCTAATCTAAACCCTAATGGTACCCTAAGACATTAAGGGACCAAGTGACTAATGGATTGACCCATAATGGTGACCAATGGTGTACTTTACCAATATACCCTTGAAGGGTTCAACTAAATGATACCTTGTTTTAATCAAACCCTAATGACATGATAGTGGTGATTTGGTTTATGTTAATCAATGGGGACTTGACTCAACCTAATCTAGAGTGATGTAATCACCATCTATTAGTAAGAGGAGAGAGAAAGTACCATTTATGGTTGAAACTCAAGTAAAGTACCTTCAATGTATATGAATGTGCATGATTAGGGTATGATCCACCTATGTGAGATCATGGAAACCCTAATTATGATAATTGATGAATCTTAATCTAATCTGAAGGCATCA